>VWYH01003321.1:12663-245696 GCA_013399365.1 Pampusana beccarii | reverse complement strand
TTCTTCAGCCAGTTCCCAGTCCAAACCTACTCACAGTAAAGATGGTGTTTTGTGTCTGTGCTGAAGACAAAATAATTGCATTTATAGAACTGCTACGCAAGTGTGCTACAAAAATGCCAAAAGGAAAAAAAAAAAAAAAAAAAAAAAAAAAAAAAAAAAAAAAAAAGGCGCTTCGTGCTGGATTGTTATTGAAATTATGTCTGCTTTGATAAGAGAGGGTCCAGTGGCCCTACTGTGATAATGTTACACGGCATCTTATAATGTGTTAAAGGGATTAAAACAACCACGCACGCATGCCATGTTTCATAAAATATTAAAAAGTCAGATATTTGCATATTATACAGCTGGTTGCAAAGCCATCAATCATCATATTATCTGTACATTGAGGATGATAAATGGTTTTCATTCTAATGAGAGAATCTAATCACATGGAGAAATGAAGAGGGCATGCAGCATAAAAGCTTTGGCTCCAAAAGCTATAGATTATTATTAATACTATACGTTTTGCTTTGATGTGGAAACTTCTGCTCTTCATTTGTACACATGCCTTTCTACATTCATGACTTTGAGAAAAGGTCAGGTCATTAATTTTTTTACTCTTAATAGAATGGCATCAGAAAAACAGGAAAAGGTTAAAAATATTCAGAAACTTGGAATCAGCTTGTGTGAATTTCTCTGAATTACCCAAGACAGACCATTTATTTTTCATCCCTAATAATGTGGCAGCATAAAACAGGCAAAGGTTAAAAATAGGAAGGTAGAAGCCTCTTACCTAGATATTTTTGTAAACGATGTAGCACAGCTCTGTAGTAAAGGACTATGCCTTGTATTGCTTGCTCTTTCATATGTCAGTACTTAAAACCAGACAACTATTGTCATTAAAAGTAATGCCAATTCTTATTTTTAGGATTCTGACTTCTCTGATTCTTACAGTCCACTTGGCTGGTAAGATAACACAGTATCATGTGGAAGAAAAAAAGACTAATTTTCTAATGAACTGCAATGGGTAGAGACACTTGTGCAGGAAGGGCAAGGAAAAAGGCAGACTAACAGAGATACAACTGTTGACACACTGGCTAGCTGCATGAGCAAGCAATCAAGGGAAAAAAAAGTACTTTACAAAATACTTGTATTTCTATATGTATTTTTCAGAATTATTTCAGAATTAGTTTGTGGTTTTACATCATTCCTTAATGTATTTAATGCTGTGTTGAATTCAGAAGTTTAGAAAAAAGAACAAGTAAATCATCTTAATAATAAGGCCATACTAAATAACCTGCTATAAAAGTCTTCTGTAAGATGTAAAAAGCTTAAAGAGTAGAGACCAGACTGGAGTGTGCATTTCAACTGCAGATTAATGAAGTTTTGTAGATTTAACTTTTTAAACAGAAATAAACATGTACATTCTATTTTCATTCCATTGAAAATAAATTTCTGAAGGTCTTACTTGTTGCCATTAAGGAAGTGATGCTGTGGCAATGATCTTTATTGATTACTGCTCATCAGCTTTGTGCTAAATAGGATATGTTCTTGGAATGTTTAAAATGTAACAGATTTGGAATGGTCAGCTACAAATAGGAGAATTCATGTCCAGGAACTGAGTCTAATGTTGAACCAATGATGATCTGGTATTTGATAACTCATAAGGCTTTAAAGCAACATGTTCAGTGGGATTTGGGGAATGCGTCTTTCCTAGGAATAGGGGGGTGTGGGGGAGAAGAGGTGGGAGAAAAAGGAAAAAGCCTCAGAAAAAAATGTTTGTAAGCAGCAAATACTGGTTTTGATCAGCCTGTAGCACTCAGGTATGGCCTGTCATGAAAACCCATATGGTACCTTTCCTGAGGGACCACTAGATGGTCTTGTATCAGGTGAGGGATGTAACTGTGCATGCTGGGTCAGAGGATGCGGGTCTGTGTGTCACTCATGTTCTGAAGTGGACAAGACAATTTTTGGCATGAATCTGCACTGCTTCAGCTGGAGCAAAGGATGGCACTCCAGAAGGATGCCTCTAGGACAGTTTGGCCAGTTACAGGTGACAGACTGGGCATGTTGTCATGCTTGCTGCAGTTCTCAGGTTACGTGCAATTTTCACCTCGTCACGATATCTTCAGGATAAACAAGTGGGATACTCTTTAAGAAGGATTCCAGCGATTTTTTTCCTCTGAAAACTCATCACTAAAAGGACTAAAATAAAAGCTTTAAAGTATGTGCGTTGGTCTCTGATCCAGAGTAAGAATGAAGCTAAGCAAGAAGCTGGGACTAAGAACCTGGGCCAGAAAATTATCTGGGTCTTGGAGAGCCTGGTAAGCCTCATATACTCTTATCTTCAGCTGAGAACTTGTTTATTGGTCATAGTCTGTCAGAACTGTCATAAAAATTACTATATCACATCATAACAGTGCCATCACTCTTCTTTTCTTCTTTCTTCTCTCACCCCCAACTCCTCACTGCCATTTAAGTCTTCTGACATTTTAGACCCTGACCTGCAAAAAAGAAATAACTTTCAGGAGACCAGAAATTAAAAAATAAGCAGCTGTTATCTGACCACTGTTACAGATTTGCCTTTAATTTTTGGGGAAATATTAAAAAAAAAAAAAAAAATTGTCCATGTATGCATGTTTTAAAAGACATTTAGACTATAAGTAATAAATAGAATTTGAATATCCCAATTTCTGTCACAACTTCCTCAAAAACTGTGTATAGTAGGTATAGGAGAACTGGATCTTCGTCTAGTTGAATGTCTCCTTATAAAGACATCCTTATTCAGCCATTTGTCTTTCTAATGTATTTCTTGCCTCTTCAGTTATAATACTGCAGCTGTGAAACATTCATTATTATACTGATGCTTTGCTGATGTGTTACTTTCAAAAGATAAGATTTTGCAATGTGTCTACAGTATCTCTTTTTCAACTGCAAAGCTCAGCAGTATTCACTTCAGAGTACATGCAGAAACACTTCTGTTTTTTGTAGTCCCAAATACAGTCTAACCTGATATACTTTAGAGGTTTTTGTGGTTCAGAATCTTAATTAGAGAGTATGGTTGTTGTTCAAGTGCCACATGAGAGAATAAAGACACGCAGAAGATTATAGCTAGTGTATAACTACACTATAGAGTTTATTTTTTAATATAGAATCATACAACGTCCTGAGTTGGAAGGGACCCACAAGGATCATCAAGTCCAACTCCTGTCCAGAATTCACACCATGTGTCTGAGGGCATTGTCCAATTGCTTCTTGAACACTGATAGGCTTGGGACCATGAACCTTGTCCTAATGTCCAACCTGAACCTCTCCTGGCACATCTTCCTGCCATTCCCTCAGGTTCTGTTATTGGTCACTAAAGAGAAGAGATCGGTGCCTGTCCCTCCTCCTCTCCTTGTGAGGAAGCTGTAGACCGCAATGAGGTCTCCTCTTAGTCTCCTCTTAGTCTCCTCTTCTCCAGGCTGAACAAACCAAGTGACTTTAGCTGCTCCTCACACGAATTCCTCTCCAAACCCTTCACCAACTTCGTAACCCTCTTCTGTACGCTCTCCAGTAGCTTAATATCATTTTTATACTGTGGCACCCAAAACTGCACACAGTTCTCAACGAACATGCTGTGTTTTCTGATATGGAAGTTTGTGCAAGGACGAACTAGAAGAGCCCGTAAGATTAAAAAAAATACACTCGTTTGCTTTTTCATTACAGAAAAAAAATTGGTCTTTGTGATGGACTCTCTGGATTGAAGAAAAGGTCACAAAAAAGTGGCAGAGCTCCCTAGTGCTAAAAAAGTGTATTTGGACTACTACTCTTCAGGTTTAAAAGCAGATCACTTTTTTGGTTGACTTGAACCTAACAAGCAGGCCAGTTATACAATAAATCATCCTTTTGGGGGAAAAAAAAAAAAGAGAGAGAAAAGAGAAAAGAATAAAAAATTGCCCTGGCCTTAAAGTAATTTTTTGCTTGCAGAGGGTCCACATAGGATTTTCTATATGGCTTGTCCTGTGAGGAACTTGAAACTTAAACTGAAATTAAAAAAACCAAAACCAGCCGCAATCAGCATAAGTCACTGAAGGATGCTGTTTGGTAAATCTGTTACGGTCAATTCAAACAGAAGATTCAGTATTGAGGTTTCTTTATCCGAGACCCATACAATGGTTTTATGATCAGTCATCAATTACGCTGACCTTCAGTACTAAATCTTTGTATTTCCATAGTCACCCAATGAGTTTCTGAATAGGAGTTCGATTAGTTTACAAAAGGGCTTAAATGATGCCACCAGGCAGTGTAGCAAGGGCCCTTTCGTGGGGCAGGTTTCTCCAAGTACATACAGAAGTGCTTCTAGGCATGAAACATGAATTTGTAAATGACAACAAATCTGGACAGTTAGAAGAGTTACAATGTAATCAGGAGCTAGGAATTTGGAATAAGATCTGAAGCCTTTTCACTTAAGAATGGTTATGACTTTTTAATATTGCTTGCACAAAATGTGTATGTTATTTAAGCCTGTACTGCTCTCTGCTGAATTGGTCAGTACATCTGAAAAGCAGGTGTTTTTTTTTTTAAAAAAAAAGCAGAGAGAGAGAGAAAAAAAAGAACATGAAACCACTGGAACCACTTAACTTCAGCGGTTTAACCATGGCTGGCTAACAACTGTTGGTTATAAAATAGGAAACTCTTCTTTTCCTTTTAAAGAATAATGAAGGCCTCAGCTATAACAATGTAATATTACAGTGTAATGAATACTTAAACCTGCTTGCATTGTCATTAGGATAAAATGTGTAACCTTAAGTAGCCTTTCTTTCTCTGGTGCAGTCTTTAAATCTGCAATTACCTTCAGTATACATCTATGCAACGTTATCCAAAGCGGATGCATTGTGTAATACTGTATTATGTACTTCATAAATATGGTCTTGCATAATGTACATGTATATTTGTATGTAGTCAACAGACAGATAGACATTTTAGCCATACTATAGCCAAACTGCTGAAGCTTTACATTAAACTTAATCTGTATGTGAAACCTTGGCTTTTCAGAGCAGTAATTGCTATTTGATATTGAATTACCGAGTGCCTTCAAGATCTGTTTTCTCATGTCTGTTTGTCGCATGGCAATGTACATTAGTAGTAGAAATCAATCAGAGAAATGGATCAGAGTTTGAAAGTGAAGACAATAAAAACACAGTGACCAAAATCACACATCTCCAAGCCTGTCACAGATACCGATTTAATCAAGAGAATGTGGCACTAATAGGGCTTCCAGGTCACACAAAAAAATTAGCCTTCTGGCTTTATTAGTTGCTTCTATAACCCTTTTTATGCAAGTTTCCAGTCTATTTGACTCTAGATCCAAAGCTACGGACTGTAACCAATATATTTCATTTGAGTAGAAGTAAATCATTAAAACTAGCTTTCCTAATAGGATTATATGTCTTTGTTTTGAATATGATGTTACATGTACACTTTTTTATTAATCTGTGTGTTTACAAGTAGATGACACTTAGAAATAGAAGACTAGACAATTATCCTTATGATATTTGGCTCCTCTATGTTAATATACGTAACAATCGGAGAGAGATGTTGAAAATCTTATCAGTTTCCCTGTGTTTCAAAAAACCCTAAATTATTTCAGAGGAAAAAGAGGGGGAAAAAAAAAAAAGAAGAGGTATGTTTGTGAAGAACAAAATAATTGAAATAACGTTCACTTACAACTCCACAATGAGTTGAAGGATATGGTAATAACAAGACCATTACATTTACTTTCAGGGTCAAAACCAGGAAAATTCAGTTCTTGTGTGCTCCAGGCAATAACATCCTGATGATAAGACTGTGTTAATGAGCATGTGAAAGAGACCTCACAACCTTTCATTATATTTTTCCCTAATTTCTTGTACATTTTAGTGTACAGTGTACCAAGGATGTCATTATTTCCTCATTGATTTGGCTCTGAGGTTGTAGTTCTTAATAGAAAAGGTAATTTCTTTCAAAATGAAGGTCTTATTTTAATCTATGCTGTCGTGCTTCACAAAAGTCAACCTTTTCTAGTAGGTGGTTAGTCCAATGATTCCAGCTGAAATCAATAACAATTAAATCATCAGTACCTGTCACTTCAAAATTTGGGGTTACTGTGAATAATTCAATTTCAGTGCTTACATTTAACAGCACATCACTGTACTATGAGACCACCTTCCACTATAGCAGTAAGTATTGCAGTTAAATTCTGTTCCATGTGTTACCCTCCTTATAATCTCACCTTCTTAAAGGAAAACTGAATGTGCAGGCAGTGTACCACACCCTGAGAGCTGCTAGTTTCTTTATAAACATACTGCCATACTTTGCTATTACTGAAAAGAAGACCTTTTTGTATTTGGAATGGAAATCAATGAAATGTCTGATTATCCTTGGGTTCTTATGAAAGTTTTCCATGGTGGAAGAGTGATCTTTGAGAAACCTGTCTTTTACACAAATGAATCTTCAATTTTTTAATGAAGAATTTCTGCGTCCAAAACCAAAAATTGGTCTAAATCTCCAAGTCTCTATGCTGATGTTATAGACAATCATTCAGGTGCTCCAGTTCGAAGACATTCAATACAATGAATGGGAGAATGAACCTTCCGTGTCTCCAAAAGAAAGAGCCTATCCCAATTACCTCTTTGGTTTTTAGTGGTTCTACATAACTTTTATAATACCACTTTAAATTCAAAGGTTATCAGGTTAGGCCTGGTATATTCATTAAATGCAACGCAGAATTCCAAGATACACAAGATGAGGTGCCACATGAGTAATTTGGCTGAGAAGCAATATCACATATTCTTATGTGGTGCCTTGTTTTACAAAGATCAGAATGCAGTCTGATTCCACCATGTTCCTGTCCAGTTTCTCTAGTAGGTGAGAGACTGTGGGATGGAGACAGGCTGTGCGTCCTTCTTTTTCTATTAATATCTGAAGAAGATAGCCCCTTTCCCAAGAAAAAGGCTGAAGCAGATCAGAGCTGTGATGTGTTGCAGATGGGTAGGTCCCAGAGAGAATCCCAGACCATAGGAAAAGAAGGAGGAGGGGTGCCCCAGTTTAAATGGATTCTCCTAACTGCTACGATGGCAAATCTGGGCCCGGAAAGATTCTCAGGCGGTCTGTTTTCCTACTCTGAGTTTGAATCAATACTTTTGGTTCATCCTTGACAGCTGTCTGGTTCGTGTCTCAAACTTCCAGTACGGGGAAACCTATAATCTCCCTAGGAAATGCATTTAACAATAAACAAACTTAAATATGTAATACAAAAATCTATGTATGTTAAAATGCTTACTTCTTTTTATATTCTATGCAGGCTTAAATATCAGTTGATCATTTTCATTTTTAATATTTGAAGTTTTAATGTCCCCTTCTTTCTCCTACTTTTTCTAAACTAGACACTAGATATTTCAGTGTTTCTCAGTACATCATGTTTTCTAAACTTTGGATCATTTTCATGTTCTTCTGTGTCTTGTTTTCTTATAGTATGCAAAAAGTGGATTCTGTCCTAGTGGATGCCAGACTGCTGACTACTACAAAGGAATCATATGTACAAACTTGCTAAAAAATTTTGTCTTCATATGCAAAGTTTGAAGAAACAATACTGAATGCATTTAGAATTTTTTTAAAATGTGTTTTTCAGCCCCTCAGACTTATTGCCTAGAGTTTACCTTTTCATGTGCAAATTCCACGATCAGTGCTACTGGTGCAATATGAATAGTTTACAACAGAAAATACCAGTTCCTTACAACAGCTAGTCTTTTGCAATGCTGTCCTTAAGGAATAATTGTCAAAGAGTTTATGCTACAGGTTGCAACTCAACCAGCTGCATAGAATGACATATTTAAAACGAGTTTTACTTTGACAAGTACCACAATAAAAAGGGAAAATTGATTCTCAGTGGCCTAAAATGGTTTCCAACAAGATACCTATGGATGCCTACAGCTTCCTCACAAGGGTGGGAAGTGGTGCAGGCTCTGATCTCTCTGGCGACCAATGACAGAACCTGAGGCAATGGCAGGAAGATGTGCCAGGGGAGATTTAGGTTGGACATTAGGAAAAGGTTCTTCATCCAGCGGGTGGTGGAGCACTGGAACAGGCTCCTCAGGGAGGTGGTCATGGCCTCAAGCCTGTCAGTACTCAAGAAACAATTAGACATTGCCCTCAGACACATGGTGTGAATTTTGGGATTGTCCTATGCAGGGACAGGAGCTGGACTCAACAATCCTTGTAGGTCCCTTCCAATTCAGGACATTCTATGGTTCTATGATTCTAGTACTCAGAAATATTGAGCAGGCCCAAATACTAAGATTCACCAAAATGTTACGGTGATACTTTAGATTTAGCAAGTTCAGACATATTGTCGCTGCTTGTACTTTTTCCAAGAGGATGATAGCTCAAAGTTCACATTTACTGACTTTACTAGAGAAGCATTTACACAACCTAAACCAGAAGTGCAGAAATAAAACACAGCCTGTTGCATGTGCAATAGTGTATTTCAACTAAGACTGATGGAACCTTTTGCTAGGTTGTCTCAGCCTGACCTCTTTTCTTATGAAGGTGTTTTTTGTGACTCATAAAGAGCTTTTGCATTTAGGGCATTTCAAAACAGTGACTCAGCAGGAGCCTGGTTAAGTGCTTCTGAAGCAGCTCTGTGAGAGACATTCACACAACTGGAGAAACTGGAGGCTCATTCAGAAGAACCAACAAACTAGGCTACCATTTAACCAGCCATCTTTCCCCAAAAAAAGACTCCATGGCCTTTCCATGTTGTTTGTATGCTCAGAATCAGATAATCTGTTTCACCCAGCATCATGTGCATACAATTGTGTTTCCAAGGAGATTATTTTTCTTCACATTAATATTCTGATAGCCCCCATATAGCATCTTTATGCAAAGCCTCCCACACAGTGGGAAAGTCACTCCATGACCCTGCTAAATATAGGTGTAAATATTTTTAATGGATGTGTAATAATTCCAGACAGAATTTGTGTTATTGGGAAAATGTTGCAGTTTTATCACTGCAATATATTAACGAGAAGAAATGAAGTGCAAGGTGGGAAAGCTCACTGGTAGCTAATGTGTAGTTCTATCAATGATCAATGGTATATGATATCATATCATATCATATCATATCATATCATATCATATCATATCATACATTACTTACAAATGTGTGGTTTCTTTATTTTCTATCAATGTACATTATCATACATTTTTTACAGGAAAAGTGGTATTTTTCATATTATGGTTCATAGCCATTCCATCATCACTCCAAACCTGAAAGAAATGTGAGAGTCTCCTGGGCATGTTTAAGTTCTGGAAGGAAAGAAACTTGCAAGCCTGGGACCTACACATATATACATACGATGGTATTAGAGATCTACAGTTTAATTGCCTGAGACTTACTGATAATATTATTTCAGTGTGTTTGTGTGTGAGTCCACTTGCTGCAGTTGTCTTGCTAGTAAACTCCCATGTTTCCAAGTATTTTTGTGTCCAAAGGTGCCCAAAGTGTGTATGTGTACTTCCCATCCACCCGTGCACAGCCATCCTTCCCTACAATCTCTGCTTCTTTCTGGGAGAACAGGCACCCAGAGCAGCACCAGTTCCTAATGCTGCTGCTGGCTATTCTTTCTCCATCTCAATGGCAGAAACATTTCCAGGCTGTTCTCTTCCCATTAAAACTGAATTTTTGGCTCAAGCGATGGCCCCCTTCATGATGCAAGGCAGAGCTCAGATGTGCAGAGACCCCACTTCACAACTGCCTGTTGAGTACCAACAGTTGCTGTGATGGCTTCAGACCGGAGGAAGTTTCTGAGCTGCCTTGGTATAGAGTTAATACCAGGAAAGCAGGGAAGTAATTAAGTATTTGAGCACCAAGGTGAATACCTACCTATGGCAATTATGAGAGTCTATTATTTCCTATTTTTCTAAAAGTCCTGCTGAGACAAGTACATTGTTATCAGTGGGAGCGGATTACACTCTGAATTAATTACTCACTAATTAGTAGACTATCCCCATGGTTTCTTGCCCCACACTTTCTCCTACTGAATTGTTTAGCATAAAGCACTACATATGTTACAACACATTTGACGGGTACTGTTTGCCTCAGGAACTGGTTGCTTTTTCCTGCCTTTTCTTGCTCTCTAGCCAAAGCACTTATATGACCCTGCATTACTCCGGCATTCAAATATTCTGCAATCTTTAGTCCATTTAGTTCCTTGTTTAGGAAAACCAGAACACATCTACTTTCAAAAATGGGGGAATCAGACGTAGTTAGCATAGGAGCCAAATTCACAGAAAGAGTGAAGGCAAGAAGGAAAGTTTGTAATACCTGCATTTCAGCTGACTCCCATGGGGCCTCTATAAGCGCTGACTTGGGCACCTCGCATTCCTCTACAACTTAAAGTGCATTGCAAAGGGATTTATAGCAGCTGGCATCCTGTGCTGGGGAATGTCTAAGTTAACCCACTGTTAATATCCAGGAGAGGCACAGATCTTAAATCCACAATTCCTGGAGGTTGGATACTTCATTCAGAGTTCCCAAAGGCGTTTCCTTCAGCAAGAACTGTGTCTTTATGCACCCTGGTTGTTTCTGTCTGAACCGGTTAAAGGTCAGTGTCTTTCTTTGAGCATTGTTGGAGGAAAGAATATCCTTTCTTCCCACTTTATATACAAGATGCAGTATCCATACTATATAGAGAAGACTCACTTTCAGTGCCACCCTGGGCTATTCACTATTCTGATGAGAACAGAGCGGGCTCATTATTTCCCTGTGCAGAGCTGAATCGAATCAGAAAGTTTTCTGCAGAGGTGCTCATGATTTTAAACCTGATTCAGTTCTGCAAAGGGACTGCACCACAACAGTATAATAGACTTAACTGTGTATCTTGTGGATGTCAGAAAATGACCTTACGTAAAGCTGCTATTGTGGAAGGCTGCTATTTGCTGCATTGTTATTTACACTCATTGCTAACAAAAATGCCTCATGTATGTCCTGCTCATCACCAACAAGTCAGTACTTGGTAGTCTCTTAGAGAGCAGGCAGAGAAGTAAACAGCCCTCCAGTCTCAGGAGAATAAATATTAATAATACAGCCCTGTAAATAATAAATTGTTTTGAAAACACAACACAGGTGTTAGGATCTTTGGAATTTCCACTGCCAAACCTTTATTAATATTATTATTAAGTTTACCTTGCCCATATCTACAGGACTCCTGACGATGAGGTAAAAAAAAATAGATAATGAAATAAATAAATAAATAGTCTTGTCATTCAGATTTCAAGTTATTTGAGTTAGGATTTTGTTAATAAAATGAAATATTGAGGTGACTTATTTCTGCTAAGAGCTAATGGCAAAGATTGAAAGAATTAGAGAATATTTGAATGTCCTGGCAGAAAGCACCACATAAGTTTCTCATTTCTCTAACTATTTTAACAATCCCTCCTTTAACAGTTTTAAAGGTTATTGATCAAAATGTTTTTTATAAATTTGTCACTGAGGTAATGCAGCTTAGACTTCACTTACTTTGTACATACACATATACATACACGTACACATATATCATCATATTGTGTCAAAGACAAAAGAAAAGTCTCATTCAGAATATATGACCTTGAAATCATGCACAAGATTTGGTCTGTAATACTTCAGAGCTATGCATATTTTTCTCATTGCAGCTGTGGGAAATTTGTCACATTCCTATTGCAGACTCTGCTCCTTAAATAAGAACAGCCCGAAAATCTTCAAAACCAGAATGCTTATAAATATGCCAGACCACTGAGTTGTCTGCTTTTGCCCACAGAAAACCTAATCTTTACTTTCATGTGTAGAAAACATTTTCCATTCCTGCATTGTCTCTGTAATGAGGATAAGATTCCAAAAGATGGAACATGTAGCACCAAGAAAGAAAGAAAAAAAAAAAAAAAGGATTCTGTTCTCTTCTTCCCTGACTTTTTTTCCTGTTGAGGGCAGCTTGAAATCATCCTAGATTCTTGCAAAGATTTTTTATCCCTATTAGTCACTATCTGCAAAGGTTCTCAGCGGTGCCTGTTGCTGTAGAGAGTTTAATGACTCTCAGGTCACTCTCGGGCTTGAATTTAATTATTACCTTGCAAATCTTTGCCAATTTCTGTTGGTAATTCTTAGTGACATACAGCCTTGTATGTTTTGTATGGTGTTTTATGATGCTATTCAACCTAATTATTTCTGAAGCCATATGGCCTAATTTAGGGACACTAGATTAGTTCTGTTTTTAGATATCTGTAAGATTTTAAGCTTTCTCTTCCCTCAGCCCCAGGTGTATAAAACAACCAATACAGTAATGGGTCACACTGCATCATCTAGGTGCAAGACTTCAGAGATCCTCAAATGCAACAATTTTTTGAAACATGTAAAATTGCACCATTGGACTCCATTAGTTGTGGCTATGTTCTGGGATTTCTCCAGGGTATCTGAAATGCTTTATCAATAACTGTAGCTATCTGAAACACTTCGGTTCTTTTCTGTCTGAGTTGTTCCAGGTACTGAGTGTGCTACCAACTTCCATTTCTGGTTTCTGTTCATTATACTTCATTATTATTTTCTGTTAATGATATTTAAAAATGCATGCATATTTTATTTTCACTGCCATTACCATCTCCTCATAGCTCCTTTACAATTTATTTGAATCTTGGGTTTTTTTGTGGTATGAACTACATATACATAACCTATATTTAGAATTTAAGAAAAAGTATGATTGCTTGCACAGACCAATCTAGTAGCATATGCAATATAAAATGAAATAATCTGGTGAAATAAGAAACATTAAGATGTAAAATATATTATCCTTGATGTTGATTGATTTCATTAAGTCTGGACGAAATATTATGTTAGATGACACTGTTCATATCCATTTTCTTCATAAAATCCCATGGAATGTCCTGTGCCACTATTATTTGGGAAGATTATTTTAGTCTTGCTGAGGCCTTTGGTAAATCAGGAGGGTAGAAGGGAATGATTTTTGCTTCCTTTTCAAATGTTTGGTTTACAGTTTGGCATATTGATCATGAAAGAAAGGTTGGCACATTACACTTCCGTGGTTTTAAACTTGCTATTTGTGTTGCGAGCAGCTTGTTTCCTCACCCGTTTATTGATTTTCAGCAAAGCTGCCTTGTACTAACTTTAGGTGGAAGTTACCCCTGGTGCCCTGGCATGCCAAAGGCGGCTGTGCAGGAAGCACAGCTGCTGCCTGTGCAGATGGAGCAGCAGTGGGAAAACGGAGATGAAGGATGCGGTTGTTTCATCTCAACATATTGGCTGTTTTAAGTCATGGTGCAGACGTTATTAAAGCTGCACCAGCTTAGAAGGAAGAACAAAAATATTTGGATAGACTGCTTAGAGCTGAAAGAAGACAGTGTCTGAATAAGAACTCAAGGTAGTGCTTTCCATGGAGGGGACTTCATGGTGGCACTTTAAAGTTCTTGTCCCTAAGCTACAGGGAGATAATACTTGGTTTTATTCAATTAAATAGGTCTGTGTAAACACCTCTAGTAGACCTTCAGGCACAGGACAGTTGCATCACTAGAACACCAAAGTCAGTTATTGACAATTTGAATGCATCACTCTGTTTGGATGCCATTTATGAATATTTGTATGCTTCACCAACTCCAAGGCATAGGGGAGTGACCTGAGCTACAGTCGGAAGGACCTTGCTGAGCTGGAAAAGTCTGAAATACAGAAGAGAAGACTACAAGGATTAATTTTTGACTTGAATTGGCTTACCAGACTCAGCAAATATGGTAATTAGTTGGTTTGGTGTCATTGCCCATAGACCAAGGAATGAACTGATGGAAGTTCTTCATGTCCAAGAAAAAGATAATTAGCTCTTTCTATCATCTCAGTCCTCTCAAAATAGCTGCCTGTGCTGATACCTTATATGACAGTTTCCACTGGAGAAAAAAAAAATAAGTAGGAATTGCAGGAAAACTCTAAAACCACGCCATAGATTGAGATACAGCATGATGGAGCAGATAGGGACAATATCATGGAAGGAATGGACAGGCATAAATATGCATGAGGTAGAGAAAGCAAAGTGAGGTAAATGGTTGTCCTAGAAATGGGTTCTGGTATTGGAATTAAAGCAGCAGAGGTGTTGGGAATGAGACAGCACAGAGGATCGTGTGTGGAGAGTGTCAGTGCATCCTTAAAATGCAGAGAATGAGAGGCAGATAGGAGGTGGTGTATGTGCTTGGGATGAAAAATCAGCAGACAGAGGGATACAGGCAACCCCTGATGGATCCAATGAGTTCAGCCTGTAGAGGTGAAAATGTCTTTCGACTCTTTATTGATAACTGAGTGGAATTTGCTGCATGCAGGTAAACAGATGGTGTAATTGGGAAAGGATATACACAATTTCTTGATTGATCAGGATATACTGTCTCAGTCATCCCGTTTCTTCCACATGACTGGTCCTTAAAGCTCTGTGCCAACACGTATGTCCAGCCACAGGAAAGCTGTTTGTAGAATCAGCACTTTTTTCTGAAGTTTAAATCTAATCTTCAGTATTACACCCAATAGACATTCAACTAAACTCAGCTAATGGTAAGGCAGTGATCTGGATAGTGACTGGAAAGGAACACTCAAAACTAGTTTGGTGCAAGTTAGTGCAGTATGATATGAACTATATTCAGTTTTCAGGGTAGCTAGCAGCTTTCAGTGCTGTTTTTCTTACTTTTTTTTTTTTTTTTCNTTTTTTTTTTTTTTTCTCTCTATTAATTTTCAACTCTAATTTAATACTACTTTTTTTTTGTTTCTCCTGCATCCATTTGCAAGTCTCTTCTAGGCAATATCTGACCTTGCTGTTAATTATTTGCCCACAGTTTTACTAATGGAGCTATAGCATAATGCAGAGCAATCCTACTGAACAGGGCTATCCATCTTCAGCCTCTTAAATTATGAAATCTCATCTACAAATAATGAAAATCTTCTTTGCCCTACAGGTTCTATATTCAGATTTGATATTTCACTTTCAGCTGAGACCTAGCAAGTGCATAAAAAAGAGACCTGCCTGTTTTGTTAGTGTAATTGTTTTAATATCAATGATACTGAAAACAGTGTTAGTTATGAAAATATAACTTATTATGTCAGCCTATGTTAGAATTTGTCTTAACACCTAGACAAAAATATCCAAAGAATTTCTCACTGTCTGGGGGATGACAGAGTTGTTTCATTGTTCTTTTATTTACTTGTATGTTTTGTTAGCTTTCATTTAACCAGTTGGGTTTTTTTTCTTCTATTTTATTTGACTATGCTGTAAGAGTTACATCCTATTTCAACAGGTTTTATTCCAAGAAACAAGCAATAAACCATGTGCTTGCTATTTTTCCTCTTGATGAAACAAATGTTGTGTGATGTTTACTCCTAATCGTAGGTGAAAACAAAACACAGGCTGAGCAGTAAGTACGCTGGATGGAAAGGGCTGAAGTCCAGGCTTTGGAAGGTCCTTTGCTGCCACCGTCTGATAAAATCTTCAATTACATTTGCTTATGTTACCTAGGTATTGAGAACTTCAGGGGTTAAGAAAGCCCATGTCTATGAAGGAATCTACAGATGACCCTTTATTACAAATGTATCTGGAAGTGAGATTCAGAAATTGAACTCGTGATAACATAATTCCCAAGTTATATCCCTTTACAATGAATAGCCTGGTTTGTCAGAAAGGGAGTCACACACCTCCAGTAGCCAAATGGGGACTATGGAGGGTAACCAAGAAAAGATACTGGAGGAAGGATCCCAGTTTCCATCTTACATTCCACTCAGAGTTTGGGCTTCAGATTCTGGACTGAGGTATGTCTTTGTGCACAAGAAATAGCTTCATTTTTTCTCTGAAATAGCGGTTGGAGGAAGTTAGAAATTTCCCAGAAGGTTGGGCACATGGGATCAGCTCCCTACTCTGCTTCAAAAAAATATGCCTTCTTCTTTCAAGTGTCACCAAATTCCAGGCAAGTCTGGGACAGCCTGCAGATGGGACTCCTCCTACTGAAGCTCTCAGGAAAAAATGAGACATTCCTGAGCCAAATTGTGCCAGGGACTTCATTGCAATGGTTGAAACTATTTACACAATTTGTGTTAAAGCTTCAGGGACAAGCTTCAGGTACTCCATCACCTCTTCAAGTCACATTTTTTAAAACAGTCTTTGACCTTTAAAAGTCAGGGTTAAAAGTAAGCTCCTGAATTATTGTCTAGTTATGCAAAGAATTTGTCTGTTTTTCAGGCATATTGGACATTTAAGATGTTCCATGGTAGGAGTTATTCTCTGAGTTAAGTCTGCAGCACTCGAGTATAACACCCAAGGAAAGGTCATTTATTCTATAACAGAGTGTGCATTTTCAATTCCGAATGTGAATAATTTTCTTTGTAAATTTAAAACATCAACTTAGTCTTACTATTATAGACCAGACTGCTTTACTCCTAAGTGACATGTCCTTTCCTTATGCTGCATGTGATGTCGAAGCAGAAAGTTTATATTGATCATCAGTTTCTCAGCATCTCAACCAGCTCCATTCTGGCATCTCCTCTATCCCCTGAGCTGTGCAGCGGCCAAATCTGAACTTCTGGTTCTATTTACACCCTGCTTACAAAATGTGTATTTGTCCCTGCTCTTTTTTGAACCTTGTTTTTTTCATTGTAATGGTGAAGAGTAAAAGAGGAGGTAATATTCAAGTAGTACTTTTTGTGAAAAAAGAAAAAAAGAAAATTATAGGATGAAGCAGAGCAGTGAAACAGATGTTTGGCATCTAGCCATGGTGGAATGAACTCTCTCCACACTGAATTCTGCATTTTTCTTTTGCTGAAAAATAATTAACTTGTAGAGCAGCAGGTTCAGAGAGCCCTGAGTGCGGTGATCGAGGCAATTAGCCCCTTTCAGACCCATTGTTTCAAGCTCTCTGAAAAGTCAACTGGGTATTATTAGTTAGCCCTTTGCAGTTAGATGAGCCAGGCAACTTCTTTTCAAAAATACAGTTGACATTCTAGAGCACTTTTCTGTGACAGGGTGAATTGGGTAGCAACTTTCAGTCATGGTATGTATGAGGTCTTAATTGTAATGTTTACAAAGCCAGAAGAAGATTAAAAATATTTTTTTTTCTTTTTTCTTTTTCCTTCCCTAATTGGAGTCTTTTAATGCACTGCTGACACCGCTTCCTAGTCATTGATTATTTGGGTTCCCCTTGTTTTACCATCTTCCGTTGTTCTGGGTGTGACAGGTTTGCTGAGGCACAGTGACACTCAGTAGCTCACACTAAAGCTCCTTTGCATTCTTTTCACTGGTTCTTAAACAATAATACGTAAAATATATGTGGGATATCTACTACAGGGAAGAACAGATGACTTAATTTCCATCAGCTCAGCAGAATTTATGACTTCAAAATTGTCATTGTAAGGAATTCTGCTCGATATGTTTAATAGTAAGCAACTTGCATCATAATTTCTAGCAAATCTGAATTCAGCTTTTACTTTCCCTGTGCTCAAGCAACTGTGTCCTGCATAATATTCAGGAAAACTTTCTGAGCTTTCATAAAATGCATTTCTTCTAGGAGACTTTCTCTCTTAGCAGCAAATAGCATTCTTGTAGCCTAAAAGACAGACATAATGTTTCTATTTAAAGAACTGTTAAGTTATTTATGTGGTAGCATAGCTTTTTAGTTACTGAAACTGGTCTTTGAATAAGTTCCTTAAAATCTGTTAAGCCTAGAGCAAATAGAGAGTTTTTCTTAACTGTTTGACAAGACTAATTGTGTATAGCTATAGCTATCTAATCAAAAGGCACCCTCAAGCTGGGTTGTGAGTCTATATTTGGGCCATAGCCTAGGCAAGCTCCATGGCTTGCTTGTAATCCCATGGTGATCCTAATCATCCAAATCAGCAAACCTGATGGAATGTGTCAGCACTGATTTCTGTCCTACAATTAGAATTTTTTTCAGATGAAAACTTGAGGTAGCATGTAGGAGCTAAGCTTGTGTCCGGCTAGGATCTTGTTACAATGTATGCCTTGAACTGACTCTTTTTGGATCTATCATGCTGGCATGGACTGCAGTAAATCATTTCATTTCCATGATAAACAGGCACTGAGCTATTTCCTAGGGACAAAATAAAGTAAATCCAGTATATGCTGATGCTTCCAAGAGTCCCTGAGGTTCCAGTGAGGTAAGACAGAGGAGTCATACCCGGTTCTTTTTTACTCCATCCATTCACTCTTCCTCCAGGCGTGCAGAAAGGGTAGCCTGGCAGAACCTGCCATCTTCTTGTTCAGTACTTCCCATGATTAAATTGTCTGTAACCAAGACCAAAGGGACACTGCTGACAGAGACTGCCTGTACCCTTCAGGCTGCTTTTTATATGCAGCCAGCACGACCCAATATACTTACTGCTGTTTGTATTTCTGTGTGTAGTTGTTAGCATCTTCATTTTTTCTCTATAATGGAGCTTTACAGCTTTCAAATGAATTCTTCAAATATGCCAATAGTGGGATCCCAGCTGGAATAGGTTTTGAAGCTCAGATATTGCTGCCCAGGTTCAGACTGCTGAATTCTTCTTAAGATTCATGTAAAGAAGCTAGTTGTTAAGATAGACGTTACACTAAATCCTTAATTCAAAGATAACCCATATCATTCTTACATGTAACTTGCTTCATTGTAATGATTATTGCCTTTGATTGCAAATAAATTGCCTTTACTTCAGTTTCAACATTATTATCTTAATTTTGTAGTGGAAATGCCATGAATTATGCAGATTTCCTAGAAATAAATCTGTTGTCTTGTCCTACCTACCTCTGCCTCCAGGTAGGATAGAAAGGATCTTGTCTTCATTGCTAAGTATTTGAACATTTTACTGGTGATATGTCTTTTCCTTTATTAACAATTTAGAATTTCTCTATCATTAACAAATATGCAGTTTTAATTTTTTATAATTCACCTGAGCAGAACTCAAATACAGCAGACCATCTGCAGGCTTTCATGTCCTAATTTGAGTTGTGCTATGACAGATATTAAAGCAATAGTAGAGAAAGCATCATTTGATCTATATCACATGTATGTTTATTTTCGTTATTCAATAGAATTCCCCTAAGCCTTTTTTCTTTTCTTCAAATAGGTAACAGAGAATAAGGTGGAAAATGGCTTCTTCCAAACAAGAGTTTTGTTACAATTTATGGGCATAATACCTTTTTTAAGAACAACAAGATAACTCACTGTTTACCCTCAGGATTCAGAGCCAAAATTTTCTAAAACAATTTTCCGCTACCATTGACATAAATCTGGGGGTAAAAATACTTGGCTACACCTAATAGTCCTTAAACTGAATGAGTGAATGTTCCCAGGCTCAGGACCTCAACCACCTACAGTGTAAGTTCTTAGAACAGTCCCTGGGATGATTTTGACTTGAGCCAAATATCGTTTACTTGGCAACACTAAGATATGGTTTGGGATGAAGCTTGAACCAAGAACTGTTTTAACAGGTACTCTGGATGCAGCTACCTTGTCTTCATAATAAATAATAATAAGAATAAAAGTATTTAATTGTATAGACGTGAGCTATTCCGTAGTAGTTAGACTTTGGTACAAGAGAAAAGTCCTGGGTGGGTTTCATTTTCAAGTACCCTCTGTTGGTTCTTACGGAGTTTTGAACATCCAGAAATTCTCAAACATACATCACTGCCAGTAAGCATCATTACTCCAGGGGCTTAGATGAGAGCTTGTCATTCGACATGCACAAAAAGAATGGCATAATTTTTTTTGTTTAGAATTTTCCTTCCTTAACAGAACAATATCATTAATTGCAGGGGGTGGTATGCAGCAAAAACCCATGGAATTTATTGCAAGACTTGGGGAAAAAAATTACAAGATCATAGCAGTGGAGGCAAACTGAACTTTGTTGAGAGAAATAAGAATTAACTGTTACTTCACATTGCACCAGTCAAGTCTTTGTATAAGCCAAATGAATCTGAATTTATATCTCTTGTATTGTGGCCTGGTCAGGTGGCCAGGGAATGATAAAGCTAGCTGCCTGCATAAATTCGAAAAATAATTTTGACTGTGGACGGTGTTAGCAGCCAAAAATCACCGAAGCATAGATATGACCTTTTAATCTGTCCACCATGACAGGCAAAAAGCCTGACAGAGGAGCTGCTTTGTCAAGCGTACACCACCTGGAGATTTTCTCTCCTTGGAGACCTCCCTTCAGGCAGCGAGGTGGCCACTACAGCTTGTCCACATCTTGTGGCAGGAAAACCTGCTGCTTTTCTGTGTTCATTGTGAGAGTTGTAATTCTTAAACATTTCACACATTTGGGGTCTCAGTCAATACGTAAAACACCTACTTT
Organism: Pampusana beccarii; assembly: GCA_013399365.1. Lineage (NCBI taxonomy): Eukaryota > Metazoa > Chordata > Aves > Columbiformes > Columbidae > Pampusana > Pampusana beccarii. Next base: position 225,349 of record VWYH01003321.1, on the reverse strand, counting down.
GCTGCTCCATAGCAGCCTTAAGGAGGTTTTCCCAGCTCACTTAAGTCTATATTTTTGATAACGGCTTGTGAATTTGATGATAGAAATGCTTGGCAAATGTCAGCTGTTTGCCAAAGGGCAATATTCCCTGCATCTCCGGAGGTTAACAGTTTGTCAGCTGAATTAAAAAAAAAAAAACAACAAACGTACAGCCAACCTGCTTCATTCTTTCTTGCTCTGAGCCATTTTTATTCTTGTTATCTCTGCAGCATTGGTGAAAGTGAATGACACTTTCTTTATTCTTAGAAATTTTGTTCTGTTCCTTACATTCATTGAAGCTTCAGCTCCTCATGTAGTGACCGCAACAGTATTTGCAGCCTGTTTTGTGTTTTTTGTTTGGTAGCATAATAACTACTGTTGACCACAAGATGGCAAGATTACTTCACTTTTCTCTGATGAGACACCTGTTTTAGGAAAAGGAAAGGAGAAGGGATACAAAAAGGTGGAAACAGGGTCAAAGCAGGAAATACACATTTCTCTTGTTGCAAGTGGATTTCCAGTCTCGTGAATAAACAAAGAAATGTGATGGGTTTATTGTATGACATTAAATGATGAGTATGTTTGTTGCTCTTAACAGATGCTAAACTTTCATATAAACTAAATCAGTTGTTAGAATAGTAATGCTAAACCCATAACAGACTCTTTGAAGATACATATATGTAAGATTCTGCCCAAAATCTATTGCATTTCAGGAACAATAATTCCTTACTTTAGTACACAAACCGGTAGTCTATTGATTGCAAAATTCGTGAGAGAAGGATGGAAGCTTTGTTGTTTTGCAAAAATATTCCTTTTAAAAAATGTTTACCTTAGAACATGTGCGTATGGGGAGTGACAACCCCTCTATCTTTTTTTTCCAGTTACGTATCTATTTTTCATGAATATTAAAGTATATAGCTTCTGAATCTAGCATATTCTTTCTACAAAAGAAAACAATAAAGAATGCTATTATTGATTTAAGCAACTTTTGAAATGATTTGGAGATCCTTTCATGATGAGACCATTGAGAAACAGTTGACTCATTTCCAGAATGTATTTTTCTATTATAAGATTTTTTATTTCACTCGCAACTGACACAGTGTTTCTCAGAGTCTGTGTAGGTAACATTCACCAAAGAGTTTATCTTAAATTTTCTCTTGCCATGTTGCAGTTACAGGGCTTTTCTTTTGCACTTCATTCAAATTTAATACTATTCTCTCACAGGTTGTCTACACTACCTATTGATCAGCTATTTTTCTTTCCAAAAATCCATAGCCATAGGAAGGTATACTGAAATTCGATTCACTAATCAAGTCTGTGAGCTGCCACTAGAGGCCAGGCAGTTTTGTTCACCTCCCTCTTCACGGACTCAGTTCTACACTCGCTACTGAATGCTCTCAACACTGAATTAATACAGGTGTTCACTGATCTCATGAGTGCATTTAGAGAGATGGAGAAGATTCCTTTTCAATCCAGCTAATCCAATGCACAGTACTATCATGTAGGAGGAACATTAATCTAACAATCTGTGGCATTGCAATAAAAAGCCTAGGAGGTGATGGGAGCATAGCAGGAAAAATAAAAAATATGAAAATGATAAGAATACTTTGTAGCAGGAAAATAACTTTCCTTCTTTTTTTCTGCATACCTCTTGCAGCATCTTACAGGTCCCAGTTGTGTCTTGGTTCTGTTACATTGTGTGGCTAATGTAGATTAGAAAGTGATAACTTGTAAACTAGCTTTTAGAACTGATGCTATCAAGAAAAGTGACAAAGGTTCAGATATAATCCCTGTAAAAGTAGATCTAAAAAATATTTAAACTTTCCTGGCTTACTAAGATAAGTATGCCTGATTTCTTCAGCATTTTAAAGAAAAATTTCATAAACAAACTCTCATCAAGGAGATATTTACCTTGAACTCCTTGATAAATAGCTTGATGCAAAGCTCATTGAAATTTGTTCAAAAACTGTCAGTTGTTTCAGTGGGATATGCACCTGGAGCTTAGTCCATAAAGCTGTTCTGTCTTTCTAAGCTTTTAATTTTATAATACATTTGCCTATTGCTAGGAAGCCTGTATCCTTGAAAAAGAAGTCTTGGTCAAATTAGGGCTTTTTTTTTCAAGTCTACTAGGACTATTCAACAAGTCACCTGCTGTAAGTAAGACTAACGGGCTCTGATTTCAGTCATTCATGTACAGTTTCTTTTGAAATCAATGTGTGACATGGGGGGACAGGGGAACAAAAATGTTTTAGAGATGGAGCCTGAAGTCTGGTCTTCAGCCTTGACTGATCTGTTTTTATGACTCTTTAGGGGATAACTGCTATACTGGTCTCTATCTTTCCCACTATTTCAGCTTGTGAACATTTTTAAATTTTCCCTACTTCTGCCATAGTCCCTCTCACAAAAATGCCTGGAATGCCCCATGGAAAAGATTTCCCTTGGGCGTTTCTTGCTCCTAACCAGGTAACTGCAGATCAATAACATATTTTACTGTCTTGAGAGACAGAACTGCTCTTTAAAGGCAGCAAGGATTTCACTTTGTAGTGAAAACATACTTTAAAACACCTGCACTTGTCTTTGCCTTTTCCATTTGTTTCCTGACAGACATTCTCTTCCATGTCAGTAAAGTGCACTTATCAGTGTAGTTGTTTTGATATTTCAGTCTCATTCAAGTCTCCCTGTGGATGTGCTTATGATTTCAGATCAAAATATAATTCAGTTGCCTATTCATCTTATAATCCCAGAATATTGAACTTTTATAACTCCTCTAATGCTTTTTCTCCCTGAAAGCAAGGAGTGCTCTGGGATACCAGTGTAGTCCTTCCCATCATTAGTATGGGCAGTTACTATTATTATCAGAATCAATGAGTTTCCTACACACGTCATGCTAAATCTCTTGTCCAAACTGTAAATATGAGCGAATTTAAATACCTCCCACTGCTATTGCAGGGCTTACAGTTGCCTGAAATTTTTAACTCTAATAATCAATTAATTTTTCTTTACATTTCACTGTTTCTATCACAAGTTTTTATTTCACTATTTCTAACACTTTTTTCAACTAAGACTTCTAAAAAAAAAACCAACACACAAAAAACATTAGTAAGGGGAATTTTGCTTGTGCTCTGTATGATATGGGAAGGAAAGAAAGAGTTGTATATTTCTTGGGGTTCTCTGAAATGATTGCATAGAAATCTAACTTCACCAGATCTGTGTAAAAATTCTGGTGAGCTGCTCCAAAGTTTGAACAACAAAAAAAAAGTCTTTGCTGGTTTTGTTCTAATGCTTGTCAGATAACTGCTCTCTGATTTTTTTATTTTTTTTTTTTACAGTTTCTGTTGTCCAGTTTATTCATACTGGAAAATGCAACGTTTGCATTTTATGCCTTCCGACTTTGAGGTACCACCTTAAGACAATAGACCTCTTCAGCTGTAGTGTGATTAAAAGTCAAAATCTTCCTGGGTGTAAAGGGTTTTCAGATAGGCAAGAACCTCAACTCAAAACCAGCATATCAGAGAAGACAATAGCAATGTCGAATTACAACCCCAGGGCATAATTTGCACATAATCATTCAAATTTAAACAACCTGGTATCCGCAGAGATAGAGAATTACTTTTTCTCTACTATAAATTAAGTGCCTACTTTAGTTTATAATGTAACTCCAAGATTTTCATGTAGCAGCTTTTTTTTTTTTTTCACATTTAAATGCACTAAGAAGAATCCAAATCCTCTAAACATCATGATTTGTATTTATGTTGGCAATACAAACAAGTAGCTGTACTGAAAACCCCTGCATGCCCTCAAGGAACTACACAAAATTTTAAAAAGCAAGTGGAATTAATCACAGCTATAATTCCAACAATAAATTTCTGGTCACATAATGACAACAGGCGCAAAGCTCAGAGGACCTCACTTCTGGAGGAACTTTTTACTTTGGGAGTTGCAATGGAAGCCTCTGTCAGCAGATGGCACTGGAAACATAGCTGTGAGACTGAGGTGGTCCTCAGGACAAGAATCTGGAGATTTAAGTTTAAAGCTTTTATCCTTTTTAAGTTTTTCCTTACAGCAAAGTGCCATAACTGAATGTCACTCCCTCTGCCTATAAACCCTTGTGATACTGGGTCTGTCCTATCACTCGTGTGTCACTGATGTGGTTTTGTGATCTCTTTTCCATAGGTGAATTTCAGGTACGTTACAAAATCAAACTTTGTTTTGCCACATATTCTTCTGTTGAAGTGTGCTGTTTGGGAAATAAAGACATTTCCAATTAAAGAAAAAAAAAAAAGGTGTTTGATGAGGGAGGGAAGGGAAATCAGGAAGAAATATTGCTGAAGAGACTATTATTTAACAAAGCCACACAAGTGTCAGAGGGAGAGATTTAGAGAGTCGGGCTGGGAAACCTGCATAACTGGCTGTATTAATTTTCTTGGAAATACTTGCCTGAGATGCTGAGTTTGGGGTTTTTTTTGAGCACCCTCAAACTCAGGTCATAACCTGCACTTCGTGTAATGTCTGGGTCCTCTGGGCCACTTCAGTCTCGTGTAGAAGCTGGGAGTCCTTTTACCCTCAGAAAGGGTAAGCACAAGAAACTAAAATGTAGGAAGACTCCCCAAGGGACACACCACCTTTATTGGACTAGTTATACAGGCAGCAATGAACTGCTGAAGACAAGATGCCTTGGGTCAGATTGTTTTGCAAAAATGTAACTAAAACTTTGATAACAAAAATAGATGTTCTACCTCAGTCCATCTTCTCCAGAATGTTATGTGTTCCTCCCTTTCTCTCTCACTCCTAATATTCAACAGTTTGCCCTTGCACTCACATAATTTTTCTGATTCTCCACAGGGTCCACATGCTTAAATTTTAACAGCTAGTACCTGAGACTACTGTTATGTAGATTTTTCTCAAGCATGCTTTTAAAGCTATGTAAGAAGAATTTTCTGTGATAACCTGACAAAATAGTATTTTGTATCAATTTTGATTTTGATAACAGAAAGAGAGAAAAAAAAGAGAGAAAAAAAGAAAAAAGAAAAAAAGAAAGAAAAAACTGACCTGGGAAATAAGTGAAATCGCTGAAAGAATATGTATGAATATAAATGACAGTTCAGTGTCGAAACTGGGAAAAAATAAGCTCACTTACTGACCACAAATAGACCCATCTATCTCACCCACTCTAGCAAATTGGTATAACAGATAGAAATGATAGCTTAATGTAAAGAAGGAAGAAATTTCTTTGGTGCTAGGGTTGAAGAGCAGCCTCAGCTTGCAGAATGGAGAAAACAATGTATCATCTCTAGGAAGAGGAGGCCAAACCATCTGCAGCAAAGCACTGAGCGTTGAAAATGCTTAGGTGATTTTGCCCAACAGGCCGTGAGCCACAACTTTAAAAACTCATCACAAATCAAGCTCAAATGAAACGGCCAATGGTCAATTGCGCATGATTTGGACGGAAATCAGCTTTCGCCCCCTTACTTTCTTTTTGGTTGATTTGCCTCAGTTTCTTACTAGCATGTTCACAGTACGGATACCTTGTATGCTAGATATTGAGGCTCACTGGAGTATAATTAATTGCTAATCTGGGTAGGAAATTATTAATACCTTGGTGATAAGTCTCTATAATGGTCTGCAATCTGTCAACGTAAAGAACTTAAAATTTAAGGAAAGAGTGTTATCATCTTGGTCATGACTGAATTTTCTATTTGCAAGTCATATCTCCATTTCAAATACATTCTGATTTTTCATGTAAATGGTGAATCACGTTTGAATCTTGCTTCCACTTGAATAAAGGAATTTGTCCATTCATCCACGTTGGTCACTTTAAAATAAGAGGTTAGATGGGCCTCTTCCACCTATGTTCTATTAGTTTCTTTGTGTAAGTTATCATACAGGTAACTTACACAATGGATAGGGTGGTCCAAATTTAGCATAGGTTACCACTCTGTGTCTTCCAGTTTTTTACATTTTAGGTGCAAGTGGCATGTAGAATCAAGTTTGGAAAAGTGAAGCTTGGAAGAAGCATATTTTTTGTTACATAGCATCTAGTTCTGACACTTGTCTGATAAAAGTTACATTGCATATAAAAATGAATATAATCTTAATTAGTAAAGTATCCATTTATTTAAACTACATAACATTTACTAGAAGAGATTGAATACGATACCTGGTCAGATGGTTGGGTTATTTGTTTTGTTTTGTAGATAAATTAATATCTTTGTTTTAAATTGCTATATTTTTAAAAAGTATTATAATAAAATGCTGCCAAGATTTCCAGTGAAGTGAGACATTAAAAAGCAATGTCATTTTTTTTTTAGGTGGAATGGAGCAATCTCAGTGTGTAAGAAGCTGTGATTATAATGTTACAATAGATGTCATGCTAAAAAACTTTTTTTAATAATTTATAACTTTGCAAAACAAGAAAGTATGCCTTCATTACAAACGGAACTTTTAAAGCTGTATTTGTCATTATGACAATTCTGTTTTCCTTTGCAAAATTTTATTTTGCTTAACATGAGATACTCCATATTTTCTAGTATCTCAAGACAGATCCTAGATCATGGTTCAAGGGTACATCGCTTTATAGGTGAAATTACTAAGGGAACTTCTAAAAGCTTCTTTGTTTAAATTTAGACACCTATTTTTCAGCAATTTTCTGAAGGCCTCCCCATTAGTATATTCTAGTGCAGTCATCCTTGGATGGCAGTGAAATGTCATGATTAATCGGATCTTGGGCCAGAGATAACATTTACAGGTCAAATTTATCCTTCTATTTGAAAGATTAGGCTATTAAGTTCATTGAACTGGAAAACTAAGAATTGTGAGCCAAATGTTCAGTTAATTTAAATTCAAATAATTTTCATGATTTTCCTGAATTTATGGTGCATAACGTAGAACCTCCCACATCAATGAACTCAGTCATCCATGAATGCAAGTAACTAAGTCATGTTATAACTTCTAATTTACAAGAGCTGAAAATTTGACTATTTTCTTCTTCTTGAGCCCATTAATTAAAAAATACTGCATTCTTGAACCTCACTGTATGTTTTCAGTATGATGCCTTAAAAGAAACATAATCTTATTTCCCCTTCCCCAAAGTCAGATATTTTAAAGTTTATTAATTTGATGTTATTCAGAAGCAATTCCTCTATCAATATTTAAAAAATAATTTCACTAACATTTATTAACTTGAGTGAGGGCTGCTCAACAGACCCGTGTCTTGCTAACCTCCTTAAAAATGGTAATCTTTTTAAAAATAGTCATCACATGTTCTGGTGCTGTCAGAAGAGTGGGAGTTTGTGGCAATGTTCTGAAGATTTAACGGTGAGAAAATTTATTAAAAATCCATTTGACAGGACTACATTTCTACACTGGAGCCTTCCAGTGTATTGATTTCCAACACTTCCCCTTTCCATTTGGTCACATCTGCTATATTTTGACTGCTATTCAAAATACTTAGCACTAGAATGTTGACAAAAGCCATATGAAACTCTGAAAATAAATATCTCAGTGTATTTTTGTTTACTCGTTCACAGTACAGTTTGGATAAAGTGTAGTGTTTTCTGCAATAATTTTTATATCACTTAACCCTACCTCAGCTTTTCATGTGGATTTGTTTTTGCATTCCGTAGAAGTCACTGAAAATGTCAATCATAGTTTTCATCATGTGTGTGGCATAGATTAAATTTGGACCAGTTTGATTTCATCATATATTTGACATGATCTTGTATTTCTTCTGCTTTACCTTTTAAAGCATGCAGGAATGTTTGCCAAATAAAATCAGTCTGCTTGCTCCCTGGGAAAATCTGACAGCATAATTGTTTTTTTTTTCACTTAGTCCTTTGCCAACCTCAAATGAATCCCTTAAAACCACAGTCAAAGTGTAAAACAGCCAGGAAAGGTGACTGAGACTAAGCTCAATGCCAATCAGAAAACCAAAACAAAATCTTCACATGCTCATTTTTTCTAACGTTTGATTCCAAGTTCAGCAGGACTTTATTCTCCAAACCTCATTTTCTTAAATGTTCGGGTCATAAATACTATATCCTGTCAAGAGAAACAATGTTCAGGGCTCATCTCTTTTTTTTTGTGAGTGGAATAGTCCAGGTTTTTGACTCGATTCACAGTATGATCTGATATTTAGTCGTAAAACCACAAGGTGAGAAGTACTAGTGCTTCCAAGTTCCTCTTATTTCTTGTGGTTTTGAAACATCCCTAAATAGAGAAAGTATTTGATTTGAAAGTACTTTGTCATACAAACACATATTATGATGTCCTTTATTACTAACAATGGTTCTTTTATTTCTTTAAAATGCTTGGTTTCTAGCTTTTAGCCCGAAATTTTAAAAGGTAAAATGTGTTTCAAATGTTTCATATCCTTTTCTGAAATGGGTCAACAACATATTTGAAGCTTTTTTATTGAAAAAGAATAGCTTAGGTTGTTAAATGCTACATAGTACAGTCTTGATTAAGGAGTTACAGGTCCTGTTTTAAGTATGGAAAAGCTGCAATAAGGTCTCCCTCGAGCCTCCTCTTCTTTATATATGTATGATGGTTAATAATGTTGCAATTTAAAACAACGTAATTCCTGAAAGTTGTGTGGCATGAATAATTTGTTTAATTTGAGAAGTATTTATTGTACATGGATTTGTCAGTATTACCAGCAAAACAAACAAACAAACAAACAAACAAACAAAACAACAACAACAACAACAAAAACATATTCTCATATAGAGTCATAGAATGGTTTGCATTGGAAGGGACCAAAAAGATCATCTAGTCCCAACCCCCCTCCCATGGGCAGGGAGGGGGGTTGGGACCTTCCATTAGACCAGGTTGCTCAAAGCCCCATCCAACCTGGCTTTGGACACTTCCAGGGATGGGGCATCCACAGCTTCTCTGGGCAACCTGTTCCAGTGCCTCACCACCCTCATGGTGAAGAATTTCTTCCTTACATCTAATCTAAATCTACCTTATTTCAGTTTAAAGCCATTACCTGTTTTCCTATCAATACATGACATCGTAGAAAATCCCTCTCCTAAAAAATCCCTCCCCAGCTTTCTTGTAGGCCGCCTTTAGATACTGGAAAGCTGCTCTAAGGTCTCCATGGAGCCGTCTCTTCTCCAGACTGATCAACTCCAACTCTCTCAGCCTGTCCTCATAGGAAAGGTGTTCCACCCCTCTAATCGCTTTTATGGCCCTCCTCTGGACCCTCTCCAACAGGTCCATGTCTGTCTCATGTTGAGGGCCCCTGAGCTGGATGCAATACTGCAGGTGGGGTCTGAAGAGAGCAGAGCAGAGGCTCAGAATCACCTCCCTCACTCTACTCATCATACTTCTTTTGGGGCAGCCCAGGGTATGGTTGGCTTTCTGGAGTGCAAGCGCACATAGCTGGGTCACGTTGAGCTTCTCATCAATCAACCAATGTAATAACTTCTTGTTGGCACTTTCCCCACCCTGCCACCCTACATAGGCACACGCATGTGTCCTAAAAGAAAAAAAAAAGTGAAGTTGGAGTCACACTAGTTGGAGACACACTGGTATTTTGGTCAGAGTGAGAACAGCTCTGTGATTCAGAGGATGCTGTTTTACATGTACTGATAGTATTACATCCTTTAGCATGGCCTGGTGGTGAATTGATACAATACAGCTTTTCCCATCACTCTAAAAATCGATCTTCTTCTTCTACTTTTCATCTCTTTTAAAGACCTTATTCTCCCTCTCAAGCCAGCCATTACACTGATTGATTATGACTAAAATTGTCTTGAGTCCTACACATTGGGAAAGAAAGATCCCATACAACGAGAAAAGCAAGCGGAATATTTTCAGCTTTCTCTTGATCGTTGATATAAAAGCATTAGCCTGAAATGCAAGGTTGAAGCAGCAGCTGTTCACTGGCTGTACCATAAAACATCATCAGTTTGCGCTGCTGTAAGCCCTAAACTGACATTTTAAGTGCCTCATTTGTTCACAATAGGTTCTTTCTCAAGCTCTCCCTGTTCTGTTTCGTAGACAAAGTAAGACAACGTTGACTAAAGTGAAGAACTGAAAATGTGTTTTGAATGTGTGTTCACGCTGTTTCAATAAACACATAAAAACATTAAAATATGATCTCATCATGCAATGGTGACAATAGCAAATGGTTTCTCCAAATGGTTATGTCTGAAAAACCTGTTTGAGGTGTTCAAGTATTTCTGAGCCTTTAAGTGGAATCAAGATACGTGAATTTGAGGTGTGTTTTTGCAATGTTCTTGGGTTATGCAAGAATGGATTCTGTTCTGAAGGTTTTTCCCATTAAATTTAGCGTGCTGAAAGATCTTATCGGTGTGATAATTAAAAGGAAAGTGAGAAGAAAAACAGGGCAGCATTGAATTGCATGCCACTCTAATCAAATCGAAATACATATTTTCTCTTTGCCAAATATGACAGTGTCTGTAATTCCCAATAAAAACAACTCTCTATATGGAAGTGGAATGATTTTGTTACTTAAGCAGATAGATTTATAGAAAAAGCTGTCTTAAGTCTCTCATAAAACCTCACCAATATGCAGCACTTTATTTCCCTGGAAATGATATGTGTGAACATTTTTTATGAAATCCACAATTGAGCACTTGTTCATCTATTAAAAACTGATTTTTTTTATTTTTTTTTTAATTCAGCAGAGCTACTTTGCTCCACATCTGGTATTTGTCCACCCTTTTATATTCGCAGTATCCAGTAAGATCTACCAGCTCTGAGATGATGGAAACTAGTGCCTACTACAGGTACCACAAACTATTTCAGATTTAACAACAACAAGGAAGAAAAACTTTCTATTACTTAGTGACTTTCTGACAGTTTTCCACTAGGATTAAAAAATTCCTAACTAGATAAAAACTATTACATTTTGAAATGCTACTTCTAGACTCATGACCTAGGCTACTAACTAGCACAAATAAAAATTGTTACCATAAATCTGATACCTGTTTTTCTACAATTTTATATTAAATGAATATGTTTCCAAGTACAAGATTGTGTTTGTGCTCTATTTAGGAAAATCTCTGAACTGTAACTTTAGTGTGTTTTGCAAAACATTAAAGGTCATGATCATTGAAAGGATTGCTGTAAGGTGAAATATAGGGAAGCTTTTCTAGCAATATGGTGCATAAACTGAATTACATATAGATAGTTTAATGACCAGAAAAATGCAGACCACTTCTTTTGCATCCTGAAGTATATTAACACAAATCCTGAAGAAAATCTGGTTTTAAGTGGAATCTTGGTTTATATTCGGAAAACAATTTGGGATACAATCCTTCTAACTCCTTGTAATCTAAAGGAACTGTGTTTTAGTTCCATAATCAGAGCAGTTTGAAGCAGAACATCTCTTAACACTGTCTCAATTGTTAAATAGGTGTTTAGAAATAGCATTAAAGTAACTAAGTATTGTTGCTGGATAGTGACAACCTCATCAAGATGAAATAAAAGATGATGAAAACTCCCAGTCAAACTAGCAATCAAAGCATGTAGCAGAACAAATGAAAACCTGTCACGGGTAGATAAAGCTTGGCTAAAATCAAATTAAAGATGAGATGAAAAGCAGACAGGACTTAGTAAAAATAAAACAAAACAAACCATTAAAATCGCTCAAAACCAAAAGGAAACTAGCCCAGAACAAATACGTCAAAAACTGAGATGGAATAGGAAAGAAACTGATCTAAGTTAGGAGGAACAAACTTGGATATTACAGAGTGTGTAAAGCAAATGAAAAGAGTTAGAATGGCATTCTTCTGAGATCAATTTACCGTTTTTTCCACTTGCCAAAGCAGAAGGGAAGATATGTTTTTCCACTGTAGAATCAATCATATAGAATATCTAACTCTCAGACTGAAGTTTAACTGTTTTTTTCAGATACTTCAGAGCGGAATATCTTATTATACCTGGTTTAAAATAGTAGCTAAATGTTTCTTAGATGGAGGAAGAGAAAAGTTCATGTTATTGCTACCAGTCTAAGGGGACTTGCGCTTACTGTGTACAGTACTTAGAAAAAAAAAAAAAATGAAGAGTCATCAGGCATTCATAACTGCATTATTCATTTTGGAACTGGGAACAGAATACAATCGGCCAAGTTTCACTCAAGGGTTATATAAGACAGTGTGAATAACGAAGAGGGAGTTGAGAAAGTATCAAACCTCTCTAAAGCCTCTGTCAATCTTTGCGACTGGGGAGAAAGTTGCGGAGCAGCTCGTTGTGTAAAACCATCATTCTGAGTTGCAAAGTGGAAGGTTCCAGCTTATCCATGTGTTGTAGCTCCTCTGAATCTTGTGGCAGTTACCCAAATTTAATTGAGAACACAGTGCAATTCTGAAGGGTGTTCATGATGTGTATCCATAGGTGCCTGAGTTAGAAGACCAGTGTCTGTAGCTGGAAAGATTCAGAGCAGGGTTCAACCACAGGTGATCTCATTCATTCCCAGTTGGAGAAGCTGCTCCTAGCATCCTCTGTCAATATTAGGTAGGCTGAAGGACAAACTTAGGCAGAATCTTGGCTCTTGCTGGACCTTATGATGATTTCTATTTTATCTGGACATAAGGGATCAAAAGTAAGCATTGGAAGAAACTACAAGATTTCATGTCACTCATCTCTTAGGCAGGCTCCTCTGAGATATATAACCTATTCTAAAATCCTCCAGTGATACAGTTTTTAGAAATTCTTGGGCAATGTACAGCTACACTTACCAATAACAAAGTTAGTTTCCAAATAAAACAAATCTCTGTTGTGACTGTGTCCATGATTGTTTTAAACTTCAGAGACACAGAAAACGGCTTATTTATTAACTCTTCCCTTTTCTTCTTCTTTGTGTGTGTTTGTGTGTGAGCCTTTCATGCATTTAAGGACGGTTATGAAGTACTTCTACTTAGTTGTTGTTGGGGTTTTTTTCTAATTTTTGTGAAATTTTTGAAATTCCTGTCTTTACTAATTGATAAATATTTTACTTCCAGACATGCAGATGCTGATTCTAAACTTCAATTTGTAGGAAACAAAACTGCAAATCTTGGAAATTTTTAGTAAATGACAAATATCCAAATTGAGGAATAAGAACTTGTTGCTAAATGGAAGTAGCGACATCTGATAAAAATTGATTTAGAATAAATTAATTCCTATCACATGAATTTTCCATTTAGTTTATATTTTTAGATTGTACCATTACCAAGATATTTGCATACAAATACATTGCTATAGTAGAATAATGCTCAAAAGAACAATGGAAAAATATACATTTTATATGTATATATACATATTATGTGCAATATAATAGAGAGAGCTAGTAATATATGTCTAGGTTAAACACATGATAAAAATGAAAAATTAGGCATTAATGTTAAGATAGAGGAGTGAGTTCTATAGTTAAGATCTAATGTGGGCTGAGGAAAAAGATTGAGGACATATTACCAAGTCTATTAAAGATGGAAAGTTTGAGCTGTATAATACAGATGTGAGCCTTTGGGTAGAAGTAGGAAAAGAGCAAGAAAAGGGAACAAAGATTGCTACACAAAGCAGCAGAAATTGTTAGGCACAGAAAAATATCTAAATGCTTTTCTAATATTCTTGCTGAAGGAATGGGAATGAGCTGTGAACAGGGATGGGCTGAAGAGCCAGTATGGGCCCCTACCTGAGAGGTGTCAGGGTTTGTTTCGTATGCTTTGTGATCGTATTGCTAGATGGTAAAAGTGACATCTGATAAAAAGATCTTAGTCTAATGAGGGAGGCTTGACAGTGAATTCCTTAAAGATTAACGATAAATGCTAGTATAACAATGAGACAAATTATATTCTAGTGAAGAAGATTCATTGAAAAAGAAAAAAATTGCAGTGAATTGTGGTGAAAGTAGGACCAGTACCTTGGGGGATTTTTCCTGCTATCTAAAAAAGAATCTTTTGTGGCGGTGCTTCATTACTGTCTGATAGTACTGAAGAAAATTAAAACAGGTCAGCAGAAATGTAGATGATAGAAAGAAAAAACAGCCAATCAGTTTTCTAAAAATCAAACATCTCCAGAAAAAAAAAAAAAGTAATTATTTTCTGGTGTTTTTTCCTAAATTAGTAGATGATGAGAATGCTGTGAATATAATAAATTTAATTCTAATGCACCTCCTGAAGAATACTTGAGGTTTTCGTGAAGTCTTCCAAACTGTATATTCTTCTGGACATGAACACTTGGGAAAAGTAAAAATTGGCTGAAGAAAAGGAAGACTTAAAACATTTTGACGGTCTTTTTGGCTTTATTAAAAGGAAGTACTTCTGATTTGAAAGTATTATGCTACACTATTTCTCTTTTATCCACACAATTTTTTAGTCCACACAGTGAGCTGTGGATTGTGTACTATCAAATAGTGGCCTCTTTGAGGATATTTAAAAATTCTCAGTCATACATCTTATCAGTATCTCTTTCCATATACTTTCTACTGTAATCAAACACAGGCCCACAACAGACAGGATTTTTTCCTCTTCACCACCTGGATTTCAGTGGATCTCTGTAGGCGTTCTCCTCCACATGTATCCATCAACTCATGCAGGATCAGAGCCTGAGAATTCAGGTTGGGACTACTTTGAAACAATGACCCTAAGGATTAAAAAAAAGCCAGAGAAAAATGACAGTTATCAGAAAGAGGGCAAGATATAAACTCTTGTGTTGGGTTCAGTTGCCTACATATTTGCTTAGAGCCATTCAAGATGGACTTGATTTCAACAGACCACTCCAAAAGATCGCAGGTTTCATACAGGTCCTATGCCATACTTTCTGGTACCATGTGGATGTCTCAGGTGCCATAAATTATCAAAGTATTAGGCATCAAAATTTACACAGCTGAATTGAGCCATTTACTCTACAGGTAACCTTTTAATATTTTTTTCCTTCTTTGGCAGTCTCATTGGTCTTTATTTCTGGTCTGCTTCAGGACTGCTAGATAACTTTTTTGTCTCTTGAAAAGCATTTATGAAACTGTGACTTATAATCATAAGCATGAGAAGTACAAATTTTGCTCTTTCTTATTCTGCTTGCCACAGCACATTCAGTATTGCAGTGATGTTAGTCAGGGGTACAGTTCAGCCAATATGTTAAGCTCTGTCCTCATTATACCATAAAGGGAATACGTCACCATAAGCCCACCTTAATAGCTAAATAGTGTTTCTTCAAAAAGTGAATTTTAGGTATGTAATGTAAAACCATATTTAAAAAAAAAAAAGAAGACAGATGATTGTCCAAATTTTGACCAGTAAAAGGTGTGCACATGTCAAGTGCATAGTTTTAGTTTATCAATAATTGTATCAGGGAGTGTTTATTACTTGGATGAGGTTAAACATAGACCCTACACAAAATTATTTCAATTAAAAAATAATTAATATTCATAGATGTAATATTTCCTTAGTTGACATAATAAAAATAACCATAATGGAAGCCTTAGAAGGATGTTTTCGAAGACTCTTTGGGTGCATTGAATTAAACACTGAGAGACAGAACATACTTTAAGCCTCCCCCACCTTCTTTTTTTTGTCTAAGATCTGCTCATTAAAAATAAAATTGAGGATACAGCCCAGACTAAGTGTCTATTGATGAGTAATATGTGACATTCAAGTCAGCACTTACATTTGTAAAAGATCTGTATTTTTTATTTCCCTCTGCTTAGGAAGCAGTTTTAGAATTTTTTTGCAGTATTCAAAGAAAAAGCTACTTATTGGGACCTGTCGGATGGGGAGGACAGAAAGGAGAGAAGTGATATGGGATGTGCAGGTGTAGACATTATTGGTTCTTTTACCACCAGCAGCAATGAACTGATAAAATTAATTCCCACAAACTATTTTAAGAATATTTTAAACTTCTGTAATCATTTAAGAAGAGATATATCTTTGTAGAAAAGTAATAAGCTTAATGTGACTAGATGATTTTTGTTGCTAAGATGTTCCATTCATTTCTTCCCACCTCACTATGCTTGCTGCATTTAACCAGCCATATGCAAGATTCTGACTTTTTAAAGCTGTAATGGTGTGAAAGTGGATTTTAAACTCCCCTAACAGTGAACAGTAACACAGAGAAACAGGAGGCTGTGGTGCCCACTCAAAGTTACCCAGCACATTCAATACTTTTTTCAATGTTTTTTGTTATGAACAGACCTAGAATGATTCACCAAACAGAGTGTATTTACATTATTTTTAGCAAATGCATTTCACTGTACTGAAGAAGTAGTCAGACTTGCAATTAACACAAAGTAAAACCAATAAAGACTTTTTTTCAGGGATCTGATTTAAAATAAATTAATTCCTATCCCATTAAATTTCTATTTAGTTTACGTTTTTAGGTTGCACCATTACCAAGATATTTGCATACAAGTACATTGTTGCAATAGAATAATGGACAAAAGAACAGTGGAGAAATATACATGTTGCATGTGCTGTGTGTAATATAATATAGAGAGCTAGTAACATGTCTAGGTTAAACACATGATAAAAATTAATGAAAAAATAGCCATTAACTATAAGGAAAATGAATGAGTTCTATAGTTAACATCTAATGCGGACTGAGTAAGAAGATTGAGGACATCTTATCAAATTAATTAAAGCAGGAAAATTTGAACTGACTAATATGGATGAGAGCAGGAAAGAGAAACAAAGATTCCTACACAAAACAGTAAATCTAAAGGGAGACCACAGATCTCTGTAGTCTGAGTCAGACCACAGACATGATTCTGCTGGAAATCAACTCAGAAAAAAAAATAAAGCTGGAAAACTGAGGAATCATCTTCTGTGAATATAAATTACTGCAAAAATATTTACTTCAATGNTCTGAGTCAGACCACAGACATGATTCTGCTGGAAATCAACTCAGAAAAAAAAAATAAAGCTGGAAAACTGAGGAATCATCTTCTGTGAATATAAATTACTGCAAAAATATTTACTTCAATGGATATAAACTGCACAACACTGAGTATATGGCATGCAGGGTCTTTCTATATGCTACATACATTTTGTCTGCTGCTATGTTTAGCAATGACCTTGCCAAATTTTTTGCTTCTTGTCACTGCTGATGTGCTTTGCAATTTCTGCTGACCTCCACAGTAGAGATAGTGTTAATGGAACTGTGGCATTTTGAGACAGCTGCAGTTGAAATACTAAATAAATCTAAATAATGCATCCATTGCTTTCACTTTCTTCAGGCTACACTTTACCTTCAGCTATGCTGATACAAATCCAAAGCAAATGAAAAGATGTGTGGTCAGATTTTGACAGAGGGGGCAGAAAGTAGATCAATAGAGCCAATCTGAAGTAAAGATTTCACTTCAGTAGCTACAGGTGTGCCAATGTGAGGATATGTGAATCCTGAACAACTGAAAGAAAAATTAAATTATGCACAAAGCTAAAAATGGTTATACTAGAGATACATATTTAAAAAAAAAAAAAATCTGAGAGGGGTAAAAAAGATGGAAAAAGTGTAATTTTAGGGCAGGCAGTTTGAGAGACATTCCTTTTAATTTCTTTTTTTTTTTTTTTCATTAAGAAAGTAGTTGTAGGTCATTGTTTTCAGATGAAGGCTGCAAATTGTTCCTGTCTTTGAAAAGGAGTTTTTGTACTTTCTGAAACATGAATGACCCATAGGCACGAGATGTTAATTCTTTTTATGTAAGCCAAAGACTTTAGCTTTAGATTCCTTTGGGTAGTTTAGACAGCTCTTGTCAATCTATGCATTTTGAACATCAATAAGATTATTATTATTACTTTTCAAGACTTTTCAGTCACTATATTTATTATTTTTACTTACTGTACCCTCTATCTCTAATCCTTTGACACTTTTGTATTTTAGTGTCTAGGATCAAGATCTCAAAATATGAAAGGCACCTCAAAACATGAGTTTCTTAAAACATTAAGAAATACTTTCACACAATTTTATTGAAGGCAGAGTTATTGGTGGAACTGGAATTTTCGCCTCTTCCCAGCTCCATAGCTGCCACTGGCATCTTCTTTCTTGAATGTTGTCATACTTCTAATCTCCTCAGCATGGCCAGAATTTCTTCCCCTTTCCCCTGCTCCCTTTCAGATGATGTCTGGATTCTTTGAAATGATGACATACATGGTGTGGAAGATGCTGACGCATTTTTTCCCATGACTTTGTAATTCAACAGACTAGCAGGCAATGAAGTAGTTATAAAAATGAGCAATCAGCGGAATGTTGCTTAAATAACTTTTCCCAAATCAAATCATTGAAAGGTAATTCAGAAGTAAACATACACTTGAAAAAAGATAAATGCATTTTATATGTTATATCCTGAATAACCTATTCATGAGCTTGGACCCATGGTCAGTATTTCATTGATTAGCATGTGTTGATTTTTTTTAATAGTAATTTTGCTTGAAAATTTACCCCAAAATATTCTAATGTCCTCATATGCATAATTCTAAGACTTCTCAATGAAAAGTTCGTTTTTATTAGTTTATGAGGTCATTGATGCAATTTGGTTGTATCAGGGCTTTTTCGAGGAATCTTAATGTCAGACTACCGAGTAGCACGTTACGCCACTTTGTCTGATTACACGATCCTATATGTTTTCTGGATTTTATTAGCTGTTTTCAAACACATTGGAAAAAGTATTAAAATAAATATATTTCATCTCTGAGCTTTGTAACAGAGAAAATAGTTAGAGCCAGTAGCATCTCCCCTGGATTTTAGGAGAATGGTATTACCCTGCCTTTCTCTGAGAGATTGCTGGTTACCTTCTGTCAGTGAGCAACTGTCTCACTGCAAAGCAGAAGCACGATCTCATCTCTTTTGTCTGTGTTCAAGGCAATTACTTCTTAGAAAGTGGAATTTCTTCAGAATGACTATGTACAAGAGCAAACGCAGAAACCAAAGATGTAAGTAAACTGCAAAGTATTTTTTTAATGTTGTTAGGGAGGAGGGAAAATAAATCTCCAGTTTCATTGAAAACCATGTTTTACTTTACCCTGCTCTGGTTAAATAATACCAGGAAAACAGCAATAGTATTCCCTGCCAGTTATCCCACTGTATCTGTATGTTAAATGCATGAAAAAGCTTTAAAATGAAAAATTATCTCACTTGTTACTATGGTAACCCTCAGTAAGTGATTGCTTCATAATATAAACACGAAAACTACAGATCAAATATAAGTTTAGTTCAGAACAGTGTCCTTTATTCAGGGCTTAATGGCTGGATAGCTGTAGCATTTGACTTGACAGGGTTGACGTGTTTTCAGCTGGTGGACTTTTTAATGTGGTTTGCTTTAGGGTGTCAGCAACACCAGAACTTCAAGGGCAGTTATTTTTTTTCCTTCACCACAACTTTCAGAAGAATCAACTAGTTTGCTTAAAGTATAGAAACAGAAACAGAAACCGGGGGGAAGGGAAGCATTTATGTGTCTCTGATGTGTATTTAAGACACTCCAGCCCCAAAAATTCACTGGCTTCTAAATGCATGAGTTTCCAGCCAAGCACCTGTTTGACTTTTTAAATTGCTATGGCATCAGCCAGGGGAATTTCAGTGCCAATATTGTCTCCTCCAGAACATTACAGAAGGGTGACTGAGGCAAGCGAAAATGAAGTGCTGTGGCTCATGTCATGAAGTATGTGTTACCGTAAGGAAATCTAGCAAGAGGCCAAGTTATAAATGGAGAGCATGTCTGAGGCTGAGAAAAACAGACATTCCTCTGAGAAAAATGCCATGTAGGGACTGTGTGCTTTCAGGGAGAGAGCAGGAGGGGAGGAATATCAATTTAAAAGAATATAAATTTGGACTGGTTTTGGATAGGAACATTGTTCATGTTGAAGCAAATGTACAGCTACATCACTGACCTCAGTTTCTGGTCCTTACAGCTTAACCTGTACAGGTCTTCTTTAGTTTTTCTTTCTCAAAACAAATGGATGTGCTGCATGTAGAAAGTTTGCAGGACAGATCTCTGCTAAAATCTCTGCAACAGAAATCAGTCATCTGCTTCACATTCAATAAAATAAATTATCATAAATTTTGTTCCTGTAGCAGCAGTGAAAGAAAATTATTTTTATACAGTCAGATTATAATTAATCTTGTTCATTTTGACATACTAATTATTCTCACTGTTATTATGTAAACTGGAAGCTCTTTCTACAGACAGCTGCATTCTTGCATTCTCTCCTGTTCCAGCCTTGTTATGGTGTGCAGTAAGAAAATTTGTGACTGAGTAGCTGAGTTGTTGGGCTTTTTATTGTAGGCATATAGTCATTCATGAAAGCTGCACGAGATGCTTTCAAGAATGCTTTTATGAAGAGAACCTTCCCCTTTCTGCTCCACCCCTGCTGACTGCAAGGAAAAACTGATTTGTCAAGAGGAAAAAAAAAAAATAATAATAGAATCAAATTTGTAATTATGAGGGTGGCTGTTGCAATGTTTTTTGTTCTTAAAACTGTCTCCAATTTTAAGATCCAAATCAATAAAATATCTCAATAAAACTATCTGTACTACATTAGATACT
Source organism: Pampusana beccarii (assembly GCA_013399365.1). Taxonomy (NCBI): domain Eukaryota; kingdom Metazoa; phylum Chordata; class Aves; order Columbiformes; family Columbidae; genus Pampusana; species Pampusana beccarii. The sequence continues at coordinate 204,849 of VWYH01003321.1, read as the reverse complement.
AATACTGTATACATTGATGCTTCATTAATACCTCTTACCTAATTAGCAACTGCAAAAGTCTTAAAAAGCAAAACAATTTAAGTAATTTTGATATTGTTCCTATTCATATCACTCAAAACTTTTTTAAAGGATAGATTTCATCTAAGCAATTGTTATTTTGAAATGTGAGGGATAATGGTAGCAGCTGTGTTAAACAGTAGACAAGTACTACATTTTCTGTCCATTACATTTAACACATGTTCTATTTCAAACTTGGAGGCATTTTGGTGGCCCTTAATAAACAATAATAAAATATATTTAGTATATAATTTCCAATATATGTAGGGAAAACCTTGGGTTTTATATGTCCTCACTACCTTTCTATAAAACACTTGAACATGTGGCATAAAACAGAAGTGAGCTTTGTGGCTTTTTCTTATTGATTGAAGTTCTGCTTCTGGATTTGGTACATTCTGAACAGTATGATAAGCATTGCTTTCCTAACCCAATTTTTTTCTTTAATGTTTGAAGAAGTGTGTAAGGGCATTTTGCACTTTATTTAAAAGCACATCAGATTAGAGGGGAAGATAGAGAAAACAGAGACATTATGACCTTTTTATAACAAAAAATATAAGGAATCTCCATTTCCGATTTCTGTCCCAGGTATAAAACAATTGCTAGAGGAGTACATGCAAAAAAAATGGGTTTACTTACCTGTCTGTATGAATGGGCTGAAGGTTCCCTATGTGTTTTTTCAGCTGCAAAATCATACATAAGTCTTCTAAATTCACAACTAATCTTAATGTTTTGCTTTCTTTATACCTTTGGATTTGATTCTAGTCAAAGTGTTACTAATATTAAATAGTTAGCATATTTTATTTATTCCATATATGGTTGTAACTAATGAGAATTAAAAATAAATATCAGAGTAAAATGTGAAACTTTCATCACTAAATAAACAAAATTTAGATTAGGGCTGTTTCTGAATGACTGTTCTTGTGCACCTACCTACACATACATAGTTACTCTCCATGTGTATGTTTGTCCACACACAGAGATTTATAGCCTGCTTTATCCTTAATTCAGAGTGTTATCTAGCTGATAGACTAGAATCTTATTTGATTGCACGAACATAATTATTGAGTGAGAGGATGCCACTGTAACAAATGGAATCTTATATACACTAAAAAAACCCATAAACACATATGGCAAAGCTTTTCTAAAATAAAAGGTTTGAATCTTAGACTGACCTGCTTTGGGGCTGCTGCTGCTGAGGAGGATGGTCAGGGTAAGCCTTACTGTAAGCTACAGTGCACATGTGGGTCTTGTCCATGGAGAGGCAGTCATTCACATCTTCTGGAGATGCCATGGCTCCAAGCCTCCTCTCATGAAACAAGTTGCAGACATCCATTTTTCACTGAGGTCTTTCTTGTAGACTTCACTGGTACAGGAATCAAGGCATGCTACTACCCTTGAAGACAAGAACATTGGAAAAAATTGACTTACCTATAAAACAACTTGAAGAAATTCACATAATTATTATTATTATTGTTATTTATTCATGGTTAGTGTAGCTTCACTGCTTAAATCAGGACCACACTGTCGAGGACTGTTTATAAAAGAATGAAAAGATAATCCTTAATGATGCTTCAGTCTAACACTGTAAATTTGACTCTTCAAGAGGAGAAAGAAACAGTAATGACCAGTGTGTCAGGCAGCCATGTTTTAAGGAGGTGTGTGGTTGTACCTGTGAGGAGATGGCAGAGCAACACCTGGAGTGCAGAGGCTGGTGTGGGACTTCCCTGCTACACACCTGAAATGGGGGTCAGAAAGTTAAAGCAAAGATGAAAAAATTAAGGGGAAAAATAGGACTTAATCTTTTGCTTTCTTCAGCCTCATGTAACAGCCTGCAGTGCCACAGCCTGCGACGCCACAGGCTCAGGGAAGAGTAGCTGGAAAGCTGCTTGGCAGAAAAGGACCTGTGAGTGTTGGTCGACAGCTGGCTGAATATGAGCCAGCAGTGTGCCCAGGTGGCCAAAAAGGCCAACAGCATCCTGGCTTGTATCAGGGATAGTGTGGCCAACAGGACTAGAGAAGTGATCGTGCCACTGTACTTGGTGCTGGTGAGGTCCCACCTTTGATCTTGTGTTCAGTTTTGGGCCCCTCACTACCAGAAAGACATTGAGGTGCTGGAGAGAGTTGAGAGAACGGCAAGGAAGCTGGTGAGGGGCCTGGAGCACAAGTCTGATGAGAAGTGGCTGAGAGAACTGGGGCTGTTTAGCCTGGAGAAAAGGAGGCTGAGGAGAGACCTTATCGCTGTCTACAACTACTTGAAAGGAGGTTGTAGCATGGAGGGTGTTGGTCTCTTCTCCCAAGTACCAAGAAATAGGACAAGAGGAAATGGCCATAAGTTGCACTAGGGAAGGTTCAGAGTGGGTATGAGTAAAAATTCTTCACGGAAAGGGTTGTCAGGCATTGGAACAGGCTGCTTGGGGAAGTGGTGGAGTCACTTTCCCTGGAGCTGCTTAAAAGGCATTTAGACAAGGTTCTTAGGGACATGGTTTAGTGCTAGAGTTAGGTTATGGTTGGACTTGATGATCCTAAGGGTCTCTTCCATCCTAAATGATTCTATGATTCTGTGATTCCATTTTGTTGATGCTTCATGGATTCTTTTAGGCACATCAGCAATGACAATCAGATCACAGTGGCAGCTGAGGCGAAGAGCAGTTACGTTTGAATATTAGGAGCCATTGATAAAGTCAATTGTTACCATAAGCACAGCTACAGATTCTGTCCCTTTGCAAAGGGTTAATTCCAAAGCATCGATCGCAAACTTGTTCATGACAATATGAAGAATCCTGCCAACTTCAAATGGCCTTGAAATTGTGCTCCAAATGCATTAATGACTTCTGCCATGGCTTGGCTACCATCTCCATGTAAAACATCTGTTTCCATTTCATATTACAGTGTGCTTAGCTGAAATAGTAACTGCTATTTTTTTATGCTGACATGCTGTGAAGAGTAATGTTTTATAAAGTATCATCAAGATCTTGTGAATATTCTACTTATTTTAAAACCAACAGATTATTAGCTTTATTTCAGGGTTTTTTAAAAAAACAAAGAGTAATGAGAGGGGAGACCATACTTCTTTTTATTCTGGCAATTTCTCTGTCCTCATAGGAGGCATGTCACAACTTTACCTGTAATTGTCAAATGGTTTATGATTCTTTACCCTCAGTCCCCAATTCGTTTGTCCAGTCCTAGGTTTCCCTGCATCCAGAGAGCTGTAGAAAGTAGCATGTGTATTTATTAAAGGGTTAAATACATGAAAGTAAAGTGAAAGTAAAATAAATTATTTTCAAATGTTATGCAGGTAGCTGCTGCAACATAAAATGCATGTGGCTGTTGCAGAAGGTCATAGGATTTTTGGCTTAAATTAGTGCAGTATTTAGAGATGTATGGTCCACATATGTCACCTGATGCATGTTTTTCAAGCATCGTTGTCTTGCTAGAGGGAGAATTTTGTGTATACTGATAACATCTAATGAGAAATTCTGTGAAATTCCAGTTTGAAGGATTATTTTGTCATATCAGCATTCTTCGATCTATTGCATGGCCTGCCATATTTTCTTTTATTGATAAAGTCCCACTTGCCATGTTTTCATCATGGATTCTCACCTTCTTTATGTATCTTTACAGATAGCATAATCACTTTCAGCCTTAAAAAATAGAATTGGCATCTGTTAAGTCTTGTTATATTACAGTTTGATCAGCCCATGATGGCTTCCATCTTCTTTTTGCCTCTTAGGGCAATAAAGAGCCCCCAGTACTGAGGCTGCTGCTGCTCAAAGAAAATAACAGCCTTTAATACAGTGTGTGCTAGGAGCTAAAGTGACTGAAAAACCGAATCTCAGTGGGGAAAACAATTGTAGTTACTGACCCAGATACATAGGAGAAAACTCTGCCTCTTTCCTTCAAACATCAGAAACACAGACAACAAGGGAATATCTCTTCAGCATGATACAGAGGCAGCTTTCTTCATGTAAAGCTATCCCAGAATAGCCCCAGGATATTCCTATTGCTGCATACCTTTTGAGGGAGTACAGCACAATTAACTGGATCAGTAATAAGGCTGAGCAAGAAAACACTCATGACCTGCAGGAGTGCAAATGTCATTGAATATTCACATCACATGGATAACATCTTTATACAAAAAAATATAATAATTGCTACTCAACAAGTCAGAGGCTTCAGGGATAGAAGCACTCTTCTCATAGCTTCGAAGGCAATTCATCATGACCTGATAAGGCTGGCTTGTTTGAAATAACTCATTTCACAATGTTGCTAAACAGTATAACTTAAGACATACGTCCCTCAGTGAGGCATGTAGGGTAAATAAGCTAGAATTTTTTCTTTGATACTTTTTCAAGTGCCTGCGTAGACTTCTGAAGCAGTCATGTTTTTTCTGCTTCTAGACCATACAAGTGAATCAAAAATATTGAAAGATGACTGTTTCAAAAACATCTTTTGAGAGATTAGTAGTCTGACCAAACCTGACATGCACAACTCACATGATGCTCCCGCCTGCCTCAGGTAGAAAAGTGGAACCTTTGTCCCTGTAGAGTAAATGCTGGGAGGAAACGCTAGAAGTGAGGAGGGAAGCCTGGGGAATCAAGAACTTAAAACCTATCTTGAAAAGGGGAGAGAAAAGAATAAACCGTGCAAGTACAGATTCAGAAGTGACTTCTAAAAAAAATTGTCTGAGAGCGGAAGTCAGAACGCCCGAAATGTGGAGAAAGTGGAGAACACAAGAAAGAAATTTGGCCAGTCATCTCAGTCTTATGGACAAGAAATTTAGGGCAGCAAAAAACCTTAATAATAGCTTTGGCTTTACTAAAAGTTTATGGTTTTAATGTTGGGAGGGGTTTCTTTATACTGCAAGTTAGTAGAATAATGGACAATATACAACATTTCATCAAAAAGAATAATTGGAAAGCTAGAGAGATCTCATAAAAATACATCAGCTATTGTTAAGGGTCATAAAAATGAAATTATTAAAAAAGATGAGCATATGCAAATCATGTAATTTAGATTATGTGATTTGAAACGTATTAAGGGAATTAGCAAATGAATATACCATACCATTGAAAGTTTGTATTTGAAAGGTCATTGAAAACTAAGACAGTATCAAAAATAGAAATGTAATACTGGTTCTCACACATACATAGAATTCCAGTTGTCAGTTCTGCTCAGGTTGGCAGGAAATGTTGATGTGTCCACCAATAAAGTAATTTATCATTAATGAAACAGCACTTACTGTGTGTTGGTTAATCTTCTACAAGGAATCAAAACTTGCAAGTGCTGGGACTGCACTCCAGTAATCACCTGAGATCTGGGAAAACCAATGATAGTTTTAAAAAGTGAAGTGTATTAAAATAACAATTGATAGGTTAAAGATAATCATAGTCTAAAGCAATCTATATTAAAAAAAAACAGTTCTGGCACTTAAACTGAGTAAACAGAAGTCTAGTGGTTAGAACTCAAAGTTAGATGACTGCAGGTGAAGTTAAGATGCACGTTTTCTGAGTGTAATCAGCCATAGAGATAATTTGCTAAAAGTCCTTGCTATAAAATTCTATAAACCTTGAAGAGACACCAGTCTTCCTCTGTTAAAATCCCTGTACACTGCTGTAGCAGTGCCATCTACCTGTCTACTCAGAAAAAGGAGAAATATCCTCAAGGGGTTCAGAACATAATCTGTTCTCTTAAGGGAAAATCCATTGTTGCTCATTCCCATATAAAGTACCAACTTTTTAAAATAAAAAATACTTACATGACTATATATGTATGCAGGTCAAGTCCTGATTTTAAGCACACTTGGTTTTGTTTTCATAGCCAACCTGATTTTTTTTATGTTCCCTTTCATCTACTTTCTCTCTAGGAACAGCACAAGAAACACCTCCATCCTACCTCCAGTACAGGTCTTAACTTCAAACAAAGCTTGTATGTCTGCTTCTTTCCATAATCAAAACTATTAACAAGCTGAAATCCGTATCTTTCTGATATGTGTCATCTTCTTTTAATAAATCACTCGGAGTTTTTATTACAACATTAAATATACAAACTTTTTAAAAAAGCAGAGGACTTCTAAGAAATGTTTCAGTGGCATACCTCCAGCTTTAACCACAGCACAATATGTGTGTATTGACACCTTCACAAGGAAAAAAGTAGTAAAGTTTTAAAAAATAATTTTAAGTCTCCCAAATTATTATCCAAAGTCTGACAAACCATTAAAGGGATATTTACTGGTTGTGAAGTATCAATCGAAACCTAAATGTTACATGAAGTCCAACAATTTTTTAGCAGTTTTATCTTTGAGATTCTTTAACAGTAAAATCCAGAAACATTTCTGGATGTTACTTTGGAATCATTCCGCCTTCTCCCTTGGTACATAGCCCAGAAGAGACAGAGATCTCAGGTACATCAGTGTGATTACAATGAAGACTGTGAGCAAATATGACCACTATTTAGACTCCAGCTCCTATCTGTGGAGCGTTCAGCCTCATAATTTTAGTTTTGAAGAGCTCACATTTTTGGCCTCAAATTTCTGTTTTCCTCTGTTCTCCCAAATTTCTTCAGTTTGTTTGGGTTTTTTTGGTCGTTGGTTTTTACTTTTTTGCCATTTATTAAACATTCTGAAAAATAGGCTGCATTATCAGTTTATGTTGTGGATAATGGTTATAGATTTTTCTGCCCTTGCCTAAAACTAAGGTGGCATCTCTTCCTGATTTTCCTTTGCAGGAGCCTGCAGTGATCTCTACAAACTATTGTCTTTTTCTTGAACTTCCCACAAGAAAAAAAAAATGTCTGCCTAGGGCTGCTTTTCACCAAAAATAAATAAATAGATAGATAGATAGATGAGACATAAGTCTTATTTTGACTCTGGTGAGTTAGCACTTGCCTTATAAAATCATCCAACTGTAATTCTTTAAATAGAACACCCACTGTTCTCCAAATTGCTGTTATCTGTCTTATTAATAGTTTCCAAAGGCAATTCTATTGCTGATTTTGGTTCACTGCCAGGTCTGTCGTAAAGCTGGGTTTAGGTGTGACCTTCTAGCCTGGTTTTACTGCTTACGTTCAGATATTATTTCCTCAGGAGTAACTGAAGGTTTTGCATAGGTATTTGCTGGACTTTGTTTTTGCTATATTTTTATTGTGTTAATGCAGGGCAACATTTGCTGTCAGCACAGAACTGAAACCTAGTGCCAGAGATTCTCAACACTCGGCAGACTTACTACTCTGAAAATGGTCTTCCCATTTTATGAGCTTTTTTTTTTTGAAGGAAAGACTGGGGGCTTGGGTATTTTTTATTTTATTTTGGTTTTGTTTGTTTGGTTGGTTAGTTTGTTGGTTGTTTTTTTAACTTAGAGTCTATAATTCAAATTAAAAAACTGAGGGAGAGAGTAGTAGGGTAAAGGAGGTACCTTCCTACTTGCCCTCTGGCTGAACTAGAAACCAAAGTAATTTGGTACTGATCACTTGTAAAATAGAATGTCTGTCCTGAGAAACAGAAACTTACATTATGATTGCACTTCTGATGACTGAAATGCTTCCCACTGGTTATCATTTTCTGTCTTCTATTTACCACATTTGATCAGTCTTATAAAGATGCACTCATGACAGTATGGGTTTAGCTGTAGCACTTTTTTGCTTACTCCAATATTCCCTAAAATTAAAATAGTTTTCAAGCATTAAGATATGCTTGTCTAAGAATCCCTTTCAGGAGAACAAAAAACGTGTTGAGCTTTTTGCCATTGTCCTTACATCCTTGGTACTGACTGATCAGCTTTCTAGGAAGAACATTCTAGAGTGTCACAGTCCCCAGTAATGTATATTTTGATATATAAGTAACCGGTGATGTACAACACATACTGCATTGCGCTTGACAGTGATCAATTGGTGCAGATGTCACAAGTATGGAAGAAAACTTTTTTTAAAGTAGGTTCATTAGTGAGTAGCTAGAGGCATACAACGACTGGATAACATACAGCCACCAGTGCCTTCTGTAACAGTTTTGAGAGTAATTGTACACATGCAATGATTTGTAATTTTTTACAAAATCTAGCATAAAAAACTTGCTGAGCAGGTTTGCAGAAATTATTGTATATGTTACAGATATTTCAAGTGAATTTTTAGTAAATCTCAATTGTCACAGACAAGCTGCTGTAAACACTCGTTAAAAATGAGCCTACTTAGGCTCTTTTTGATCTCTGTCAAACAGAAAATATTTTCCTTCTATTCACACACACTTTGCTTATACTTGACAAAAAAATGCTCAGACAAATTATTTCTAGACTACTGAGGTATGAATATTAATATACGTGCTTTTGTGAAGTATCACCTCTATGTGAGAATAATCCCTTCAGTGATTAATTGAAAAATCTTTTTTCTGAATAAACATTGTGATAGCAATACTAGAAAGATTTTCAAAGTAAACACAAAATATTTTACATTCTCTTCTTATAATAAATTATTTATTTATGCTTTGACCAGGGTCTTTTTAAAAAATGAAGAAGAAAATATCTCATGAAATGCAGGTTCTATTGGATGGACCTGCCCCTAGATGCTGCATGAATTTTCCCACTGTAAATATTTGCGTGGTCATCATGAAGTCTGATTTCTTTCTTCCTTTTCATAAAAAACATATTGGCATGCATGTTTACATCTCTTTTTTACCTTTGCCTGAATAAGTATGCACATTTTTACATTAGCTTAGAATGCATAGCAGATTTCAGTTTTCAAAATATTTTATTAGCCAAAAATTTTGTTAAGAATGTTGGAAAACCTGTTTATATTTGAATTTGAAACCTACTTCCACAGAATGTACTGCACATATTCAAACGAAAGAGATTTTTCTACAGAATTATCTATATTTTACTATATTGTCAGCTACCATCCACAGATCATGTTATCTTGAATAGGTAAATTGAAACATGTAAACAAAATAGGCAAATTGAAACATGTAAACAAAACCAAAATTACTTTCAAAAGAAGTTGTAGATATAGAAACAAAAAATGCAGATAAATGGGAAAAAATATCATGCATATAAATGGCTTACAGTTTTTGCAGAGGTTTACGTTTCCCTAATGTAACATTCTTCCTGTCAGGAATTTATAGCCCAGGAACATGATGAACAAGTACTGTAGCAAGGCCTTTGACACTGTCTCCCATAATATACTCCTGAAAAAGCTGGCAGCCCGTGGCTTGGACAAGTGTACTCTCTGCTGGGTTAAGAACTGGCTGCAGGGCCGGGCCCAGAGAGTGCTGGTGAATGGGGCTGCATCTAGCTGGCGGCCAGTCACTAGTGGTGTTCCCCAGGGGTCAGTGTTGGGTCCAGTCCTGTTTAACATCTTTATTGACGATTTAGATGAGGGGATTGAGACCATCATCAGCAAATTTGCTGATGACACCAAGTTGGGAGGGAGTGTCGACCTGCTGGAAGGCAGGAGGGCTCTGCAGAGGGATCTGGATAGACTGGAAAAATGGGCTGATTCCAATGGGATGAAGTTCAATAAGGCCAAGTGCCGGGTGCTGCACTTTGGCCACAACAACCCCCTGCAGTGCTACAGGCTGGGCGCAGAGTGGCTGGAGAGCAGTCAGGCAGAAAGGGACCTGGGGGTACTAATTGACAGGAAGCTCAATATGAGCCAACAGTGTGCCCAGGTGGCCAAGAAGGCCAATGGTATCCTGTCCTGTATCAAAAATAGCGTGGTCAGCAGGACAAGGGAGGTGATCCTTCCCCTGTACTCTGCATTGGTGAGGCCACACCTGGAGTATTGTGTTCAGTTCTGGGCCCCTCAGTTCAGGAAAGACATTGAAGTGCTAGAGCGGGTCCAGAGACGAGCAACACGACTGGTGAAGGGACTTGAACATAAGACCTATGGGGAGAGGCTGAGGGAGCTGGGGTTGTTTAGTCTGGAGAAGAGGAGGCTTAGAGGTGACCTCATCACTGTCTATAACTACCTGAAGGGAAGTTATAGCCAAGTGGGGATTGGTCTCTTCTCCCAGGCAGTTAGCAATAGGACAAGGGGGCATGGGCTTAAACTCTGCCAGGGGAAATTTAGGCTGGATATTAGGAAGAAATTCTTTACAGAGAGAGTAGTCAGGCATTGGAATGGCCTGCCCGGAGAGGTGGTGGACTCGCCATCCCTGGAGGTTTTTAAACTGAGGCTGGACATGGCACTTAGTGCCATGATCTAGTAAACAGACTAGAGTTGGACCAAGGGTTGGACTCGATGATCTCTGAGGTCTTTTCCAACCCAGTCGATTCTGTGATTCTGTGATTCTGTGTGTGCTGAGGATTCAAAATTTAAGGGAAGTGGCTGATATATATTATTCCCCATTATAACTTACTTCAGAGTCATTTAATGTAGTTAAAAAACAAAGACATTCTGTGCATAGTTAGTTTACATCTAAGTGATATGGACCATCCATGGCTGTCTGCATGATTTAGGACACATCAGAGAGTAGAAGGGAAAAATTTCCAGTAGCAATTTGCCAGCTAATCTCTGATGAAGCTCAGTTCCAGCAAGCAGGCTTTTAACAGCCTTTTGTGCCTTTGAACATCTCCTCCAGGTGTTCTTTTTGTTTTATTGAATATTTTTAAAGGAATCTGAAGTTTTAGTCATGCAATATTGAAAATAATGGCAAATTGACATTGACTGAAATAGTATTGAAATATTATTGAATAGTATTGAAATAATATTGAATAGTCTTGAGTCAATGCTTACGAAACAGTGACGAATACGTTGTACTACACACTACGTTCACATAAACCAGCCATGTAACATGCCCCAGGAGCCCTTCCTTTAGGATTTGAAGGGAATGTCTTACAAGTGAATGCCTGTTTATTCTGTTTCTTGTTTGGAGCATCTGTTGAAACTGCCATAGAGGTGCACAATTTACTGCCATTTTCTGTAGCAGTTTGCTGGGAAAAATTAATACAAACAGCTACTGTTTTGACACACAAGCTACCACACAGCTGTTAAGCATGAACATTTTGGCTTTATTGGAGACTTAGATGTTGCACCATCAAAATATACTTTAGTCTCCCAAGTAATCTAGTTTTCTCTGCCTGTGACTTTTTAAAAAGGCCAGGATCTACTTGGTATATGAACAAACTTCCAGGTTATTTTCTAGATATAAATACACACTAAGCCAGCATTTAAACTGATTTCTGAAGCAATTTCTCACCAGTATCTAGGTTATGTAAGAACATGATGGTTCCATCCAACTCCATAGTCATGTTTGCCTCTGTGGAAAGCAGAGTCTAGGAACAGGCAAAAGTGAGGAGGTTGCTAGAGCTCTCTCCAGCAGGGAGCTGGGATGTTGGCAAGAAAGCAACCACATCTTGTGCTCAAAAGCACACCTGGTTCCTTTAATTTAGGCCATGTTAGTACCTTGTCATGGACAGCAGGAGAAGACAAGTTTCATTTACATAGTTGGCAGACAACTTGTTTCATTGCAAAAAAAAAAAAGGATTACTGAAATAGTATGTTGTGAGATACAATATTTTAGGCAATCCTTCTTGGCAAATTAAGTAGTCGGGCCTTGAGAATGTACTCTATGGGAGAATTATGCTTTTTAAGAGGAATGGGTTGTTGTGAGGTTTTAAGTGAATCTTCAAAGATCTGTCCCCGAGTTTGGTCTCTCTTCACCTAACAGAGGTGAAAGAAATGTGGCAAGTCAGTTTTGTATGTCTTTTATCAGATGACCACTGAAAAACAGCAGAAAAGCATGTGTATATGTATTTTCCTCTCTCGGTTCTGAAAAGCCACCAGCCAAATCAGTTTAAAATACATTTAGTAAATGAAAAATAAATGTGGCTTGTTTTTTTTAATAACCACATATTCGGCTGTGCTTCAAGCAAAGGCAAATTAAGCAGCCGATTTATAAACTCTGCCATAAGTGTTTTTTTTAAGGGAAGTTATAACCCATTTGGAATACATTCATACTGCTCATTGTTATACTATAAATTTTCTAAACAAAATTTTTTTCAGAAATACTAGGACTAATGCAATTTAACACTTCATGTAACGGCACATGAACATTGTGCTCTGGACTCTAGAAAGTCAGAGATGAGAGCAAAATGGTTTGTGACAGAGTTCATGTTTGTGTTGAAGTTCAAACAATTTAATACCATCCTAACAAGGTGAAGATTTTTAAAAAGAATATTTAGTGGTCTTCTGATGGAGAAGATAAAGTCAAGTGCTACTAGTGATCTTTCTTTCCATTTAATGTTGTCATGGTAGAGTCAGTGTGATACATTGAAAGATTTGTTGAATGATGAAGTAAAGTCCTAGAAATAAGAGATATTCTTGTGCTGTCTTTACTAACCTGCTAAAAATAACACCAGTAATAGTAAAGCTCATTGAAATGCTCAGTGGGGAGGTTCACAGTTGTAGGCTGTATAAATAGAATATTGTCCAAGGCTGTGGTCTTTGGGCTTGAATCTAAACACGTAATGATCAAAGGTAATGGTAGAACAAGCTGATTGAAGATCAGCCTCAGAACCAGAGGAGACCTCATCGCAGAGCCCTCCATTGAATTGCATCGTTCACAACTCCAGTAAGATACAGGGCGCATATATCAAACGTGCTTTTATTTTACACTCTTAGTAACAATCTATTTCTATTTATACTACTTTAACAAAGCAACTATTTATCACTTATTTCTTCAAAACTATTCTGTATAATTGAATACTGTTTGATGTTTTATGCATTAATTTGCATTTCTTGTTATAGGTCTTACAATAAATCAGGTGTATGAAAAAGAGAGAAATGCAGCTCAGTCTTATTCTATACTGAAAGCATTATGCTATTGGGGCCATAAACATGCATTTTGAAGTAGTAACAGTTCCCCTCTTGACTCTGTGAAAACAAAGTTGAGTCCAGGCTTGGAAAAGGAAACCGTATTTCTGTTTTTACCTTGGAAGGAGATCACACACTTGCAACTGTATCTGTGTCTTCTCTGGGAGGATTTGGGGGTAACCTGCACAATGTCCTCTTTTTTTCCCTTTATGTAGCAAAAAAAGTTCATGAAATTGGAAGAGCATAAGCTAAATTAACGAAAGATTATAAATATACATTATTTCTGCTATGTTCCTCTTCAGCTCGCAGCTCTCCCTACAAGGACCAGGGATTCTCTTTCTGAAATACAGTTCAAACAGCTGGAAACTCAGCAGGTTGCAATGAACTCAGAAATACTAAAGATTGCTATATCTCCTATATGTCTTTCATCAATTTTCATTAATTTCCCCAGTGGAATGATTTCAAAGCTCCTTCAGTAATTCAGGTGATATTTATAAGGCCTAAGAAAGTTGTACTCTGAAGGGATTCATTAATTATGGAGCATAACTTCATTCTTTTTTTCCTGATGTGCAATCAACCTGCTATTTATCATGCCCTTAATTTTATGGCATGTTAGGCTGCTACATAGTCTTAAATAGTGTGTGTCTAATTAATGCTCCCTGATTTGATCAACACACACAAGCTAGTCCTTCTGGCACCTTTCTTTCATTATCAGTGCAATGACATTGTCCAGGCGTGGTACATAACAAGCATTATTTTTTTCCTTGACACACAAATCATAACCTTATCTTGTGATGTATAACTACTGGCAAGGTCCTGAATAAAAAAACGAGACTGCAATCCCATGACAAAAGACCAACCAAGAATACATGCAGGTCACACCTGTTTCATTTCCACAGCATTACAAATTTGATTTTCAACAAAGCTGGTTAATTATTTTCATAGTTGAATCAGTGCAGTGAGGAAAGTAGGGAGTATTAAACAAGGACATTGATAAGCTCGGGATGTGCCTGTGTGAAAGAGTGATTAGTTTGATGCATATTTTAATCAAAACTGACTGCACGTGGCCTTTGCCAGATATTACTTCTGCTTGTGCACAGAAGAAATATGTTTCTTCAAAAATGTTAATTTTAAAGTCCTTTAAGAAGTGTAAGTCCCTGGATTTACACAAGTCTCTGTGTCAGGTCTGAAAAACGTCAGGCCCTGCATATGTATGTGGTGAAGTCCATGATTGTCACTGAAGTTTGTGTGCTAAACTCTTCAGCATTAGACAAAAAAAGCAAAAGGCTAATTTAGATGATAAACAACCCATGTAACCACATCTTAATCCTTCTCTGCTTGTAAAAATGGTCACAGGTAATATTCTTAATCTTTTAAAATTGTTAAGCATGAAATCACTGCAACTTATTGGGGGTTTACCTTGAAATCTGTATACAGTGCTTCATGCTGAACTGGTTACCACCAAACTAGGTTGTTCAACAAACTGGCATCTCAGAGGTTAGATGCAAATGAAGTTTGAGAATAACCAGTGTAGATTACTAAAAATTTTGGTTCCAGACTTCCAAAACTTTGCATGAAATTGTAGCTTTTTTTAAAAGCAGAACACATGCTTTATCTTAATACAAAATAATGCCAGAACCATTATTTTTCTTGTATACATCTTTAAATAAATGAAGGTCTATATAGATACTTATATCCATGCTTTGTGGCTGATTTATTATCCAGCTTGTGCCATTTCTAGTTACACTGGCTGGTACAAAATGCTGTGAATATATTAATCCCTCTGTGTCAGAACTAAGCTGATTGCTGGCTGGGGCTTAGAAGATATCCCCTTTGTAGCAGATATGTGCTGACAGTATTTATCATCAGAATCCCCATACAAGGTGTTTATCATTGGCCGTGTGCTTCCAGGGTAATGCATTTTTTCCCATTTGAACATAGCCATGTATGATAAAAACACTGTGCAGGAGAGAAAATCCTCTATCAGATCTCCAAGCAGATATGCTCAGATGCTCTTTCTGAACAAATATTCTTTCTCTCTGGAGTTCCAGTGAAGTTCTGAGGAGAGAAGTTTTTCTGCGGTATGCTGACAGTTTCCATGGGGAGTCTGTTTGAGGTAAAGGAGTCTCCATTTTGGGAGTAAAGTGTTTACTTCTTGCCCAGTGTTTGCAGATGGGTGCCCTGAGTGAGCTCTGAGTTTAATCAGAGATGTTGGAGCACCAGAGGCAAGGAATTTGCTGTGTATCTGTCCTTGGGTTTGAAAGACCATTTGGTTCCTTGTTTGAGTACCTCATTGCACTGTTGGGAAGTATTAGAGATGTGGAAGAGGAAGGAGAAGGATGAGAAAGATCTACGTATCACTTCGTAAGTCAAGTGGGAGAGGGGGAAGTGTTGTTCTCAGTTCACGGGTGGGAGTCAAACACAGCTCCCCTGTATCCCATAGGTCACAGCTCTCCTTTTCCCCGGACCTCTGCGTTCAGTGTTCTTTAGATGGTCTCAAGAGATCCTTCTGGCTTGATTAATCATAGCAGCAGAGATCCAGATTGCTTAGAAATAACATAGTCATTACATTAGTCATACAATTTGACACCAGCATAGGAGTCAAACTATGCAAAAACCTTTGCCTGCCTGAACCATACAATTGTTATTTCTGTGATCAGAAGGCAGATATCTCATTTAGCATAGCAACTTGCGTTGAGAGATAGAAGTGGAACATTTTTAATTAATTGCAATTCTAGAAATTTGAATTTACGTATAAGTCGTTTTGACTAAGAAATTAGCTCTGATGTGTCTTTCTTCATGTCATTTACATTAGAAGAATAGATTGCTTGTATATTGCAAATTGTTTGACATCCTGTTCGATTACAGTGAATTTACAAAAACAAATTTTCCTGAGGGCAGAATCTATCAATAGAATATTTTCACGTGGTTTCAAGTTCCTCTTCCATTTGAGCTAGTTCTGTTTCTAGTATCACTAGCTGACATGCTCCACTACCCACACTTCCTATGCCAAATAGATTTTCCTTTCAACTTTTACAGTATTAATATCTGTGATTTCTCAAATGCACACCTATAACTTGGGATTTCTGTTAGTTTCAGTGTGCCATTTGGCTAGAATGTCTTTTCCAACCTAAATGATTCTACCATTCTATGATTCTATAATCCAAAAAGAATTCAAGTAGCATCAATAATATATTACTTCTCAGTGGAGTTAGAGCTGAAAGAAAATTTGGTTTCTGCCTCTGCCTCCCTTGCTGTAGGAGAACCTAAATACAAAAGGAAAAATATATATTAATACAGCCAAGCACCTGGACATGGTTGCAGGAATAAAGCCATATGACATGTCTCACTTATCCCAGAGAACTGAGTGGAAGAGCCATGAGGTTCAGAACTGGGCAACAGGAGCAGCTCTGCAGATGTCCTTCTCACTCCCAGGGTGGACTGGAAGTTGAGCTAAGACAGCACACTCAGCTAGTCAGCTTTCTTCCCTCCCCAAGGTTTGGATTATCCAGCTCCCATATGGTAGCACATATAATCAATTTTATTTGTAATATTCAAATTTTTGCCAATTATTTTTCTAGTTTCATACAAAGCCACAAAAGAGAGGGTGAATGAAAAGACAGAATCGTATTTTGGGGTGTTTAGGGTTTTTTCTTAGTATCGTTTTTTAATGGCTTGGCAATTTGTCTTTTGGAGTAATTATTTTAGAGATGTACATACAAATTAGATTATGGATCTTAGTTTTCAGTTGCTCAGTGGGTGTAACCATTGGGGCAAATAGCAACTGTGCCACAGCCAAAAGTATTTTTAGTTTTGACAAAATTACAGCATAGTTATAGAGAGATAACTCTGATACTACAGTTTAAAATAGCTTGCTATTCCATATCTTGGTTTTGGATCGTAATGCAGGTATGGCCATCTCAGTAAAAGGAAGTTGCTGCTATTGTTGATCTGTGAGAAAAATATTGGTTTTACTACTGAATCTCATGCAGTGACAATGTCAATAACTCAAGATTTCAATTAGCATTGGGGGAACCTGTATGAAATGTTCCTAGTTTTGTGGACACACCAACACTTCCCCAGTGTGTTATCCCCCACTGTGACATGGAGTGATGCTGCTGGACGCAGCAGGCACCACAGTGATATTGGGGGTGTGGGTGGCTGCTCCTGGATGGAGCTGCCAGAGATCCATGTGGCTCAAGTATTTAAATGCCAAAATGCTTGTAGGGTATGAAACATGGAGTCCCGTGCATACCAAGGAGGCACCATTTATTTGAAGGTGGCACAATAAATATGAAAGCTCATAGCCCAATACAACCTTGCTTAAAACAGCTTCAGATATAGATATTTCCAGGGCAGCCTGTCAAATGTGTTCAGCCTTCACAATATGTGTTGCTTGTAAAAAAGCTCAGCTTTTATGTAGACCATTTTGTCAGAATTGATTGGCATACCACAAATCCTGTTCTTGGAAATAAAAAGGGAAATGAGTGCTGGCTTTTGCAGGTGTGTGTGCAAGAACAAGAAGAAACAGGTGATTTTTGAAAGTAAATAGTAGCTGAGCTCTTCTCAAAATACAGCTGGTTCTGTGATTCTGTTTTGTCTTGTAGTGGTGTTTGTTTGTTTGTGGATCATTTTGGGGTTTTTTTGTTGTTTTTTGTTGTTGTTGTTGTTGTTGTTGTTGTTTTAATATGGGCACATTAATTAATACCTAGATTAATGACTGAAAGAACTGCTTCCAAAATGCATTCTTCTTAGCTATGGTACCCATTGGTTTGCAGTGCTATGTCTTCCCCATTTCCTGTTTGACAGAAGGTTGGATCTCTACCTTCCTACCTCCATTCACAGTACAGTGATTTCACACTGCAAATTTCTTGTATAGTTTCTCCTGCTGGAGAAAATAGTAGCTATTGAATCAGTGTATTGCGTAAGTAAACATAAATATTCTAAGTAAATAGTAAAATAAAATATTTCATTATTTTATTTTTAAAAATGCTGTACATTTATCTGAGATTAAACTTAAAATTGGTGCCAAGGTGTATTTTCTGGGACACATAAATGTAATTTGTATTTGACCTTTGGATAGATTCATTTTATTGCTAGGATGCCAGTGACTGAACTGCAGAAGAGACTATATGAGCAAAAGAACTGTGATTCACTTCTCTCCCAATATCATCCTATATATCAAAATAGATCTTTGTACTTTTAGTAGAACCAGTGGAAGCAAAGACTAGTGAAAGCTCCCATACTATTCTACAGATACTACATTCTGTAAAGCTTCAAAATTTTGGTAAATATAGATTTAAAATTTAAGATATTAATATTTAAGATATAGTGGTACCTAAAGTATATTTACATCTCTAACATGGTAGCTTTTCCATTGCTTTCCAGTTTTTGTACACTAGTGTTTTTTTTTTTTACTTTTTCTCTCAATTTAAAAATAATTACATAAAATTCAATTCAGCTAAAGATGTGATAACTAGAACCTTTCCTAGATCAGAAAAACTTGGAACCTAGCATCTGTTTATGGGGGAGGCATTTTGTATGCAAATTCTTTCTCTTGATAATGCATGAAAAGTACATTCAGGTATTTGCAAATGCAAGATTACATGTGTGCACCACAAAACTTCATCATACTCCTCTGTGAAAATCAAGACCTCAGTTTTGTTGTTAGAGTCCTAGAGGCTGTCTGTGCCATGCTAGATAATTTCTGCATCTGCACTGCTGTAATACGCTGTCACACATGCCAGAAAATTTTTCACAGGCAACCCACAGACTCGAATGTGAGCTGCCTGTGAAGCAAGCAGAGGTACAGAGAAAGGCAGACCTAAAAGAGGACGTACCCAGTTTATGAACATTATGAGACCTGAGTGGAATATTTATATTCTCAATGGGCTGATCTTAATTACCATGCCCTCCCGTTCCCCATCTACTATACAACAGGCTGCCTCCCTCTCTGACAGCTGATATCTGTGTCAATGACAGTACTAATCCCTACCACACCTGCCCTCCTTCATTGTTCTGCCATGGCAGTGATTCCATGTCAGTTTTGGCTGGCATCCTAGCAGAAAAACAACGTGCTGCGCACCATCCATCACAACCGTCCTTGTCAGCGTGTGTCACCAGGGGTAGCGGATCCTGAAGAACCTATTGAACCCCAAACTGAGCCACTGTTATCTGCAAGTGGATTTTGTTTTCCTTTGGGGATAGTCCTTTGTACTCAATTGTATTACCCACCTTCCCAAAACTGCAACACGTATCAGGAAAAAAAATGGAAAATTTTTAATTTAGAGAGTACAGCCAGACATTAATTATTCTATGTAATAACTTTTGGACATGTTTATTTTGCACAACTTTGAGAGAGAGATTTAATAACTTTCAATATCTGGACAGGATTTGGGGACCTGTAATCTCATAAGTGCAATAGGTTTGAGCACTGTTATCATTTAGGAGAGATATCAAATATTAAACTAATTATTTGAATATATGTAAAACAAAGATGGACCTTTCTGAGTTACTTTCTGCAAATAGAACAACAGTTAGAACAGCCTCTATTTCTAGAAAGACTTAAATGAATAATTGTGCTGAAAGAAAACATGAATCCATTCCAAATAGTGATGCATCCCTCCCACATCAGAACTTGAGAATATCTTGAAGTGAGCATTGGCTTTCTTAGTGGGTAACTGATGCTTGATCTTGGATAGCATCCACTTATATGAGCTGAAGCTGAGAAGCATTTTGGTGTTCTGGTTCATGATTTTTTCTATTAATCTCAGCCTTCAGAACTATTTGAAGTGTGGAAAAAAAGACTTCTTGGGTTAACATCAAAATAAAGCAGACAATGTGCACACAAAAACAGTCAATTGTCATTATTGATCCTTGAGCCATTATGATGGTGATTCAGTATCCTAGTGAATGACTTAAAATGAAATAATGAATGCATTTACTACAATTTATTGTTTCCCAATGTTATTTTCATTTCTTTCTGGATCACTTTATAAAAGGAAAATGAACTGGCAATGGGAAGTAGCTGCTGCTAAGACAGTTTCTCATTGTCACTTTTGGAACATCTCCATTACAGGCCGTGAAATCCTGAAACCATGGGAGGCTTTGATGCTGCATGTACTTTTTCCTTTTCTCTAAAATAAAACAGCTCAGATTAATAGTGACCATGTGAAAGAGCAAGAGGCAAATGTGAAAGGCCACTATGTTTTTCCTTCTTATTGGAGTTTACTAGATTCCACCTCAGCAAGTTTACAAGAAAAAAAAAGTCTTCCGATTATTATACAATGTGTTATTGAAGAGTGAAAAGTAACAACCATGACCTACATATGATTTAACCACAGATTTAAATGGAAGGAAGGTAACACTAGCACTGAGAGTTTTTGAAACTCTCATCCAATGTTGATTCCTTTCCTATATGAGCACTGCTTTTCCATTCTCACCTAATTGCTTGGAAAATAGTTGCAAATATTTTTAAATATGGAATTATAAAAGCTTATAAGATTGATAAGTAGTATCAGGCATTATGGGAAAGCATTGTAAAGTCGAGGTTACAGCAGAGTGAAAGTATGCACAGCTAGCTGTAGTGTTGGGCCAATGTATATCAAGCCAGCATAAATATCTCTGGCTTTATTTTCAAGCAAAAAATGTGTCATAATGTTAACAGCACTGTCCGATAAGGAGCTGAATACGAGGAAGTGAAAGATTAGGAGACTGCTGAAGCAATATTGTGTTGAATCACATTAAATTTTATTCAGAGGGGTCATTCAGCCCAGTGGTTTGCTCTGACCATTTGTGTTTGTTGCAATATGAGATTTTGGGATCTTCTTTTAGACTTAAAATGAATTAAAAATAACAGCACTCAGGCTTTAAAAAGTCTGCCTGCATCTTTCCTCGTGCTCCCTTCCTCATTTCAAATGACAGGCATGAGATTAGTGATTTATGCAATATGTCCAGAAGATTAATGTTTCCAGGTGAGCTTAGAGAGCTCTTTCATTTGATCAGTCACTGGAATTTCTCAATACACTAGGAAAAAAAAAATGTAACAGCTCTAAAAGCTGCAGGTACTGAGGTTTAAGTCAGGTCTATAGCAACAGTCTTTCCTTAGCAATAATGACAGGCAACAATTCCAGATATGACATTTCTGAGACTAAGGAATGTTTTCTTTGCTGTATGAAAGCGATTGACTCCAGCATCCACTTCAGCAGCAATAATTTCCAGAATCAGGAGTTCAATATCCCTCAGTGTTTCTTTGCAACCTTCTGTTTTCAGAACCTGTGTGATAAAAATGAATTGGAAAACATAATAAAATTTTTTTCCAGTTGAAAATACATGCTTCTATTGTGAGTATTTTCACACACAAGTATAGATGTGCAAATATATGTGGGGAAAGGAAAATGCAGGAACCTTGGGTAAGGGTTAGCAACGTGGGTGAAAATTATAATCTTGGGGGGCTGAGGTGGGGTTTTTGTCTATTTTAACTTCATGACCAAGTTGCAGAATAAACACTATGGCTTGAAACGAGACTTGATGCAAAAATAAGGGTTCTGGACTTCTAACAGTACTGTGATATAAGCCCAAAAAGCGTTCAATAAGAAAATGTCCAATGGTTATTTATTCTCTTGTCTAGGTCTATGTATTTCTTTTGCCAACACTAGTAAAGATTAGTTTCTGAAGCTTTTTTACAAACATTTGTGCTGTGTGTTTATGTGTGGTTCGCTCAAAACAATCACGTTCTGAAGAAATAAATTGGAAATCTCATGGTCCCACAAACTTCTGGGGGAATCGATGAAGTCAGAGTGGAGGAGTTCTTGTTTCCTGTGGTATCTGAGACAAAATGACGTATTTTCCTTGTGGGTAATAGAGATCCACTGTTTGTAATGTAAATTGTTGTAATGTAATGTAAAAAGCTAATGTAAACAGAAAATGTTGCGGGGAAGCATAGAAGCATGTGGATCAAGATAATGTAAGAAGGCAGTGAATGGCCAATTCAAGAGCTTCACTAACACTGTATATTGATATGCATGGTAATCTCTAGTTTGTTTTCATTTTTAAATTAAGCTGGAATATGTCATATGGCCTTTTTGGTAGTTCCTTTGATATTCAGACTGAATTTAATGAATTTCAAAATAATTATTTCCTAATATGATTTTTAGTAACCCATTCCAATGTTTCCTGTTATTGATTCATGATACATGCAAATTGATGTAATTAATAATATGTAGTACAACTTAAACCTCTTACGAGACAAGCTCTGAAGCAGCATATGAAGTATATCTGTATTCAAGAGCAAATGTAAATATACAGAAATAAACGGCAAAAGTCCAATAAATCACAGAGAGAACGATGATGTTTTATGTTTAGAGAAAGGGTTTCTGGCATGACTTCTGTGATTTTGGTTATTACGGATGGGTAGCATGAATAGTGGTTGAAAAAGGGTTTGAGAGGATGAAGGGTGGAGGGATTATAAGGCCAAGACAGAGAGAACTTCTTGTTGAGAAACACATTTTTTTGTTAAAAAAAAACACCAGTGTGATATACTAGTAAGAATAACAGAGTGATTGGACATTTATGCAGTTAGCAAGGTTATTTGAAGTTCTAGTGATTTCCAGTTCCACTTTAGTACCAGTTAGGTACTAAAAAATCAGTATAAGAGGAAAGATGAAACATTATGCATTAAGACTTAAAGTAATCCTAAACTACTTAGCATTCTAGGAAGAGAATCATGCTGAGATGATAAGAGAATGGAGGGAAAATAATCATGTCTCTAGCTAGTTTAAGGTTCTTGCATCTTCTTCCAAACCATCTGGGGCAATTGAGGACATAAAACTACGATATATGAACCATTAGTCTGACAAGATATTGCATTTTCTTTATTCCTATCAATTATTTTTATATTTTCCTTGCAGAAATGCCAAAGAGATCTGAATAAAGCAGCACCACATATCTTTCTTTTTGAAGCTTGATAGTGTTTCAAATTATTCTGTGTCCTGCTTTTGCAATAGGCTGCTGTGTCTTTGTATTAATAGTTTGATTATCAAGGTGAGTCCACTGGGGAACTTCATGCACTGGCAATGAAAGAGAGTTAGTATTAATACATGGCTAGAACCTAAACCTTGCTAATACAGAAATATTGTATTTGGCATATCATTTGTTTGTAAATCACCTCCACAAAAATATTTCTTCCCATGTGCCAAATTTCAGTGGAATTATCTCCACTTCCACTATCATTTTTTCAACGCAACCCTGACCTGTTAAGAAAAATGGTAGACTGTGGGTTAGTGAGTGTCACAGGGTATTTGCCTTTATATTACTGCCATATTGTTTTATAATACTGAAACTGTGATATTTAGGGGATATCTAAATAGGGATAGGGAATATTTAATTTTTTTGCAAGAAAACATACAAGCTAATTCTGTGGATGTCCATCACATGTTTTACAATGATTGTGTTACAAAGACAAAACTTTTCAGAACCTTAATATGTGATATATTGGATAAAAAGAAAAAAACGTTTGCAATGAGAGTAGTGAGACACTGGACCAGGTTGCCCAGAGAAGTTGTGTATGCTCTGTCACTGGAGATGTTCACAGTCAGCTTGGACGGGACTTGGAGAAACTCAATCTAGTGAAAGATGTTCCTGCCCATGGCAGGTGGATTGGACTACATGATGTTCCCAACCCAACTGCTCTATGAGTCTATAATTTGGGATGCAAATTTTCATAAAGTTGGCCTTGAAAAATTACTGTGTTTTAAGGGAAATGCTACAAGACTTGTGCTATGCAATTCCAAAGTGTATTTGGAGCTTGAAAATAATGACCTCTATAGGTCCTCTAGTCCAGAGAAACCTGGAACATGAAGATCATGGGCAGAAAGAGGGTATATAGAAAGGAGAACTGAACAGCTAGAAGTAGTTGAAAGTAGCTGTTTGGGGCAAGAGGCTTGTTGAAGTGAAGGGGGGCAAAGATGAAAGCTTAGATCACTGTGAAGAGAAGAACAGTGAAGAACAGAGGAAGGATTTCAGGACAAAGAATGAGGATAAAGTCAGATATGTTTTGGAGAGGAATGGTAGTGGAAAGTGGTGGAAGTGAACTTGGGGCTGCAGAGGTCCATTCCTGTCTACCCCGCCAGCCTCCTGTGATCTGTGGACATCATTGTTCAAGACTCTGAAATCCACAGCGTGATTCCTGTCTGATCTGTTGTCAGCCTGGATGAAAGTGTCTACCCTGTGGGAATACCCTCAAGGTCAGACCTACCTTTGAAGGTTTTGACAGCAAAGTTTAGGGTATCAAAAATGTACCTACCTACCATTATGCCAACAAACCCCAGGGGCAGAAGCAGGTATAATAGCCAGCTTTCTGAGAGACCTAACAGCACCTTGGATGCACCCATCCACATCCTCTGCCCCATACTATCTCCTGCTGCCTCTGCCCCATGGCCCTGGGGCTACTGGTGCCCCCTCCCCAAACCAGGACAGACCCCAGGGCTGCAATGTGCAGGATGCGCTGTGGGTTGGAAGGCATTTTTGTGAAGGCTATTCTGCTAGTGTCACCCAGAAAGCCTTGGGAACACTGACTTTTCAAAATGATGAGGAAATGCATTTCAAATATAAGCAAATTTTGTTGGAATGTCCGAAAAACATGGTTAACAAATGCAGACAAAATAACGTGGGTAAATTTTGGCAAAATATTGTTATTGTGATTTTTTTTTTTAGGAAAAATACTTTTTGTTCATGTTTGCATTAATAAAGTTGACCATTTTCAGGAAGAGCAGTGAGAAAGACAAAGGGATTGGGGCAATGGGGGTAGTGAACTCTTTTGTACATTACAGATTTCAGATGTCATGAAAAACTATTGCTTGGAGCAGGAAGCTAACATTAGTAAAGAGAGTTAGATAAAAGGCTGTAGGGCAGAGAAAGTAGCCAAGTATTAGAAGAAAGAAAGAAAAAAATTATTTTGAGTAAGAGTTAAAAATTACTGAGGTTCAGGGCATGTTCCCTAGAATAAACCATATTGAAATCCGAAAGAGGTACATGAGATCTTTCATACTGTATCCCCACTATATTGTTTAATGTTGCTGCTTGAGGCTAATTGCAATGCTTAGAAACTCAGACATCTAGTCAACATTAAGCTTTGTCTGAGTCTCATGATAATAACTATATTTTGTTACTAAAGAAAAGCAGCAGAGAATTTGTTGGCTGCTGCCCTGTAATGACTGTGCTTGATCTCAAAGAAGACAGTTGCTGTATTTTCTTTTTGTAAGCAGTATCTTTATTGTGATCAAGAGAAGGCAAAGAAAGAAAGGTGCTCTCTGCACATCTCAGTGTCTGAAAAAAAGCTGTAACTCAAGGAACAGTTCTGTTTCCCATTAACAGCATCAACAAGAAAGTACAGTGTGAGCAGGGATTGGGATCATATGAGAGTCCAAGCTTGAATTTTTTTTTTTTTTTTTTTGACTGGCTAAATTTATGGTAAAACAGTTGCCTCATTTTCCTGGAGGCAGCAAAAAGTACCTGAGGTACTTTTCCATTGGTTTCCTGTATTCTCATGGCAAGGCTAAGGTTCTGCATGTACTTGTCAGGTAGAAACCTTGTTCTCTGGGTGGGAAACAGAGCAGTTGAAAATTCGATTAAATTAAAAGGATCTTTTTACAGGAAGAGTACACTTGCCTGCATCTCTAGTTTGGCTCTGGTGGGGTGGAGTGCTCATTTGACAGCCAACTTCATGGCTGCCAGGGCACAAAACAAACCAGGGGTTTCCACAGTCAGCACCCAAACTCTCACAGCTCTTACAGCTGGTCTGCAGGTAAGTGTCGGTGGACACAGAGTACCATGTAGCTGAGTCTGAATCTCTTCCATGGGCAAAAAACCAGCATGGATTTTCCCACAGAAGAACCTACAAGTTCAGTGCTAAGGGGGGAGGAATGGGGCGGATTGCCACCAACAGGGCTTCCTTCACATTGAAGGCACTTCACAAGACACGTCCTCCATAGTGTCCCTTCCCCTCCAGCCCCAGCTGCCCCCCAGTATGATCTACAGGGATTCAAGTGCCAGCAGAGAAGCAGTTTGGGAGGTATCAGCCACGGCCTCTGCAATCTCAGCAGAATCCATGGGCGGTCTTCAAGAAGACACAAAATCAGCATTCTCACCTTCCCCAGGCAGGGTGGGCAGGCCATGGACCACTGCTGGTCACGCACCCAAAGGGGCCAGTAAGGTCTGCTCGGTGACTGTGCTGTCACTTGGGGTGTGAGGTGGAGGGATGGCAGCAAAGAGACCAAAACCAAGGCAGACCAATGCTCCATGTCAGCTGTGAAGCTCATCGGCATCTGTTCATCAACCAAGGGAGAGGCCTCTGTCCCCAGGGTCCTGCAGGAATCGATTGTGATGGGTGTATAGACAGGACAAGATTTCTGCTTTTAGCTGTCATCTGTCCTCACACCAACCCAGTTCCCTGGGGAACAGAAAGAGACTTTCCAGCAAGACAATGCCTGATACTTCTGTTACTGAATCGTGTTAAGAATGATAGCTTATATAATCCTATAGCCGCATTTCATTTTAGCAGTATTTAATGAAAGAAGAGCTGGTCGAACAAAGCAATTTCATATACTATTCAACAAGCAGCTCTTTCTGTATGAAGCATTAACAATAGCTGTCATCTTCCTAAAAAAAAAAAAAGTCTGCTAATTATTTTAATGTTAAGAGAAAATCCAAATGCAGTTGAGAGGCCCACAAGCAAATTATTTTTAATACCATTATGGAAAAGGAAATATGTGACCCAGACCCTCATTTAATATTTTACTAGCTTTGAAAGTTAATTTGAGCTTGTGGTGAATTTTCTGGGAAGTTTCTTCTTTCTAGCTGTTTAATTTGGGCATAGAATTGAACAGAACTGAGAACTGTCCTTTCCTCTTTATATTTTCTCACATTTCAGTGCTAGAGATCAGGGAAAGGGAGGAGATGACATGTAATTAATGCAACATATAAAGAAAAAAGGAAGTCTATGATGCAAAAAATGCCATATGACTTCATTAAAATTCCTTTAGTATGCAGCAGGGAGATTGATAGGACTGGTAGATGGAAGAGTATAAAAGAAAGAGATTAGCTTTAGCTTTGCTGGTATTCATTTATGCTATAAATCACATGACTAGAGGCTTTCTCTAAATTGCATCTACTTCTTGGCCTTCCTCCTCTGCCCCATCTACTTTGGGTCATCTGAAAAAGGAGAAAATGCTTTCTGATCTCCCTGTATCTATATCTCTGTCTGGATATAAATTGTATGTTCATTTTTTGAATTCTTTCTCTGTACATTAATTTTAATTACTATTTCTTCTATTAAAGGTAAGTTGAAAGCAGACGTGGTCTGGAAGTAGACAATTATAACCTTTTTCATCCAAAATTTTAAATCAAGCAACTGTCGGATTTTTCTAGAAATCTCCCAGCTTCTGCAACCGTTCACAAGAAGGGGTGGAAGATCATCTGACAAAATATGTCTTAGAAAATTAGCTGTTGAGCTACAGAGGCCCTTAGGAGCTTTCTTCGCTCCGGGTTATGGTTCCCAGTCTTTCTCACATGGAGCCCACACTCAGAGGCCACGTCAGTAGTGCTTAATTATGGGTGCTTGGAACCTTTTTCTTTCACTAGGTCTTACACTGCAAAGTAGTGTGGCCACAACTAAAATGTCAATTCACAATGGTCCCTAGCTCATGTCCATTTTCTACTTATGTCTAGAAATTGTATGGGAGAGTACTTGTTAACTGAAGCTAAAAGTCATGCCAAGAACCACTCTAACAATTTAATCCAATAGATAACTGGCTATTTTATAGTGTAGATGTAGCCTGAGACATAGGTCCTTGGTTTGCAGCAGAAAACCTCAAAGTCTGAGTTTTCATTGGGTGAGCTAACACCTGTTGAATCTTCTGGTTATGGCATTTGTTTTTGTGAATCAAAATGGTTGTTTGGTTTTGATTTTGTTGTTTTTTTTCCCAATAAAACATTTTAGAGAATCTGAAGGGCAGGTATACTGAGAAGTACTTCTAGGGTATGAACACTTTAGGTATCACTGCTGATACTTGCAAAGGTTGCTTGAAGGCAACTGCTCTCTTCAGGACCAGATGCTCAGATTGCTTTGGCAGAAAAAGTCTGAGCAAAGCCTCAAGGCTAGATGATACTGCCTCTCCAAAAACGAGACATTCGTGCACCACAATCTCCTTGATCATTACTATGCAGCCTAGAGGAGGTAGGCAGCAGTGGTAGGAAACAGTGATAGCAGAAAGGTAGATCATACTGTGTTGAGTTGCTCTTTCAGACAAATTTATTTAGCCACTGAATACAATCATGGCTCTCGCTAAATGGTTTGCATATTCTTTTTTTTTTCCCTCATTAATTGTTATGCACTTTTCAGTATAATTAGAAATAAAAATACCATGTTCAAAATTAGATATATTCCAGTAATGATACACAACCTTAAATGAAATCTGGGTCTTATGCATTAACTAACCTTTGCTGTGCTAACAGGAATAGATGGCACTGAAGTGGCATTTCTTTTAATCAAGTAATCTCATTTGATTCTGAAAGCACAGAGAGAGCAGGCTGCTGCATTACAATATGCTGTTGTCTGTACAGTCATTTTCCTATGCATAGTCATTCTTTAAGATGTTGAACTTCAGCGTTGAATTTATCTTAATGTTGATGTCTAACTGGGCATTTATAGTTTATGATCAGCAAAAATAATGTGAGAGTCCCTTGGCTGCTCCGTTCCCACATAGAAGCAATGTGAATGTCTGTCCTTTGTCAAGTTGTCTGGTTTATATTCATGTGCAAGTGCAGTAGCTAATTTTACAGAATAAGGAGTGATACCTCTCTGCATCCCTTGGGGTGGAATCATTAGTGCAGGTAAATTTCTGTGCTGCAGACAACAAATTTATTTGGCACACAGTTTATGACCCAGTGGATGTAAATGTCTGCTGTGAAGCTAATGATGGATGAAGCAAGAGAACAAGTTATCTCACAAGATTTCCAGTTGGGCTAGAAATAATCTATCCTGTGAAATGTTGACAAGTTCACTTCTAATCTTAGTTAGAAAATTGAGGTTGGAGTAGATAGTGCTGAAAAATAATGGGGTGAAAATCTGTTCTGACTTTTCAAACCATTTCCTACATCCATTCTTAACTTACTACAAGGTGCTTAGGGAGTTGCAGAGCTATTCAATCACTTTCATATTAACAGAAAAACCCCATGTGCACAGCTTTTCTATGAGCTATTTCCTGTGTTAAAAAGAAATTTTGGCCATTACTGTCCATATAACATAGTTCACTGTTTTCTGCTAGTACATTTAGAGATTTATTTAGGTGCAAGGAACTCTTAACTGATTCTGAACAGCTTTACAGCTGTGTTTTCTTACAGCGTTACCTTTCTGACAGTATTTGATTAAAATAAAGGGAACAAACAGCCTTTGATCTTCTACACTACTCATCTTTGTTATAAGTGGGCATTGTAGAGCTGCAAATATAGATCTACAAGAATAATCATCAAGATAGCATTGATCTGTCTCAGAAGGATGTGAAGAAGTTTTTAAAGTCTTTTGATTTTCATATGCCTGAGAATAGTGACCTGGGCTGTAGCTCTGAAAGAGAAGCATATGAGAGGCATGAGAAACATGTGAAGATAAATCCCACAGCCTCAGGTATTTCCCAAGAACAGACTGTAATTCTACTTTTTTTCCTAAAATATGACCTAGTTGTAGTAGAAGATGATGAAAGTCAATACAGTCAATGACCTTAAAGCTGACATATTAAAATAGTGTGGAAAGGTCTAATTATCATAAAGGTCACAGGATAAAAATTTTATTCCAATTCTGTTATTTCCAGGAGCCAATGGAAATTCAGCACAGCTATCAAAATTCCTCAGTGACTTTCAAATATGCTTGACGTTTACTTTGTTGGGTCAACATTAGTAGAATTTTTATTTCTTTAAATAAGGGAATCGTGGCTGAATTTTAACAACCATAGAAGAAGAAGATTAATATTTTTTTAATAAAGCACTTGCTTAAAATTAAGGTCAAGAAAGCACTTCAAGGAGGTATAAAAACCATCTGTAGTATTCAGTAAAGCGAGAAAGTTAATACTTTATGGAAAACTATGATTTAAGAGTAATACAGCTCCTACAAAAGGAACTACAATCAGATTGAATTCCAAAATGTCTTATATGGAGAAAATTTTACTGAAAAGTATATTTTATATGAAATAGTTCTACACAAAACTTTTCATTTCAGGACATTTTGTAATTTAAAATAGATGTTGTTTTAGCTAAAAATATAAAATTTAAATGGAAAGCATGTTTAAATGTTTGTAGCATGAGATTTCCAATGGAAAAATCTTTATATCAGAAAATCCAAGTGATAAAGATTCTCACTGTTTCTGATTGTTTAAAAAAAAGTCAGATTAATTATTCTTTTCCTCTTTGTGTGAAATAGCAGTCAGTAAGTCTCAGGCTTTTCTGTAGCATTTGATGTCAAGAATAGCTTAAGTAAAAACATCTGGGCTTTTAGCATCAGTACACTGGGCTGTCTCATTCTATACCTCAGCTTCCTACTTCTCTGTTTCCTCCACTACAGTCAATTTCAGGTTAAATATAGACTTTACCAAGAACATTTGCTTCCTTGGAAGTGTTGATCACTAGATGATTCCAAGGCACATGGGATACATTGGTCTGTCACAGCAATTTTACACTGAAATAACTCTGATGATTTTTTTGAATGTTACTCTTTCGCATATTAGAGAAACAGAGGAGAGATTTAACTGTAGCATCACTCAGATGGTAGGGAATTGGTT
Source organism: Pampusana beccarii (assembly GCA_013399365.1). NCBI lineage: Eukaryota > Metazoa > Chordata > Aves > Columbiformes > Columbidae > Pampusana > Pampusana beccarii. Next base: position 174,172 of record VWYH01003321.1, on the reverse strand, counting down.
TCCTAATCAGAAGTTGTTGTAATGTCGACTTTGCAACGTATTAAAAAGCAACAGCTTTTAAATATAGGTTTTTGTTTATAAAGGCAGCTTTCTAAGCTTGAGCGAGATATTCTCCGCAGAAGGGTCCGTGCTTCTTTCTCCATGGATCCCTGTTACAAGCAATCAAAATGGTGGACTTGTAGTTCCTGGTGTGTGTTTAAGTATGATTCGAAAGAATAATCTGAGAAACAGCATGACTAATGTCTGTTTAAGATTCACATATTTTTAAATATCAAGGGTAAATACACACGCATAATGTAAGTGGACTTTTCAAAAGTGTGCACAAGATTTCTGGTGGTGTTGAGAATTATAATTACCTGCCTAAGTTAAAGCATGTGCAAAAAGAGATTTTCGCTTTCTCCATGCAATTTTTAAAGCCAAAGTGTTTCTCCAGTCAGAACACAACAAAACTAAACACCTCCCTACCCCACCCCCCCACCCCCCCAAAAAAAAGGCAAAGAAAAAAATGTATTTGGGGTAGGAAATAGATACTCTTCTTCTATACTTTTGAAAAGTCTCTTTTTGAGTGGACAGTGAAGTGGCAGTTAAAGATCAGTGTGCATTTCTCTAGATACTAAATGGAAATTCTTCAGAACCATTGTAGCCCTCTACAACAAAGTTTGACTTGAGTTTGTAGTTACTATTCAAGTCTCCATCTGTAAAAGAAATACATTGTTGGCTTCAACTTCATAAGTGGAAATTCAGATACGGTTAAAAATTTCATTTCTCTCTGTTACAAATAAATGACATTTTGCCTAATACCTTCATGCATCACAGTAAGAATTTTTAGGAAAGTTTTATAGCATCAATTCAGAAGTGGTAAAAACTAGGTAGGTGGTTTAGGTGTGCTGTCCATTTTCACTGTCTTTTACTCATTTTCAGTGACTTGAAGGTGCCTTTGCAAACTCACTCTAACTACCAGAGGTTTTGCTTAATAATATCAAATGTTTGCTTACAGATATCAACATGGCAGGAGAACCAAAACCATACAGACCAAAACCTGGCAACAAGCGGCCACTTTCAGCACTTTACAGGTGAGATTTCATCTTAACTTCTACAATTCATTTTTTATTAGAAAAATGATGGTAACTTGAAATGTATCTACCAATGTCACTGTGTAGCACATGAATGAGACAAAGGAATTTTCTTCCATTCAGTCTTTGATTTTCCTATGAAATATAATCAAGCTTCTGTACACACCAAAAGGTTTGGAATACGAGTAAAAGACCCAAGATTGTAGTGTCTGGCATTATGTGTATCTGCTGACTGATTCCAGGGCAAAATGTACTAACTTCCAGAGCTAAAAACTGCCCGTATGAAGCCTTTGTTAAAAAACTAACTTACACCAACCAGGAGTAAGCCCAGCAAAAAAAAAATTCCTAGCTGATACTTAGATGCAGTGATCACAATATGCACATAGTACCCCTCTTTTAATTGGAAACAAACACCAGAATTTCTGTTTGCTGTAAAAAAAATAGAATACTCTGGATATTTAAATGATAATACAGTCATTCAGAAGCATAGATAAAACTAAATTGGTTGGACCAGTATTGTATTTCTTTGTGAAAATACCTTATGCTTTATTGAGGCCAAAAATCTGGTCTCTGGCTTCTCGGTATTCACACTATGGGTGTTATTTGCCAATGCAAGAACAATCCAAAGGAAGAGGCTGCAGCTTGAAACAGTAAGAAGTATTACATAGTCTTGCTATACTAAAAAGCTATTTGAAAAGATGTTTGACATAGACACTCGTTTAGGATGAAGTAGGAGTATGCAATTGTGTTGCACAGGTTTTGTTTCAGGGATATTAAAGCCACCGGGGTTGTGCTTGGTGAACATTAAGTGCTGTAAGATCCCATCCAAGTGTGCAGCCTGGAATTTGAACTTTAAATCTAAATATATGCTGCATTAGAAATGTGTTTATTTATTTATTTATGCACTGATAATTTAATTTTCCTTCCATGCCTCCTTTTTTCTCTATGTGAAATGGAAGTGCAGGAGAAGAGAAGCAGACTTTAGTCCCATATAAAAGTGTGATGTTTAACAAAATTATAATGAAGTACGCAATTAAATTTAAAATACGTCATTTACTAAACCAACTGACAAAAAGACTGGTATGGTGATTTATTAAGTGTTTACTAATGTCTTCACGTCTAGTGCTACCATCAGTAATTCTTTTTTTTTTTTTTTTTAAGTGAGTGCTATTTCAATTTTTAATCCATATGTTTTATTGCTTGGCTGTGGCCTTGTTCTTGTGAGTTTTTAATTTGCAGGGTTCAGTGAAATAACTAATACTTTTGAAGCAACAGAAATGGTTTTTCATTAATTTGTATGTCAAGGGTGAGAACCAACTGCTAAGAAGACTGGACTTCTCCTCAGGTGTTCAGATAGTGTCTTTCTCCTATTCCCATGGGCCTTTTCATGCAGCTTGTACAAACCTGAAGAAACCCCCACCTGTTTTTCAACATCAATGAAGCTTAGTGAAGCATTACAGATTGTTAGGGGGACTGACAGGCAAACATGCACACATGTATTTCTGCTCAATAAACCTCAATTCTCATAAAAGTAATACAGAATTTATGCTCCAGATCCACAAAAGGAGTTAAGGCTGATTTCTACTGTGCCTGAAATGCAGATAGACTTGCTCTGAGAGCAGCCGCTCAGCAGTGAAATCGTCTAGAGGCACTTGAGCAGGACATTTTCAAGCCTGGTCTGGTCTGAAAGCTTCAGATGGAAATTCAAGGGTGGGATCCCAGTATGAGACAACCAGAAGTATATTAAATCTGAGCCTACATGCTACATGATATTAATGTAAAGTGTTATCATATAGCTACCCTCAGCTGAAGTGATAGAAATATTATTTTTGAAGCAGAAACCCCCTGTTTTATAATTGGCTCTCAACTGCTTGGTAACCATGGTCTACTGTGTCCCTGTGTCAGCATTTTAAAAGATTTTTGAAAACGTTCTGTGGTTTCTGACATTTATATGCACTTCCACCTCTGAGCTTTGGAATGGTTTCTTATAAATACTTGTTCTATAGACAAGACAGGATAAGAGAGAGACTTACGGAAAGTTCTGAGGGAACTTTAAACAGAAAAGAAAAAAAAATCTTAGGTTTTGTCCTTTCATGGATCTAGCACAGACTATTTGTCCAAAAGATTATGAGAGGCTTTTTTGAGCAACTAACAGAAGCCTTCATCTGATAGTAATGGACAACTTCCATTATCTCGGTATCTGTTAGCATAATAACATGTGAGGACATCAGTAGCTTACAAAGTTCTTGACAATGCTGAGAACATTTACTGATTTCAAAACATTGTCCTGGGTCTGGCTGGAATGGAGTTAACTTTTTTCATAGGATCCCTATGGTGCTGTGTTTTGGATTTGTTACTAAAACACACCAATGTTTGGGCTGTTGCTGAACTGTTTACACAGCCTCAAGGCTTTCTTGTTTTTCCTGTTTTGCCTTCCCAGTGAATAGGCTGGAGGTGGCCAATACCTGCGGAAGAAATACAGCTGAGACACCTGACCCAAGCTAGCTAAAGGGATATTCTATATCATATAACATCATGCTGAGAAAAAAATCTCAGGAGGTGTTTTCCTTCCAAAGTAGCTGTTGCTTGGAGACTGCCTGGGCTGCTTGTGGGAGGTGGAAAGTAATTGCCTTTGCATCACTTGCTTTTTTTTCCTCCTTCCTTCCCTTATTACATTGCATTTATCTCAACCCATGAGGCTTTTTCACTTTTCCTATTCGCTCCTTCATCCCCATGGGGGACAATGATAGGGGAGTGAGATGGTGACTGTGTGGGTGCTTGCTTGCTGGCCAGGGTCAGCCTACAAGATGAAGAAATTAACTGGGAAGTGGTTACTTTAGATTTGATTTTGACTAAGAGAGGCATGGGTTAAAAATTTAGTTACCACAAAATATTCACGGTGAAAAGGGAGGATTGAGAGCAGCAGAAATATAATAATGGTTTCAGAGAGGACAGGCTTTAATGAGCTCAGAGAACTGGTAAGTAGGATATATTGGAAAGAAATTTTAGGGACAAAAGGAGTGGAGAAAATCTTGCACTGACTGTGCTTTAGGTAGAACAGAATATTCTCACCAAGCAGGAGTAGAATAATAAGGCAGCATCAAGTTTCTTTGACATCCTGAAAAGTGAAAAGGAATTGTACAATATATGGAATCAAAACCCTGTGACTAGAAGTGAGTAGAAAAGAACAGCAGAGTCATCTAGCAGGACGCGAGACATGCTGAGGCACATAACAGTATCAAAAGGCAACAAAAAGTTTATCAGTAGAGGAACTTCCTCTGCTTTTTTATAGTGCTATTACTTAGCGGGAAAGGAGACCAGAAAGTAGATGATACAGAAAAGGCTGCTTCTGCTTTAGCAAAAGAGGTAAGTTGACCAGCTGTTTAACAAAATCAATTTTAACCAAAGGGTATGGAATAAAAGTATTGGCTAACCAGTATTTGAATAAATGAATTCAATAGAAATGGCACTATGAGATTCGCCCTAGAGTGTTTAAAGGACTAACTGAATCTGTGTGTGGACTATGAGAGATTGTTTTTAAAAATTTATGGAAGACATATAAGGCAGAAAACCAGTGGGCATGGGCAGGCATTATACCTATTTTTAAGAAGAGCGGGACCCAGAAAATTATCAGGTCAGCCCAGCTTTTATTCCCAGAAATATACTAGAAAAAATTATTAAATAATCTACTTATCAACACCTAGAGGATAATGAGATAGTAAAAAAATTCCATCATAGAATTATCAGGAGCAAGTTATGTTGAAGCAATATAATTTCCTTCTCTGGCAAGACAGCTGATTCAGTGGTTAAAGAGGAAGCAGTAGATGTGCTATGTGGTCATTTAAACAAGCTTTGACACTTACCACATGTGGTGTTTTCATAAGCATCATAATATTAAGGATAACAGCTATTGTTTGTTCAGTCTCCTTTGTTACAGATTTTTAGAGTATTTTTGGATATTTGAGACACAATTGAGAACAGTTTTAAGGTAAGCAAGCAGGAGTGCTGCTCAGGGTTGTGTAATTTTATTTATTGTGAAGTATCTGAGGTTTCAAACTTGATCAAAGCACTCTGCATCTCTGAAGAGAAACCTGCATCACATTTATAGCTGGATATGCACATGAGTAATTAATACGTGGTCAGTTGAGGATCTACAATCTTTTTTTATGCTTTATAGTTTTATAATCTGTGTGAAAATGATCTCGTTTAATCTCACCTATGTGAAATCGAGCATGAGCCTAAATGTGAGATGTCACCTTTTTTTTTCAACAATAGGAATAACTAGATGCAAGACAGATAAGTGTATATTGTTTCTTCTTCAATTTATGTATGTTATTCATATATCCAGTCTCTCCTTTGTTCTCCAGTTTATTATTGCACTTCATTTCACATCTTTGTGATGCTAGCATTCCTGGTACAGTTCATAGAAAAAAAAAGCTGTAATTAAAAGTGATACAGAGAATTTAAAAAGCATCACGGACCTAGCGAAGTCGGCAAAACTTTTTGCCATTCACTAGACTAGAATTTATTTTGACTTCTTCTTCTTCTCTCTTAAATGTAATTCCTACCAGCTGAAGATCCCATTGATCATAACCCTTTACTGCTGGAGAGTACACTTGCACTGCTTGGAATAATCCCATGAGATACTGTCCCAGAGAGCAGAGGGGCCAGGAGAGCTGGCTGATTTGCAAGGATCGCCTCCTTCAAGTTCAAGAACAGCTCATCCTGAGCTAGAGAGCTGTGGCGTCAGGTCAATGTCATGACGACGCCACTCAATCCATAATAAAATAATAAAATAATTTCCATTTTGTATTAGGCCTTAAAAATATTTGAATAACAGAAGGATTTAGGCTTTGCTTCAGAAAGCTGCTAAACACATTATTAACTATGAGTATACTCATTGAACAAATACAGATATGCTTAGCACTGAGGAATCAGCTTAAATCTACCATAACCACTATCTCCAGCAGCATTCCTACTGATTTGCATTGTTCAGTATGTGAGGGGGGACCTAAATCCCAGAAAGTTCAAAATTACTGTGAATTTCCTTTTTTTTAGTACAGTACATCTGCAGAAAATGAAGTGCTTTACAAAGCTGCATCTTAAAATTATTTTACATCTTTTTATTTGGGTCTGGCCTCAAGCAGAAGTTAGCTTTCCTGGCTAATGTGCATATCTTTGAAATACAAAGTGAAGATTAAAGGTGCTGACACAAATATGTTAAAGCAATCTTTGGGAGCACTGTTGTGGTAAAATAAAGGATCACACTTTGTCTTTTTCATTTAGTCGTGTTTTGATCAGTATTTCACTAAAGAAGTTCTGTGCCAGCATATGAAAGTCCATTTACTGTTTTTTTCCCTCGGGGTTTGTGCCCCAAGTAGAATCAACTGCAAATACTCTGATGGATCAGCATTCTCCAGCAGTAACGAAGATGGGGGGATTAGAGAAGAACGGGGAGGCACTCATTTTTGAGTGTCTTGAAATAATGAAAAGACTGTGGTATGTGCTAGCAGAATGGTGGAATTATTAGTGGCATGAAAACGAGCATGGCTTCTACAGGCTCCACTGTGTGAGGTGCTGGGGAGGACCTGGTGGAGACCACATGGGCCATGGGGAGCCAAAACCAGTGCAGTGATACTGGTACAAATGGGAAGGAGTTGAGACCAAACTGTCCCAGATCACATCCGAGTCTGCTTTCGGAGAAAGTAATTCGTTTACCAAAGGTGAACCTCCCCAGGTGTGAACTAATGTTATAATTCTATAACTTAGGAAAGCAGGGAGCTAGAATTTGGAGGAAAACTGTGAGGGCAAGTTACTCAGCACTGACAAGGTATCTAATCACTCACTCTGCTCTACAGAATTTAAGATTGTAGTTGACCTATAAACATTTCCAGGACTGGTTTAGATAAGACTAACCTTTTCCACGTGGGTTATTTTCACCATTGCCAGACTCCAAGCTTCCTCACAAGACCACAATAAGGAAAACTGGCCTTGCCCCAGTGTCACATCTTGAAGACCCGGTGGGGAGTTCTTCATGCCCCATTGCTCCCAGTGTTCCCATTGCTGTCTGGGCATGAAGCCACCCAGCCTGGGATCCGTCAAGCTGAGGCAGGTTCTGGCATGAGACAGTTAGCGGGATGGATTTAGTGGATGGATTAACAAGTGAAATAGTTTCTTGCCGGGTTGCCTCAGCTGACCAGGTCTCTGCCCAGTAGTTGAATTCCCGCAGCAGGGCGTGTCTGTAGCAATGGTGGCCCTGACAAAGGTGTCCCTTGAGGGCAAGTTCTTTCCAAGCCACTCTCTGAAGCTTCGGGCTAATGTTTCAGCGCTCCCTCAGTGGTATTAGATACTGCAGTCATTTCCTGTTCCCAAACACTTCTTGTAATGCAATTGAAATGTATATTCAGCATGCTTGATTTAACATGCTACTAATTAGCTGTATTAAACAGCCTTTACTATTTCATGAGTCCCATGGCCTCTGGAGGAAATTGTTCTATTTAAACACCTAATATTGATATACTGGAAAAATATGGGTTTTTTTATTTACGGGATATGATTATGTTTTTATATAAAAATTTTATTTTTCTTTGACAAAAATACCTTATCACTTTCCTCAGTATATTTTACTTCTATAATCTCCATCACAAAACTGATCGGATTATGTTACACATCTTGCATTTCCTTTGGTTTTGAAGTTTTATTTCGTAGCAGAGGCTTAAAGAATTGCTTACAGACTTTATCTACCTGCTTTCTGCTTCTCAGATTTATTTTCTGACATCATTAATAGAGTTTGGTGTGGTTTCGTTTTTCTCTCAGTCCTTAGAGCAATCCATTATTTTTTCTGAGCACTCCTGGGCACCCTTCATTTCAGGAGAAAGCGTGAAAGGCACAGTGATGGGCAGCATGATCACTTCTTCCAGGGTAGAACACTTTTTGAGATCATTCCTCCTATTTGAAAGCGTAACATAAACTCAATGCATTCTGTGCCGAAAAAGCATTACTATTCTGTTTGAATACTGCAGTATTTTGCATAATTGCTGCTGTAGTGTGCCCATTGGCAGTGTGTTAGCAATATGCTTTGACCTATTGGCATATAATAAAAATAACTGCAGGTATAAGGATCTTTCCTGATTGAATACTGTCCTAGATTTCCAAAAAGTTTATTTTTTATTACTTCTTTTTCTTAATGCAGTTGAGAGTCCATTTTTAACACTGACCTACAAGGGCCTAAAGACACAGTCCAGTCAACAGAAAATAAACCTGACCATTATTTTCTGATATTTCACATTTACATTAAATTGTGATTATACCTCTTACTTTTTTTTGCATACTGAATGAACAAAAATCATTTATGCTTATGGAACATAGTCTTTTGATGAACACATCATACTAAGATTACATAGTGCAATATTTCTTTTGAATCTTTTTACAGAAATGTATTTTCTTGATGCCTCTGATTACCTTTCTTCATGAAATAAGCTATTTTATTTCAGTACAATTGAATGAATCTAACATAACTGTTGCACTACAGCTCTTTTCCTGACTAAAGATGTAACTTCCATAAAACAGCATTTCTAGGCATGGTTAAATGGAGATAATTTTAAGTCCAGTAAGATATTATTTACATTTGTTTAATCAAAGAATGTTCTCACTGATCACATTTAAAGTATTCATTACTGTACACAAAAAAAGATCATTTAGTCTGAAATTTCCACTTAAAATTCACAAGAAGCAGTGCAAATTCTGCTTGTGTCGAGAACTTAAGTAGCATTCTCAATTATATTAAAAATGTTAAAAGACACAGATACAAAGCTACAGCAGATTCAGTGGTTCAGTTTGGTCTTATTTTTTGTTTATTTCTCTCTTCCAAGGAAAAAGCCCCATGTCAGATAACATATCATAAGAAAAAAATATCTGCTGATGGAAGACAACACATTCAGCTCTGCATTTCTGAATTATGTCAGTGCAACAATCAATTCAGTCCTAAAGATATTTGAAGAACAAATCCATGTGCTCAGAGGGTTTGGGAGAGCCAACCAAGGACATAAGTTTTCCCTTTCACAGGATCTAGAGCATGAATGTGCAGCACCTAAAATGTTTAGAGAGGGGAAAACATGGAGGGTCTCAGGTCCTTAGTAATACCCAGGAAAACCTTTGCTTCTGTCGACAAATCACAGATAGAGAAAAAATTCAAAAGACTAAAATATACCAAATACACTTGTCATCTTGATTTGTTCTTTCAGTCATTTTATTCCTAATTGGTGTGGTAACTCCAATAACAACTAGCATAACAAAACTTTTTTTCTTTTTTTTTCAGTCTTTCCCTTCACTATTTCAAGGCTCATTCCCTTTTAGAAACTACATCTGGTGACTAGGGACGATATTCCTTCTCAGATTATCAGTATATCCTAAATCTTACATTTTTATCATGTTTGTATTCACCTTCACCAGAGTTTTCAAACTATGGTCTTGACTTAGATTCATTTTTAATTAAGTGCTGCATAGACTGAAAGACTAGCAGTTGCCTTTCTTCCCATCTGCCCTCAAGTTATTCTTCAGACTTCCACCGTCTTTTCTCCGTTTTTGTTTGTTTGTTTGTTTTGTTGGTTTGTTTTTTGTTGTTTTGGGGGGTTTTTTTGGTATGGGTTTTTTTGTTCTTGTTATTAAGAGGAGGTCAGTGACACCAACATACACACGTCTGCAGAGGAGCTGCATCCCTTTTGCCAGCTGAGTACTCTTGCAGAAGATGATATAGGATACCACATGACTGAGGTTGTTTTCTTCCACAAAAGCCCAGACACCATAATCGCACTCGTGCTCAGAGTTTAGCAGATATGGAGAATATCCTGTTCTCTTAGTATTGCTCTTCTTTTTTTTCCTGCTATTTAATCATCTTTCTTACTTTATTCATGAAACCTAAGGCAGGATACTGTAGCTGAAGCAACTAACCGTAAAACCATCTTATTTTTTTCATGGTTTTTAATCACTGTGCATACCACAGTGGATCAGAAAGCATATTCACAACCTTCTAATAGCATTAAAAATATTATGACTCCTTTCTTATCCAATAATTTGTGTTGCTAATATGAATGAAAAAAACTTTGACTTATAATTCACAAAGTAAATTCCTAAAAGAGACAGAGCACTGATGCTTTTGCCTGCAGGCAAACAGAAACAGTACTTTCAGTCATTCATTCAGTTTACATCTTGACAGTCTGAGCCTTGTTCCTATCAGCTATTACATGTGAGATTTCCACCCTTTATTTCTGCATGGCTTCTTACATTTCATTTAAAAAATAATCAGAACTGGATTCAGTGTGTTCTAGCAGAAAGACTATGCTTTCTGTAGGTACTAAACTCTGCTTCTGTTAGCTTAAAAATGATAGTACCTACAACATATTTAAAAAAAAAAAAGTCAGAAGCAGATGCCACGGTCACTTTTCCACCTTTGAGTTTTAGTGAAGCAGGCATCATAGAAATAGTATCTGGTTTTGCAACCACTGTTGTTTGGTAACGGTCTTATTAACTTTATAGAGGTCTTAAAAGTAAGAAAACAGGGTTTGTGTCACAGAACAGAGAAAGTCCTGTCCTAACATGGCAAATGAACAGTGGGATTCTTCATTTTCAGAAATTTAGTAAACCCTTAATTGCAGCAGCAATCAGAGAAGCAGGGGAAGGCTGTGCTTCAGAGCACCACTTTGTGAGCTCATAATTAGGCATTGGTTCTCACATAGTGTAACACCACTAATTGTATAGAAGGCTGTAATTCAGTCTGAGAGCAGCTGATGTACTTCAAGGGCACAGTTTAGGTGGCTTACAATCACCAATAGAAATATGATTCTCGGTTATAGATTTGTTATTCTGTGAATAAATAAGGAAGACTGGATAAATGAGAGGCTGTAGCTTGTCACATATTTTAAAGTCTTGTGAATAATATTGAAATAAAAGATTTAGAATATACTTAGGTTTATAATAAAATGGATTGTTAAGTAAGATTACAGATAACAAGGCTATGCTGCGTGCAACACAGAGGATCAATAACAAAATATTATTATGCAGTGAGTTATTAACAATGAAGTCACCCCAGAAGTTTATTTCTTGGTGAATTCTGCTAGTCTTGGAGTATGCTGTCTTGACATATGTTATCCAGCCTGCCTCCTTTTTGATAGATTATGCTGCTTGTATTCCCACAACTTCTGGCAAAAGCATTGGCTATTTTACTGAAAAATAACAAATGTATTCATAAATGTATGTGAATTTATTATGAGTCCTAAGAAATGAGCAATTTCAAATATTTATTGACATTAAAATGTATGTTGTACTCTTCAGTCTTGCAAGAATGAAATTTTTCTATGAAACAGCATTGCAAACATGAATCATACATTGTCAGAGCAATGCCCCTCCCGTAACTACTTTTAAGTGTTAGTAGTGTCATTGAGGGAAAAGGAGATTAAGCCTCTACCCTTGGGATCCTCAAAGGCAATGCCTGCATTAACCTTCATCTCTTTGTGACTACGAATAGCCATGCAGTGAAGTAGTATTGATTGTGTGCATTAGATCAGTCAACACTGTTTTGTTCAGCCTACCCTGATGAACTCATTCCAGACGTTTTTAGACCAGTACATATTGACCTGAATGTTCTTACTCTGATTTAGAGCAGAAGAGGGTCAGGTGACATCAGCTTCATGCAGAGCATGATTAAAGCTGTCAGAAAGAGAACATTAAGGTACATAGCTAAGTACACCACTATATTTTTTTCAAAATTCTTTCTTTTGTTGGGAGCATAGATTTTTGCAAAATTTAGCAACTCTTAGCATATCACAAGAAAAAGGAAATTAAAGCATATCACAGGAAAAAGGAAATTAAAATGATGGCTGTGGCATGGAGATACTTCCATTCTCCGGAGTTTGCTTACTTGAACAAAGGTACAAAACTGAACATGCTTACAGTTTGGGAACTTGTGTTATGTGATCAGCTTGTGTTCCTCACATAATAGCAGTGCCTCAAGTGAGAAGTTGGGATATGTCAGTAGTTAATATAGACTGAAGCAGAAGTTAACCTGAAACATTCCTGGAACAGATATTGGAGAGAACCTGTGTGATTTAGGACCTGCTTGGCAGGCAGGAATTAGCTCCTGAATCCTAGACTGCTTCCCAAATGGGAATTAGATGGAACCAGCAGGGGATTACATAGCAAAAAATGTTTCTCAGGAGTGACACATCAATAGCTTACAGGCATGCTTATTTAGAGTGGTGGCCTTTGTATTTGATTCCTCCTGTGTTATCTGGTGTTTGTCCTAGACTTCCATGTTCACATAATCATAGAATCATAGAATGGTTTGGGTTGGAAGGGATGTTAAAGATCAACTACTTCCAACCCCACTGCCATGAGCAGGGACACCTTTCCCTAGAACAGGTTGTTCAAAGCCTCATCCAACCTGGCCTTGAACAGTTCCAGGGATGGGGCATCCACAACCTCTCTGAGTAACCTGTTCCAGTGCCTCACCACCCGTATTCTGTGACTCCAGTGAGCTGTTGCAGGCAGATAGCCCCTAAGGTCTGTATATGCAGAAATGTTAGGCCTCTTTTCATGCAGAAGAAAGGACATAAACGACAGAACCCCTAGCTCCTAGATCACTAGCAGGAATACACAGCATTGGAAGGATCAACTCCAGCTAATATTTTCAAGGTAAAAGTTCCTATTTCAGAGGATATAAATAGGACCCAATAACCTCTACCTGATATGGCATTTCCATGTATCTAAAGCTTCTCCTCTTTTAAACTCTTAATTGCTCTCCATTTGATTTTCCCATGTACCCCTTATTTCTTAAATTCTCACTGATTTATCTTTTTTTTTTAAATTTCATTACGCTGATTTCAGACCATTTCTCCAATTTATCAAACCAATTTCAAATTTTAACTCTGGTTGCTGGGCTGTTTAAAAAACAGGTCTTTCTTATCTCTTTTACATACATAGTCTCTGTTTTGTTGTTTAAATCATTTATGCTAAGCAAAGCTGAACAAAACATAGTCGTGAGTGTTCCTGCTATTTAATGTGTCCCCCTTTCACACGGACATAATTCTTTGTGCATGAGCATGTTGGGGTTTTTTGGCTTGATGTATGTTTCCCTTAAGCTAACTAGATCATCTCTTCCCAGCTTGAATGTGAGACTCTCATATAAGACAATATCAAAAATTTTAAAAATCAGGCTGTTACCTATTATCCATCTCTTCTTCCATCCATTAAGTCAGTTATCATGTCCAGAGAGTCAGTTTGCACTGAGAAATGACATTTTGAGTTCGCATTATGCTAGTTTCTCTCCATGGTTTGAGGGATATGTTTTACTTTGTGCTAGAATTTTTATGTTTCAATAAATAACAGAAGCATTTAGCTCTGTAGAAAAGAACTTCCCAGGGCACTCTTATGTTTTCATATTAGTGCAGTATTTGATATTACACAATAGGCATGAAAACAGTACAGTTTGTGTTGTTTTTCTAATCAAAGTCATCAGTTGCAATGTCTACCACCATCTGGAAATGGAGCTTATTAAATTTATTAAGAACAACTGTAAAAAATGTCATAAAGCTGTAAATTATTCCTCTGTACCCTCTGTTTCTGAAACAATTCTAACAGACTAGATCTTCTATACAGCTGCTCTAACATTTATTTATTCCAGAATATTACAGTGCTTCTTAAAAAACTTGCCAATGTTTTAATGGTATTCAAGGCAGTTTCAGAAGACGGAATGAGCTTCTTCCCTAATTCTATCTGACAACAGATACTGATGTCTAGAAAAATTATCTTGGACTGAAATTACTTTAACTCACAGAAACTATTATAAATGGCAAGGAAAGATGGGGGGAAGGAAGCAAGGAAGGAAGGAAGGATAATCTAGCATACAACAGCAATGACTATTTCAGTCTCAATTGAAAGTGGAAGTTCCATGAAAAATTTCCTCTATAAATTAAGACAGGCTTTTATTAGGCCTGTTTGCATTGTATGTAAATATGGGGAGTTACTAAAAGTTGTAGTGTACATGCTTTAAAAAATATAATAAAAGAATTAGAGGACAAAATGTGATCAATGCTCCTTAAAAATTTCCAAAAGAAGATGTTTTCTAATCACTACTGACAAACAAACCACAAAGTCAACATGCAGAGAAAAATACAAACTGTGAACAGCAAACCACTTCCATTTCATTTGAAAGGTCCCTTGAGTTGTCCTTGGTTATCCTCTCAAAATTAAATTCATTGGCAAACAGGGTGAGCCATAAATCTGAATATTCTTTGACTTCACATATTTTGCTAAATCTTTCATTCTTAAAGCTGTACAGCACAGAGAGATAGACATACTTGACAGGTAAATAAGTCAGCCACATCAATCATACAATATATACATTGACACTATACAGCCAATCCATCAAGTGACTGAAGTCCAAAATGCTTTTTTAGTTGGCCTGACTTTCCTGCATGGCTTAAATGAAAAGCTTGAATTCTCTGGATTCCTGTTAGAGGTATTAACTCTTCCAGTCTCCTAAAAAACGCAGTCGCTATTCATATTTTACAGTCAAATAAGAAAATACATGACATCAGCAGCATGCTCAGGTTATACTCCTTGGGAATTCTGTCTTGAAGAATGTAACAAAAAATTGTGACTCACCTGAAAATATTTTGGTTCCTAACCATCATTTTCCATGACTCAGGATAGACTGTTTTATGATACTAAAAGTTCAGAGTAAAAACCTTAAAAAGTGCCTTAAATTATACATTTTTCTTGCTTACTGCTAAGAGATGAAATTAGATGATCACCTGAGGAAGAATACATTAATTCATAACAAGTTACCCTGGAGAATGCTTGGCTAAATTCCATTTGCTTGTGTACCACGCTGATATTGTTAGAAGAGTTATCCACTTTGTCCTGTAAATAGGTTCTGGGAAGGAGAGGCAACGATTCTTTAATAAGAAATTATATTGTTTGATGTATCTTGGGTCAGGCCTCAGATATAAAAAGCCATATTGCCTGTCATCTTAATAGGACAATTATGCAAGGAAAGTAGAGTTTTCTTTGGGATTTTCCTGTCCTTAAATGGTTTGTTTACAAGTCATAGAGGAATTCACATGCCCCCGTTTGTCTGCAAACCATGAAAAATTTGTCCATCTACATATTCAGTCTGTGTCAAAGATGGGAATTAGATATTTGGCATTAATATGAGCAAACTTAGCAGCAAAGAAAATCGTTAAATACACAGTTATGTTAATAATCAGGTCTTGTAAAATATCTCTCCAATACAGGTTACAAGGGATGAAATACTAAATGAGAAATTTATAGGGTCTTTATTTTAAACACAAAGTGTGACAATACTGTAGCATGTCAATGGGTATGAATCAATTGCCTGTGTCTGTCTGGTTTACAGTGACTGATTTTACTTGAGCAGTATACTTAGTGTAAAAATACTTTTTCCTCCTGCAAAAATGTATCCATTATATGTAGATAAAAAAGTCAGACCTTTCAGAAAATCTCAGCCCAGAATCAAAGGGAAACACAACCTCAGTATGTTGTGTCCCAGTCATGCTACCAATTAGCCTGCCCTCTCCCTATTCAAGCTGGTTTATTGCCTTGGGATTTTGACAAACTGAGATTTTCTGATGGCAAAAAACAATTTTAGGAAAGGAAAGGAAAGGAAAAGAAAGGAAAGGAAAGGAAAGGGGGAAGAAAGGAAGAAAAGATCCTGATCACCCCAGCTTCATTACCATTATTACATAATTAAAACATAATTCCCTTTGTTTATTGTACAAACTAGTATTTCTTGCACACTCAATACATTTTTGCAAGGAATTAAATTTCTATTTCAACATTTTTCATGAAGGTGTATGACAGACCTTCTCAGAGTTTATCATGATTGCTCTTTTTGAGATTTCATATTTAATTATGCAAGACTTTCTCAAAACACTGGAGAATTTGGTGTAGTGCAGGCTAGAAAAGAAGGCAAAAAATCTATAATATATATTGATAAATGTCAGCAGTAAAGATGATATAGGATGTTATTTTATATGGTGTTGCAGTTTTAAATCCTTTATATTAATTTGCCATATATTGAATTACCAATTTAAATAAAAGGCCAACATATAATTGTATTCCTTTACTGTGATGAACACTTGAACTAATTTAAAGTAATGCAGGAAATGATCTAAAACTATTTAGTCAAATATACTAGAGAGGGGTCAAACCTAGGGCAACACTATTTAAATCAAATTGAATTCCATCCTGAGAATGGATTTAAAATAGATTTTTAATTGCTGTATTTTGTCCACAGGGCATTCTATTACACACTTTTCATTTGCAAGTAAAATCCACCAGAATGTCTTCCATCAGGATAGTGCCAGGTGCCTCTTCATAACAAAATTTCTGTGTCATGAAGTGTGTAAATGTGTCAAAGCTTTCATTCTTTGTTCATTATTCTCTTGAGCCAAATGCTGAGTACTTCCCAGATCTCGTTTCATTAACCAGAAAAACAGGAAACAAAAGCGTAACACTAGTTGGGCTTTTCCTTATGCAGCAGAGAGAAGCCACAAAGCTGGTGCACATGTTTTCCTGAAACAGTGTGATCCACAGCAGGAACAGCTGGTCCATGAAGCTGGTGTGGTGGCTGCTCAAAGCCTGCAGGAGAAGGATACAACCACTCAAGTGATGGGCCCCATCACTTTATTGCCCTCTGGCAGTACTGCCTAAGCACAGAGGTTGCCAAGTAAAGCATTTTCTTGGTGCTCTGAGGCGTTTGAAGTGCAGCACTGGCAGTCTCGGAGGGAAACCATTCATGACAGCACTGGGACTGCTATAGAAAAGCATCCCCCTGAGCATGGGGAGGCCCAGATTTGGGCTTATGCTGTGCTTACAGGTGCACACAAGTCCATCAGTGATTTTGTCTTCCATTCTCTCACTTCCATGTGGATCACAATCCCAGAAAGAAATGGGAAGGTTGGCTAGAGCCATGAGGACAACAGAAAAGTTACTGTGTTCTGGATACATTTTGGCCTCTCCTCAAGCCTTGTGCAAGTTTTCCTTGCTGCTGCTGGAAATCTAAACCAAGGAGACCAGGTTTGAAGCACATTGGAAGCCAGACCTGTGAATGAGGACAGGCTCCTAAGTTATTTCCATTAGTGATTTTGGAAAACTACTTTTTGAGAAGGAAAGGCTTCTGCAGTATTTTTCAATTAAAACAAAATCATATAATCCTTTCAAAAGCACAGTGACAAGTTCACCTTTTGTAAATATCTTTTTGGACAAATGGCCAAACTGAAGTGGTCTATTAGTTTGTGAGCTTTTTGGACACAATCTTTGCTAAATGAATAATGTCTGCACATGCACTTGGCTTTTTTTCTACAAAAGAAGATTTACAGAAAATGTTCATTCTTAAAACATTGACAAATTATTTACAGTCCTTCAGTTTTCAATTAGTCCTGTTGTTTACAGTTCTATTTCAGATATTCTGTTGTAAGACTGAATTGATTTTGGATATGAGGGTTTGTCCCAAATGAAATGCTCAGCTCTGGATGTGACATACTTCACTTTGTTAGAAACACTTTTCTGAAAGTCTATGAAGATACATTAAGTACCTGGGGTTCTTATTCGCTGTTGTGTTAACACAGTACTCTCAGTGAAAATTAGCCCAACAGAACTTTTGCATCATTTGCATGTCATGCAACCTCTCAAAATAATTGAGTTGTAACTTTTCTTTAAATATGCTTATAAAGGACCCTAAACTCATATGCCAATGGTCCTCACAAGGAGCTGATATGAATAAACTCATTGCAGCCAGGACATACTACAAAGCTAAGGGCAGCCAGTAGCAGGTACTGGAGCAGAAATACAGTGCAATAACATAGATGAGGATTTTTATATGTGTTCTGGTTGGGTGGAAACTACCAGTAGAAGAGTCTCCTGCCAGTGTGCAAGTGGTACAGCTCCTCACAGAGACAACAGCAACAGCAGGGAGTTGGAGAACAACACTTTTAACAACTGGTTTTAGAACTGGGCGTGATTCTGGATCTATCAAACTAGTAGCATCCAGTTCTAGGGCAGGGCTGATTGTGGTAGATGGGCTAGAAGTTCTCACGATGAAGAACTGGCCATGCCATATGAATAGAGGATGTTGAAAAGCAAACAAAATGGGTGTGGAAACCCTCAAATCAGGAAAGTTCTTACACCTATAATAAAATTTATATTTAAAGTAAAAAAAAAAAAAAAAGGTAAACAAAGAACTAAGTATTTCTACTTCACTCTAGTCTTTCCATGTAAATATCTACACAAGTCATGTGAATCTGTGAAATTTAAAGGGCCTCAATGTGCTGCTCTATAAATGTTTGATTTCTAAACCAAAGTTCAGTTAGGTAAATGGGATTTTTTTCAGGTCAAATTCCTAGCATAATGGATCGGACCCTTCTATTGTTGTCATACGTATAGGATACCAAAGAAACTTGATACTGAGAGTAACTGTATTAAATTCATAATATAAATGTTCTGAAAAAACCAATAAATATATGTAGATTTAAAACTCCTGTTATTTACTTGACAGACTTGAATCAAAGGAGCCTTTCCTGTCCGTTGGGTAAGTAGGAATATTTATATTTCCATGGATCTTTATATCTTCAACTATTATAAAGTATGATATACAATATTACATTGAGCGTAAGCATTCTGATTCAACATTATGTTGTTTACTGTACCTAAGCTTAGAAAAAGTAGTTTATAGTCAATAAAGTCAGAACTTGTGGATATCTTCCTTCTGAAAAAATACTAAGAAGTATGTTTTACTTCTACTGAGCAACAGAAATTTATACTAAAAGACATGTAGGAGTTAAATGTTGCACTGAATGGTAGCTGTTTTATTATTTTGTTTCAGTCAGAAACCATTTCAAATATTGCGTATTCTACTTGTCTAAGCCCATGAACAAATAAGTAATATTTCATTTTAAATAAAAATTTTATGATACTTCAATAAGAGGAAAAAAATCAAATTCATAAAACAGAAAAATATCACATTTTAGCCTAATTATAGATCTCATGTAACTGATTTTTATATTATACCTATTGACTTCATAGTCTCATAGCCACTTAAAGGTCTATATATTAAAATTAGCTCACCTTTCTAAAACTTATTTTTAAATGTGACATACTCTGAAAAGAAAACTACCATTCTTTTATAAAATGCAGACCATTATCTATATTAAAGGTAAATATCTGTATTTTACTTCTGAGTCTGAAGTTTATTTTTCATGCATTGTTTTCCTCTTAGCTTCCTTCTTTAAATCTTTCCTAAGTTCCCTAACATTCTCACTGCCATTGTATTTTCCTTCAGATTTGTATATTCTTTACATCTCTTCATTCTCATTTTTGTTTGCTGTTGACAAAAGAACTCATGCTAAGTAGCTGTTTAAGTGTTAATTCTACCATGTAATAATCAGTAGCTTCCAAATTGCTGTATCAGTTATGAACAAAGAAACTCAACAAATCAGACTAAGCAAGATTGAGATATGTCCTAATTTCTAAGGTAACTTTGGTTTGTTTGAATTAGTTTCTTGCCATTTCTACTTTCTACCAACTCAAATTTATTGTAAAATAAGTTAAATTCTGGTCAGATGGTGGTGATGGGGGTTGTCTCTTGGTTTGCATCCTTTGAAATGTCCGAATTCATCACCAAATTCAGTCACTTCTGTAATTTACCTCTCATTACTCCACTTTGTAACTTGTACTATTGAGTTGCTTTTTTAGGCCTCCACTGTCATAAAGAATTGTATACTTGAAAATCTCGACTTTAGATTGAAAAAGAAGTTGAATGCCATTGTGGCTGAGGAGCAAACTTGAAAGTATAAAAACCTAGGAAGCAAGGAAAAGACAATGGCAGCAATTATATTAGTAGTATTTACAATAAAATAATAAATCCTGCTTTTGTAGTTGCTGTCGTGGTCTTAAGAACTTTGCTGGAAATTTTAGGATGGTTGAGGATGACCACCTAGGAGGAAGTGTTATGTTTTATAGTTTTGGGTTGGGTTTGTCTCCAGATGAGTGGGGTGGTGGCCACTGTGTTAACAAACATTATCTCCACATAGCTGTTGTGAGTGACTTTGTTGCTAAACTGGATTCCTCTTGGGAAGTCTTATATGAACAAATAAACAGAGCTTCTTCCTGGAACTTCCTGGAAATTTGCCTGTAATGTACTTGAATTCTTCTTTGCAACTTCATAATGATAAGAATAAAAAATGTAAAAATTAATCCCTGCCTCTGTGCTACTTATGCCTTTTACTGTTGTATTTCATCCACCTCAAAGGAGGGATTCAGGCAGAGGTTAGAGCACCATGGTCTGAGGAGGGGCCTGTGCCAACAGCCAGAGAGATGCTCTTCGTAGTCACTCAGTAATCAGGAGGTTTATTTGTTCAGAGGATGAGCTCTTGTGCCAAGACCTGTATCCAAGGCTTTAACCCAGACTAACAGCTGCAGTCACCAGGCTTTTAAAATACAGTGTTTGCAGAAGAAATGCTGACTCAACCTCAATTAGACTAACACGTGGGTGTCCTTAACGCCTTTTGCAGCCAGAATTGGTCAAAACACCTCTCTAAATTGCGTTAGGTTGCCTACAGATGACTTGGTCCAGCACACCAGACTTGCGTTATTCTCCCTTCTGCGACAGAGATTTGCTTCCACATTTATATTATAGTGCCTGTAGGGGCTAATTATGCTTTTTCACTTTGCCATGCTAAGCTAATGACTTCTTGGTTCTTTTCTGTTGTTAATTCACTTGGGAAAGGAAGGGAACATGAAGTGTGGCAGCCTAAGATTTCAAGACTGCCGCACTTTGTTGAGCTCTGCAGGTATGTGCAGGGCTGCAGCCTACCTGTAAAGGAAGATTGGTTCTTAAAAGGGTGCATTGTTGCTCCTTTCTGAGAAAGCAGCCAACTACAGAGACAAGCAGACCCCACCTCTTGCTTTTGTGGTTTGTGTCTCAAATGCAGGGAGAGAACAGCTCTTGTACTGCTGTGGTAAAGGAAATTCAATTTATTCATCTTTCTAGGCAAAGTTTATAGCAGAGAAAAATCCGCTCCCCTTCACTCCCTGTGCAAGACAAGGGCATAATTTGGCACTGAAGAAATGGCAACCTCTTCAGTGCAAGTGTCTAATAGTAGCAGTCAGGATCACATCGAGTATGTGATCCATTCATACGAGTATCTGAATTTGATGTTATCATTTTGGGTTAGAATACAAAGCTGAATTTGAGATACATGTTGTCATCCTTTGTCTCTTAGAGGTGAAAATAAAATCCACTAGGCAAGGCTGAAATATCTCTTAATGTGCTGAACAGTGAATGTTACCCCACAGGGGCACAGGATGTTATTTCCGCACTTCTGGAGTTTTGTGTCCTAATTCAAGCTAAGCAAGACAGAGAGTTGTCTGGACTTCATTTCCTCTTCATTTTATGTAGGGTTCATGTTCATATAGGGATGGAATAAAAATGAAGTGCAAATAGCCAGAATTCCTGGAAGACTTTACCATCAAAAGCAACAGTTCTGGTAAAACTTTGAATGTGCATTTAGTTTTAGAAACTGATTCCACCAAAGTGAAGACTACTCATGGTGTATCAAATTATCTTCACACAGAAGTCTTTGAAAGATTCAGACCTAGAAAGACGAGGCAGGTCAAGAGGTTAAAAAAAATGGATAATGCAAAAAGGACAAACTATGAGCCATCTCATGTTAATTCTGCTTTGTGGCAAAGGATGTATAATATTTTTTAAAATGAAAAATATTTAAAATGCCAACAACTTTTAACTATTCACATTTGGCATTTTGTTCTCTATAACAATTGTCCCCTGAACAAAAGTATTGTTCTCTCTAGGTTATTATATTTCTAATCCAGCCACTCATCATTCACCCAGATATTTCATGGCAGCTGATTCATGGTAACTATCTGCATGTATAAGTTTAGCCCTTGATAAATTCCAGACAATACTGCATGCAAATTTATAATTGGTCATCTGTCTGAGCCCTAATATTCAAAATTCATTTTGTAAGACACAGCCATTGCAGTATCTTTTAAAACCTGTAATAGTATTACACAGCCAAGAGAGACCATAATTATTTTGTAACCTTTTCACACAGTAGAAATTCTTTGCATTAATTCTTGTTTGTATCTAACTGTAATTGTATGCAACTTTCAGAGTATCATCTGCTGTTTAACACATGCAGTGGAAGAAAATCCATCACAGTAACTAATGAATTTGTCAAACTCCTACAAATTTTTGTCTTCTTTGTTAGGTGTCATTTAATAATATGCCCCATATTGTTGAATTCAGAAGAGACAAGGAGAGTAAGAAACAGAGCTGATTTTCTCTGAGGCTAGTGAGAACTTAGATTCATCTACTGCCAGCTGCAGAGAATGGGATTACTTCTGGATAAGAAGGCAATAGCTCTTCAGTGAGTTTGTCTTTGAAAATGCATGTGTTTTATACATCTGCTTGTCAGCTGAGATTCAATCTATTTGTCTGTCTTTTGTGTAGATGTTAAAAAAATAAAATGCAAACTACTTTTTCACTCTTCTTTTCTTTTTTTAAGATTGGTTGTTTACTACAAACAGTATGAATTTAGGTGGAAAACCCAGAGAGAGCCACGAAACAAATGCATTGTATGCATTTATTACATGATGAATAGTTGTCTGTTGTGAGAGAACGAAGAGAGATACAAGTGAAGTTGGCACTAATTGCTGCATTTTTTGGCATTCTCAGTAAGACGACAAGAGATCTGTATGAACTACTACTTCCCTCACTGAGGTCCTATTTCTAGAAAGTGTATGACAATAGAAAAGCCATGTTTTTTTCAAATTGAAGCATAATCACAGTACCTTTCGAGCCACGGGTACTTACTTCTAGAAGAGATAGAAGGCCCAGCTTTAGGAAGTGCATCTAAAATAAANTAAAATAAAATAAAATAAAATAAAATAAAATAAAATAAAATAAAATAAAATAAAATAAAGCACCTGATTTTCTTCTGGCAGAATTGTTCTGAGAAATGTCTGCCAACTGGGCTTTGTTACCTATATTTCTTCCTCTTGCTCAGTAGTGTTTTCTTTCGCATAAGGCCATTTTGCAGAAGATCTATAGGAAATCCTACACTCAAACACCTGTTTGAAGGATCCCATTCTGAAGAAGTGAGATAGTTAAAAACAAAACAAAACAAAACAACAACAACAACAACAAAAAAACCACAACAAAAAAAACGACCTAGTTTTGGCAGATTCTGTTAGGAGAATATTGAGTCTACTTCCAAACTATGCAGATTCTTTCCATCCAAAGGTCATTTTTGTGTGTGTTTTTGGGTGGGTTTTTTTTCATGCACTAGGTTATGAGGCACAAAACAGAATGTAGCCACATATCTTCTGTACAACAAACGCCATAACACTCATCCTCCATCCTGATTATCAGATAGCACCAGTGGAAGGAGCAGACTGTCAGAGTTTCTCTTATCTTTCCCTGTATGGGCCACCAATAAATCTGTCAAGGTTTAATGCAAGGCAACAATAAACCGTGGCAGATGCTCTCTGTTAATCCCCCCTCACCCTCTCTGCTTAGGAAAAGGTGATGAGAAAGGAAAAGGGAGAGAGGCTTTTAAGTTGGAAAAAAAGTTTTAAAGGCTTTACTAATGCTACTAATAGAGAAAATGTACAAACCAATCTTGAATATCCCGGGGTAGAGCAGCATTTCCCCCTCCCATGCAGAGCTGGTGTCGCTCCACCGGCTGCAGGGCAGGCACCCAGAAGTCATGGGCGGGACTTCACAGCAAACCAGAACTGGATTCAAGGATGCAGGGTCTGGAATCAGGCTTTGGATTTGCAGGCACAAGGGGCAGGGTCCTCTTCAGGTGCCGGCCATGATCGAAGAGGGCGAGATACTTGTGATCACCCACTTTTATAGGGTGTATGACATGTATGGGGTGGAATACTCAGTTGGTCAGTTTTAGTCACCCATTCTGTCTGCCCCTCTTTGCAAATACACCCCTCTCATGGCAGAGCTGGTGGAATTTTATCAGAATTCTTGGTTGTTATAGCAATAAATCTAAACATGGGCCTCTTATGCATTCCATTGGTCATTTTATCAGCTTTGGAGCACAGTGTCTGAAAAAAAACGTGCAGTTACATAGAAGGTGCTTGCAAGAACTTAGCTAAAAGGAAAAATCACTAAAAGAGAATTGGTCTTGTTTTTAATAAAACCAGGACACAGACACTATTCCTACTGTTCCCATCCAGCTTTTGAAAAGAGATAACTAAGAAAATTATTTTGCTTCAGCAGAGGAAAAATATAGAAATATTATATGCTGGATGCATTTTGCACTATTAATATGAAACTAATAAAAATATCCACCTAAATGTAATTTTGTAACTCATTCAAATTCACGTCAGCTATTCAGGAGCTGTGTTTTGATGAAAAACATGGGATGACTGAACACACTTGACAATTACTTAAACTCATTGTTTAGAGACAGGCAGTAACTCCTTATGCTTAAAACCACTCAGGCTCTGTGACTTAGATAGGCAGGAACAAGTCTTGTGCATTTGCAGAGAATACCCTCCAAAACAACCAACTCTCTAATTATGCAAGGTTTAGCCTGGTGTCAGAAGCAGAAGTCAGGGGACTGCAAGGGCTCTGTGCATGGTGAGGACTGCCAGGGTGGTCCCCAGAGAGCCAGGAGAGATTTGGGGGATGATAGCACATATGGAAAGCTGGGGATCTGCATGTGGAAGATGCTCTATGCAGTTTAATTTCAATCAGTATTACTGATACATTTCTCTTACAAAAATTTACCAAACCCCACAAAGATTAAGCATTTCTATAATTGCCTGCTTTCCATTATTATAAGACTCTGAAACAGTGGATGAATATCACTGTTTAATAAATTTATAAAAAGTTTATTTTTGTTTGGATATATCTCTGAAGAAGAGATTACAAAGCCACAGTAATAATAATGTTGGTATATTGCTGTTACTGAATTTGCCAGGTTTTTTGTGTCATTACTCAGTGTTTAAAGATCCCAATTTATATATTTTTCTATTCATCTACCATCTAAATAATTATTTGATGGTTCCTCTATTTTCCTGGTCTTTTTCATTCTACACTACTTCCACTTTCACACAGAGAGAAAAATATATATTGCATAGAAAAAAGACTAATACATTTGGCAAAAAAAAAAAAAAAGTATTTTCCTAATTCCGTTAACTTTTATTAGCAACAAACTCAACAAATATGCTGCTTAATAAATTACTTTTCCCCCCTCTGACCTTAATGACATCACTAACAATATGCTTCATAATTGAGAAAGGCAATAGAGCATGAGATCACTTTTTTTTCTCTTCCGTTTATTCTATTTGCTTTTCTCTTTTATTTACTCTTTGTTATTTCTGTCATTCAAGAGTACCCCTTCATTAATAATTCTAGGAAAACAATAGATATGTAAGTCATTTATGTTCTGGGCTAATGACAAACAATTCCTCAGAACTGAATATCTGTAGTCTCACCTCTGTATGAGAGAGGATGTTCTTCAGAGGATGGAAAATGATGTGCAAGAGAATGTTTCTGAAGGAAAGTCAGGAGTCTGAAACATTCTGGGTGGTGGGGGTGGAGGGAACTGAAAGGAAATAAACAGGGATGCAGGGCCATGAGAATAGAAATGGATCACACAAAGAAGAAGAAGGGGAGGTATTTTACACACTGTTTACTTCAGACTTACTGTGTTTTGCCCAAACAGTAGTCACTGATCCAGGAGTTATAGAAAACAGTGTTTGGAGAGGTCTGTGTTAGCGCTGTGTTCCTATTTCCTATTTCTGAGGTTTCAACATATCGTCTTGATCCACCAGTCTCTGTGGGCTTCTGTGAATATGCACAGCTTACTGTGGCAGGCTAACAGGCATGTGAAACAGTTTCACAAATGAGAGCTAGTTCCCTACTCACACCACCTCTGAAAATCGAGAGTTTTTCTTCCTTTGTATGCCTATTGTCATGCGAAAGACTTACTTTATTTTCATGTGTTTCCAGAACATTGCAAAAAAGTTTTAATTCAATATCTTCCCCATGATAAATATATTGAAACATATAACAATTTTGAAGTTTGATGTTTTGAATTTCAAATTCCCTATAATGCTGTTCAAGTCAGTCAATCTGTATTTGTCCCTCCATTGTTTTTCTATCTGTGTTGCTCTTACTACTTTTGTGTGATAGTAACAACTGAAACTCTTAGCGTAAGTTCTTAGGGTACTAGGGCTTGTACAAACATTTGGAGAGGATCTGATGACTGATACCTCTGATTCCACCTTTGGAATGAGTTTAATCTTTTTCAAGTGAAATCTGAGATTGGTCAATCTACCTGACATAGTACTTGCACTTGTGCTAGAAGAGAATGGTGGGGCAGCAAAGAGAAAAAGGGAAGAAATGGAAGGTGTCCTCCAGAGAGGCTGTAAAGTCTCCATCCACTGAGGTTTCCAAGTCTCAGCTAAGTAAAGCCATGGCTGACCTGGTCTAGCCCTGGATACAGTTGCCCCTGGTGCAGGCGGCTGGACCAGATAACTTCTAGAAGTCCCTTGCAGCTCTACGAATAGGCAGGAGACCCACATTAAGTGTTGGACGCATTGCACGTGCAGTGATACCTTCAGCCTCTGCTTCCCCTCTGTGAAATTGGGAGAATGGTCCCTCCCAGGGTGTGAAGTTTGTTAAGAGAGGAGGCAGTGCAGAAAGAGGCACGTCAGAGAGAAGTGTTGCTGACGCAGAGCGAATTGGAACTCCTACTTCTCTCACATATTTGCTAGAGGTTTTTTAACAGATATTAAGCTTCAAGCTAGGAGACATTGTCTTTAGAGCTGGTCTGTCAATGGTCTTGTGCGTGGTACTAAGGAACAACAACTTATTGGGTTGTCCAGCTGCACATTAGCATGCTGCCATTTACCCCTCGTTCAAAATAAAACAAAATCAGAATATGTCCTGATACTAGGCAAGTTTTCAACTAGTAAAATGAATCATATCATAGTTTATCTTCTACCAATGTAGCTTAATCTGAGATCTGACCTCATTTACAGACCACTTTTCAACTACATTGGTATAATGCCTTTACACACCTTAATTTGAAAAGAAGCAGTATGATGTTTAGGGTATTTAGGGTCATATTCAGTAGCCTCTATTTTGCCCAAAGTGATGTTTGAGTCTTGATTTTGGTCATTTTGGTTTCGATTTGGGGCTTTTTTAGTTTCAGTTATAAGCTGCAGTTCAAAACTAAGCTGCAATTATCCACTGGGCTTTGGGATTATTTTTTTTTTTATCTCAGGCTCAAGCTGGGTTCTTATAATTCTTATCATTCTGCAAGCCAAAGTGCAACTTTGTCAACATCAGCCGTACACATCCCTGTGGGGGTATACAAACAGGTGTAACATGTTGTAATAATTTTGGTGATGATGTACACAAAAATAAATCAGAATTAGGTCACAAGTTTTATGGCTGCTAGTATGCTGAGTGTTATTGCTAACAGATTAATTACTGTGCTTTGATTGCTTTTGTTTGTAAAGTCTTCAGCTTTGGTTCTGAATTCATGTAAGGGTCAGTTTTGTTCAGAAACAATAATTTCTTTTCAGCTACATGTTAGACTAGGATTAAAAGTTGGAGGCTGTGCCTTGCATGTGAAGTAGAAATATCAGAGTGGATCTGTCATGCATCAACAGCAACTGACAGTTTATATTGCTGCAGTAGTGGCTCTGTAGATAATACTAGAGTATTTGCTTAATTTAAAAAGTATAAACCCATTTTCAACAAATATAGATTTTTTTTTTTCAATTGCCTCTAATGCTTCATACAAAAACAATCTTCCTGAAGTCTATTACACTTGGGTCTTGTAGCTCATATTCTCAGGGATAAGGATGGGAGGCTGAATCAGCTATTGTCCTGTAGCTACTTTTGTCAAACATTTTCATAACCACCCAGATACCCACCAGAAAGTACTTGTAAGTCCCAGCAAATTAGGAATTTTATCAAAAGCAATAATTTGCCAAAAAGTACCTACTAGGTATGGCTTTGTTTATTCTCTTGCCATCTAAATCAAGGGATAGAAACTACAGGTAGGTTTCCAGGCACACTGTGAACAACAAATAGTCAAAATGAAAAATTACCAACTTTCAGACTGCATTTTTCCTGTGAACTATTTGTTGACTACTTGAAAATAGCGAACATCTTTACAGAAATTAGGATCAATATGTAAAGGAGGAAAACTGAAGCATTTCTCAGATAATGTAATTCATCCTGCAGATCTATCCTTTTTTGGTGTACAAGAGAATATGGGATAAAAATGGAAGGTACATCTTCTGAGACAGTGAAGTTAGTGAAGCAAAACTGAGGGTTGTTAGTGTGGCTTATATAGCAGTATTATGTCAAAGTGTTCACATTTCTTTGGTAGAGATAGAGGAACCTGAGAGGCAGAGCATAAGGCCTTTTTTCCTCACAAAACTAATGTTTTTATTCACATACACACATATTAATCATGATTACACTTTAAATCTGAAATCAAATATGATTTGATTTCAAGTAGACCTTGCCTAGGTGTCAGTAGTTAGGTGTATTTCATGTTCTGGCTGGTACTTTATAGGCTATAAAACTGTCTTGCTGTGTAGAGCATCCATAGAAAAATAACATTCCAGTCGTGTAAGTCGTATATGGGTGAGTAACGGTAATGTGGTTTTGCTGGGAGAAGGCAAAAATTGTGTGAGGGGAGTTCAGCAAGAAGGTAAGGGAGGGCGAAGGAGGGAAGAGAGAGAGATCTTAACAGCTTTAATTCCTTCACAGAGTCTTGTGGTTTGGAAAGAGATGCTGGAGGCAATTCTCAGCACTAAATTGCAATGGTAGCTTAATTCAATAGACTATATAAAAACAAATTTAGGCTAAGATGTGTCTGTATTGTTGACTTCTAATGTGCATTTCCCACAGTGATAAAACACTTGAAATGCAACTTTCTATAAATGTTTACTAGCCTTGATGCATACCAGTGCAAACAAAGCCCTAATCTCACAGGGCCTATGACCGCATGATATAGGGGCACATGCTACAGAAAATGGCAATAATGGTAGCATAAAGCTCCCCAAGCTCCCTTTTATGCAGTCATTTTCTTAATTTCTAAAATGTTATGAAATTCATCTGTATGGAAGAGAAAACATGGATACAAAAATAATTGTCTGAGAAATGTTTAAGATAAATAATTATACCAGATTCCTTGATTTCAACAGCTTTATTCTGGCTTTACAGTGAGGTTGTTCAGAGTGGCGACATTTGAATATCCTACTATCGATCAAGAAGTCTTTCCAGAGGTATTTTAGGAATTCCTTTGGTTTATGACTTTTTTATTCCCTTATAGAAAATAAATCTTGTTTTCTGCACTGTGTATACTGGAAGTGAATGGACAGAGGCCCTTCCAGAGCCCCGAAGTGTTAGGAGAGGGCACAGATTTGTCAGAAACCAAGGGAAGAGTGGTCAGCATAGTTAGCACTGCTATAGAGGATACACAAGTGGTTGTGTGATGCACAACTGCCTTTTCCACTCATTTCCCACCAGGCTGGAATTCAGTCCAGTCCTGTGCTCAGTTATAGAAGGATCCCCTTTGTATCAGGTGCACATCACATATCCATTTACCATGGAAATTATTGCACAATGGGTCAGGAATACAAGAATGCTTTGTTGGATTCACAGTATCTGCTATTTCCATTTATATTGTAACTTCACATGCAAAGTGCACTGTTGGAAAAACAAGTAGTATGTCTTGTCTCCACAAGCCGTATTCAGGACACTGACAGTTATGGCCTCTTTCATGTCTCCGTTTTGCTGCTTTGAACCTTGAGTTGCTCAATCCAAAAGAAAAGAATTAAATTCCATCAGTAAATTCAGTGTAATTGAGAACAGAATTAAATTAAATTTAGGCCTTCTGGCAGTTTGAAAAGAGGAGAGGAAAACGGGCTGCAATTTTCTACAAATATTTTTTTTCTTTACATAAACTCTGACAGTGTCACATTGTATTGATTAATCTTTTCTGAACTGTGCTTTTCTGTTTCAGTGCTTCTAAGACAGCTACTCTGAAGGGTGCATAAAGTTTTTACAGATCTGTGTTTGCAATCTTAAGTCTTTCAGCTCCGATGCTACCACTGTGATTTTAATTTATCAATCTGCTGTTCAGTGAAATGCCGTAGAAATGCTTTAAAACCTAAATCCATCTCTTATTCCTACACCTGTCAATGACAGTCTTCTGTACTTTTCAAACCAAGTTAAATGACACTCCTGCAATGCATACAATATTGCTAATATATTGGACAATCACTCACGTGTGTATGGTTTTTGGCAGTAGTACCTTGAATACACTGAATTTAAAACACATTTTTAAGAGCCAGGACTCATTACTCTTGTACTAAGAAAAAAATACCATCTGGACATGAAGAATTTCCCAGTCACTCAATACAATTAAAGGACACCTTGTGAAATCGTAAGGCCACTGTTTAGGACACTGGAAAGCTTTGTCATTACCTTACTATATGTCCCTATAGGAAACATAAGTAGTTGGAGATTGCTTTATATGACAGGAAAAATAGTTGAACAGCAGGAGGAGAAAAGTCAGGGAGACATTAATATATTTACTTAGATTTCTTTACATAGAAAAGTTACTACTCTGTTTCTAAAAAGCACCAGGCTGACAGTACTAAGCATAGACTGCCACTGTAGCCACAGTAAGTACTTTGTATTAGAAGTAATTCTAATACTCAGCACTCAGCTGTACTGAAAAGTGTTGGAGCTGAACTTTGCCTGGAAATCCCTTTATCACTTGTTCCTGTCTGGCTGCCATAAACAGCTCCCAGGCCAGTTCAGAGACTGAACATTAATCTTGATGTCTCTACTATCCTGTGTTTCACAAGCTTTGCTTAATCATCTACAGGAAAGAGTATAAGTAAACTTAATTACTTGATTGTGTATATGCAAGTTGTAATATTTAACCAAGTTTTGCCTAAAATTCAGATTGCAGAGAAAGTTCAAGAGTTTTCCTAAAATACATTTCATTGGGAAAACATTTTTAAGGAGAGAAGATGAGGGTAAAGAAGGGATGTATCTGAAGACAGACAAAAATACAGCATAATCATATTGCAAATAAATTCTGTATAGTGCCTGCAGAAAGATACTTTAATGGAAAACGGAGTACTGTATGTCAGCTATTTTATGTATACGTGTCTTGCTCAGATAGGTTGTACCTCCTCAGATTAGATTTGCCAGAAACTTCTCAATTTTGCAGAAAAAAAATTCTCAATTTACAGTACTACATTCCTTGCTGTACTTTTTAAAACTTGGCTCCATACTTCTTCCCCAACTCAGGAAGAAAAAAAATCTATCTTGCACTTATTAATTGAATGAACATGTCAAATTAGAATAAAACTTTTATTAACATGGTTACAAAATTACTATGAAAATTGATCTGCAATTGAAATATACAAATAGTAGGTTATATTCAATTAGTATTTTGGGACAAGTGATTGGGGATTTTGGTGGTTATTTTTCAGTTTTAACTATACCTGTTTGCCCTCATAACTGTGTTATGGAGATGAAAGTAAAATACTTTTCTGCGATTACTTTTCCTCTTCTGGCTCTCTCTTTTTTGCTATAAACCTCCAAGAATGTAGTTTTTAAAGGAATCACTGACAAAATTTGCCTTTTGACAGTAAGTATGTCAGCAAAAAGCAGACTCTGGAGACTATTCTCTTTCTCTGCAGAATATACAGCCTGAACTGCAAAACAGAAGAGTCTTTCCATTTCTACTAGCATCCTCAACCTTAACTAAAATAGAATAATCTCTAAATTAGGGATGGGATTCAGCCCACCAATTTAATTCATGTCTTTAGGGAGTGTGGGTAACCATCCACTGAAAAGAGGCCTGAAATCGCCACCCTTTTTTTTCAATAGCTCATGAAAGTCTTTGCGATCTGATTTCCTAACAGGGAAAGTTTCCATCCCCTGATGCTTCTTCTCTTAATCATCTAGTTACCCTTACCCACTCCCATCTTGTAACATCACATCAGTTTAGATTGATTCTCTTCTGTACTCAACAGGAACAATTTCTAGCATTCTTTTTACATGACAAGGGAAATGATTTTACAAGTGACTGGAATACTAGACTCAACAATTAGGTTGATATGTGCCTTCTAAAAGGAGTTTGATTGAAGGAATATTGCTTTTGTATTTATTATTTTTATCCTGCCCTGACAACAGAGAAGCAATTGACAGCGTAAATGGTGATAGCACTGTCAATTGAATTAAGATACATTATGCCCATTTTGTCAACATTTATGATTTACAAATACATCTTTGTACCATGGAAAGAAAAAATAGATATTAGCCAAGGGTGACTCATATGAAAGACAGAAATTCTTGTTGCCATGAAAATAACAAAAGCTATTTCTGCTCTGTTCTGCATTAACTATTCTAAAGTCAGAATAACTCCACTGAAGTCAGTTACACTCACCAGTGTTTGGAGCTATGTAAATTAAAACATAATGTGATTGTTAGTTTATAAAAACGTTTTGTGGGCATAGGACACAGAACAAAACCAAGATTACGCAGTAATAATATATTTTCAATATACAATATCATCAGATAAATAAACACCATCCATAGGTTTATTTCAAAGATGCAGAAGCATAATTTTGCATTTGCCTGATTTACACATGTGCAAGTGCTGATATGCCTAGGAAATTCAAATGTGTACACCGTCATAAATCTGAAAATACGGTCTTTGGGGAATCCTTTACTCTTCAGGCACACACAATTTAATGCAGGCATAGTGTTAAGTGAAGCTAAAGAGACCACTCGTACAAGATTCTCTTGGTGATACTTGGTCAGAAAAAGGAAGTATGACTTTTACTTAACAGAAATACACTTTATTGATGAGTTTTCTTTGCTTCAATGTGAGCATTACAGTGTCTTTTACTGTCTTCTGTTTTAATAGCAGCATCATGCACCCAGCTCTGTTGTTAACATTGCAGAGATAGCATATGTTTGTGGGTAATTAATCTGCCTGTTTACAGTGCCATTAGGAAATCGCTGACTCCACTGGTTCACAGGCTCATTTAAGCCTTTCTCTGCTTCCGACTTGCTGAGTGTTTGGTATTCAACACCATGTGAGCGATTTCCTGGAGCCTCCGTAACACAGGTTGTTGGGTTGCTAAGGAATAACTTTCAAGAGGTTAAGAGCCCTACAGTCACCTTGATCTCAGTGCCAGTGATTATCTGTGCTAATTTTCTGCTTCATGTTTTATATCTCAGCACTGGCCAAAGCTTATGTCTGTCCCTTGGCATGCATAAGTGTGAACAACTATGGCTGTAGATGGAGTGATGTGCTGATTGCTTTCACAGTATAATCTATTTAATATATTATTACAAAAGACATATTATCACTCAACTAAATTTAAAAAAAAAATAAAAAGAGAAAAAGAAAAAGAAAAAAGCCAAGTAAGATCAGTTGGAAAAACAGAAGAGACTTTTTTTCTCCTAGGTCATCCATTTTGGGTTCTTTGCATTGTTGTTAGTTCACAGACTTTTCAGTACACGTGCAGGACAACTGCTTCACAGCCAAGAGGACTAGGACCTACCTTTATAAAACCCCAGACTTCTAAGGGTCTCACATGCTGTCTTGCATCCCTGGGCTATTAACTCAGCAGTCACAGTGAAGGACACTTGACACCAGGAGCTACAGTGTGTTGTCTCTGTGTTGCCTGTGCTGGCACATCTGCAGGTAGAATTTCAGAAAGGGAAAAAGAGACCCAGATAATGGATATAAAGAAGGGTCCATGTCAAGATTTCCCAGAGCTTTAAACCCACCCTCCTTTACCAGTTTGATTCCATAAAGGTCAATACCTACAGATAAGGTCCTACAGTACTATTCCTCTTCTGTTATTTTAATAGATAGCATGGAAGGATATATGTCTTTCCTCAATGATCAAAACTTGAATTCCATCAACTTTCTTCAAATAGACTAAGTAATGGAAAAGGGAAGAAGGAATTGAGCTCCTTGCTCTGTTGAGAGCTTATCACAGCCCATCCACCTCTAATTCCTCTAGGTGCTATTCCTACCTCAAAGGTCAAGTAGCTGTTACCACACCTGTGCCAGTGGTCCCAGGTAAGGAGGCTCTCTATGTGCAGAACTGGCTCTTTCCCCCTCCATATGAATAGTACTTTCACACAGCAATGCCTTTTGCCTGTGTGGAGAGATCCCAAATGGTCTGTGGGGAAAACAGAAATTCGCTCCCCACCTCTTGCTGGAGTCTCCAGCACGCATGGGACTTAATTCACATGAATGCACTTGAATTGTGATGATCTCACTTGCGATAAACTCAGACTAGAAATGGAAGCAAATCGACTCCTGTTAGCTTGTCAATGTTACTAACAGGCTTCGCTATTAAAAGCCACAATTATGTTTGCATCTCATAACCCAGCCATGAGGTCAGTAACCTTTTGGCAGAGAGATGGTTAAGAAGGACAAATTGGAGAATGTTCGTACCAGCTAAAGCCACGTGTATACCAATTTCAGAGACTGACAGCCATACAACATACAGAATAACTGCAGTTATCTCTTATCTTGGTAGCAATGGATGCTACTGAGCTAAACCATGCCTTAACTTTAAGGTTAGAGGCAACATCTGTAGCAGAGCTGTCTGGATAGCTTCCGCTGTAGAACACTGTATGAAAACCACTGGGGTTTCTCAGGGTGAAAATTAAAGATGTCATAACAGTATCAGATGCTTCTGAAGCAATTAAATATTTTTAAAAGGTAATATAAGCAACCCATAAAAATTTACTATAATTCGTAGATTACACTGCCATGTGAGACTAATGAGACTCAAAAATGTGCTTCTACTTTTTCCTGCTCTGGTCCCACAGATAAATATTAGACCATGTGGGCTGAAACCACCTCTTGCAAAGCTGAAAGAAAATAAAGAACTGAGTTCAGTTTTAAGACTGAAGTTACCTGAACAGAGAACAGAGAACAAGAAATTCTTAGAGGCAGACTGATGTGCAAAACTGCTTCTCTCAAAAGGGAAGTGTTCTACCAGATGTTACACTAAATTAAAAAAAAAATATTGCAAATAAAAAAGAATAATTTTTAAAAGATAACCCACGTTTTTCAATGACATAAAAATATTCTACGTGAAGAATGCTGTGACAGGATTTCCTCAGCGGTACAGTGAGAAAGTGAGAGCAGAAGGGAGGGAAGGAGAATCACTTGGTTGCCACACCACAAACCCTTCCTGCGTTTTGCCGACCCAAAACCTCCACTTCTTGTGACTACTTTCACGCAAGGAACCTGCTAGCCTTTCCCAACCATTCAACCTTCTCCCAAGCCTACTGACATTTTTCCCAGATCTCTGCCTGAGACCTCTCTCCCTCCTATGCCCCATCAGTGCCACCATTCCCAGAGATGGCTTTGAGCCATTTCTGTCATGGCATTTGTATACGAAAAGTTCCATGCTGTGAAACCCCAGTGAAGGGCCATCAGGCCTTACTATTAATTTGTCCTGTGGGCCAGAGCTGAGCTGCTACAGGAAAATATTGCTGCCCTTCAGCCTTACTCTAGCTGATGCAAAGTGAATTATTCTCCATCAGCTTCACGGTTTTCAACCTTGAAAAACTGAATTTATCTGGTCTTTACGCCAATTAAATTAATGTCACTCTGGGTAAAAGGTTTCATGTGACAGGCCTTTTAAATTTAATCTTTTTTCTATTGTCTGTTATCTTCTACTTAAAAACTCAAATTGAATATTAAGTATGGGCTTATTGCAGCTATTAATCATTTGGCTAAATAAAAACACTAGCAAACTGTGAAGAACTGTAAATCAAATAATAGTTTTGCTACGTGCTTAGTTCCATGTAGACTGGCTATGGACAGAAAGACAATATGAGCTGTTGCATAGTTTAGGGAAAATTTTGCTAGTTTTGTTTTAAGGTAAGATACAGAAACTTGATCACTATATGAGGTCTAACTACTATTACTTAATGTTATCTTGCTCCTTCTGCCACACACACCTTACCTGCTGCTGAGTTCTAGTCTCCCAGGGCTGTTTTATTTATTGAGTGTTTCATATAAAATGCATATAAGGATTTCATTTATCAAATAAATTACCAACAGGACTACAGTTGCCCATCTGACCGGGTGTGTCTCATGATCTTCACTGCTGATCCAGTATTATGTAGGTAGATGGTACAGCTTATCCTGTCACTAGAGGCTTGGGCATTTGCATCCAAGGCAGATGTGGCAGAGATGGAAATCGTTCCCCAGCATCCTGCTTCTTTGATAGATGTTTATGCCAGTTGCAGACAAAGGAAATTGCAAACCCTCAAAATCAAAGCACTGGGATGAAATTATTACTCAGGTAATTTAAGCCAGACAACTCTAATTTTCCCACATTTAAGTGATCACCCTCTGGGATATAACAATAGGAAGAAAAGGGGAAAGTGGCATAATGTGGTGAGGAAAAACAAACTCAAAGAACTCCAGAATTCTTGGCCCCTTCTTCAAATTATGTACTAAAGAAAAAATTGGAAAAAACCAAACAAACAAACAAAACCAAACAAAAAAATGAAGACATTTTGCTCAATGTTCAAGAGCAGAAATTATCCAGAGGTCCATTGCCTGGGAAAACAAACTTCATTAATATGTAGCTACCAACATTATCTCCCTTTATTTTCTATGAGTATTTTCTTCTGTGCTTTGTCCTACCTTTCTGCTTTCTTATTTAAATCTTCTCCTTTTTTGTGATACTTTTTCATGCCTTTCATCCTTCACTATTCATAATTGTCCTTCTCAGGCAAGTGAAAAACTTAGGGTTTGTGTTATTAGTCCTTCATCTGGCAGATTACAAATCCCTTGTGACTTTTCAGTGCAGATCATTTACTAGCTCTTGGGTTCTATTTTTTTGGATGTGTGAAATAGATAGCCTTCATTGCTATTTCTTCACCATAAAGGTAGAAAGTTGTTAATGGAATGCAAAACTAGGAAGATCAATTTAGGATTGACTTTGCAACTGACAGCTCAAAAATAGTTTTCCCTTGGAACTTTGCAATTTCCTACTATACTTATTTCCTTTGGTGGTGCCTTTCTTCTCCCAGATTGGCATGTATATTCCCTTTTGAACCTAAGGGGAAACGCATCTCTGTAACAGTTTTACTTGCATCATTCATCTTCCTAACTTTTTTCTTTTTTTGGTGAAAGAGGATTTGGAAAACTCAAGGACCAACAGTCCAATCCTTTTCGTGTTTCTCATAAATCGAATTCATTGTCTTATCTCTGCTTACCTACTTGCTCATTTACCAATCTTTCATGTATTTAACAGTGTTCCTAGTCCACTGATGATGCTATGTTAGCCCACTGATGATATGTTAGCCCAGCAAACAAGAGGGCTTCTGTATTAAAGTCCTCACTTCATTTGATCACTCGAAGAATTACACTATTACGATCCTCTAACTACAGAACTGTCCCTTTGTGTTAAATCCTTTCTATATGTGCTGCCAACTGTTTACACTGTTCTGCTTGCCCAAGACATCACATTTCCAAATATACTACAGTGACAGCTGACAGCAGCATGGACAAACATAATGTAGAGTGTATGGTTGAGGAAAAGAAGTAGAAGGACTTTGAAAAAGAGCTTGGAATGTGAGAGTAAGCCAATATTACCACAAATGTTTTAATCATTGTGTATTTTTCTCTAAACCAGTTCATTCTTGTTTTTCTATGTTTTTCTACAGTGGTTATGTCTTTGATTATGATTACTACAGAGATGATTTCTACAATCGGTAAGTGTGGTTATATTTTTGTGCATCCTACACCATTTCTACTCTTTGTTTATAATGTAATCACACCATTTGGTTAGACAGGTCTGTTCTGATTTTCAATATTATTCATTTCATTACTTCTATTGTGTATCAGAAGACTATTTGTATATATCACAAACAGCTAAGATTGCCACCACCAAGTGTATGCTCATTCAACAGCTGTTTTGGTCTTATCCTTCTTTAGGAGCTTTTGGGGCATTTTCTGTGCTGAATAGTTTAATAGCAGTTCAACTGCTCAGTGTTTCTTCCTCCAGAGTTCTTCCAGGCTTACTTTCCCTGGAGTATATAGCAGCTGTAAAATTCTTCAGTATGACATGCATGTCTTTGTCTTCTCATCCATGTGTATGAAAAGAAATAGGATGTTTCCTGAAAAATGTCTTCCAAGAATGTTTAGAAGTCTACAAGGACCTTATCATAGAATCACTTTTGTTGGAAAATAGCTTTAAGATCAAGTCCAACAATTAACCAAACACTGTCAAGTCCACCTCTAAACCATGTCCCTAAGGACCTCATCTATGCGTTTTTTAAATACCTTCGGGGACGATGACTCAACCAGTTCCCTGGGCAGCCTGTTCCAGTGCTTCACAGCCTTTTCTGTGAAGAATTTTTTCCTAATATCCAGTCTAAACCTCCCCTGGCACAGCTTCAGGCCATTTCCTCTTGTCCTATCACTTGCTACTTGGGAGAAGACACCAACACTCTCCATGCTACCAACTCCTTTCAGGTAGTTGTAGACAGCAATAAGGTCTCCCCTCAGCCTCCTTTTCTCCAGGCTAAACAGCCCCAGTTCCTTCAGCTGCTCCTCATCAGACTTGTGCTCCAGACCCTTCACCAGCTTCATGTCCCTTCTCTGCACTCTCTTCAGCACCTCAATGTCTTTCCTGTAGTGAGAGGCCCAAAACTGAACACAGGATTCGAGGGGCAGCCTCACCAGTGCCCAGTACAGAGGGACGATCGCTTCCCTAGTCCCGCTGCCCACTCTGTTTCTGATATAAACCAGAATGCTGTTGGCCTTTTTGGCCACCTGGGTGCACTGCTGGCTCGTGCTCAGCCAGCTGTCCACCAATGTCCCCAGGTCCTTTTCTGCCAGGCAACTCTCCAGCCACTCTTCCCCAAGCCTGTAGTGTTGCGCAGGGTTGTTGTGACCCAGGTGCAGGACCCAACACTTGGCCTTGTTGAACCTCATACAATTGGCCTCAACCCATCGATCCAGCCCGTCCAGATCCCTCTGTATGGCCTTCCTACCCTCCAGCAGATCAACACTCCCACCCGATTTGGTATAATCTGCAAATTTACTGAGGGTGCACCCAATCCAGATCATTGATAAAGAGATTAAATGGCACCAGCCCCAGTACTGACACCTGGGGAACACCACTCATGACTGGCTACCAACTAGATTTAACTCGTTGGGCCCGGCCACCCAGCCAGTTTTTTACCCAGCAAAGAGTATGCCCATCTAAGCCGTGAGCAGCAAGTTTCTCCGGAAGAATGCTGTGGGAAACCATATAAAAGGCTTTTCTAAAGTCTGAGATTTCTCTTATGTAAAACGATGGACAACAGCAGGGTAGCAGTTTACACTCTGAAGTTATTGTGCACTATGTACCTTTCTGCTTTAGAATGCTGTAGGTAAAACGTAGAAACAATGGGGTTTGTTTTTGTTTTTTCCTGGTGTTGATTCACTTTGAGCCACTAGTTTTATTTTTGCTTGTAAATGACCATGCTCACTTTGGACAGAGCTAAAAATAGTGAGCTATAAACATATGGAGTAAAATCCATCAATGTAGTTTAATCCTGCTCACCCCAGCCTTGACAGCAGGAGCAGCTCATGCCCTGTAAAATGGTAACTTGCTCCAAAACTCATCAGTGGATTTGTGTGTTTTTTAAACAAAGTACTGTTTCTGATCTCTGCAACCTGAATATTAAAGTTATGTTCCTTTAGTTTTTTCCCTAATTCTGTATATTGTGGGTAGCACAAGGGAACAAATGTAATGGTTGTATTTCCACAAAAAAATAAATACTTAAAGGATATTAAAGCTTGTTTCTTTGGAACTTTGTGTCTGTCTTGGTCATTGTCTTATTATGGAGAAACACTGACAGTTAAATGTGTCCATAAATTTATTCAATAGTATAATTTTCTGATTTAGAAATCTTTTAGGATTAAGACAGCAGAACTTCTATGGTAGAAAACCCAAATGTGAGGTTGGCCTCACAAGGCTGGACATGCTGATCTATTCACAATAAAAACCTTAGAAAGTTAAGGATCTCTGTTAGATCCAAGTTAATGGAAGTGGAAGATGAAAAGCTCTGTATAGTAGGCATGGAAAAGGAAATCCCATGGAGAGTCCAATATACTGTCACCATGCCTATTGGAAATATAAATCAAGAAATATAGTCATGTTTCTTTGCATTTCCAAACGTGTGAAATTTCTGAATTTTTATGTTTTATGCCAAGTGATAGGTCTTGTTTTCTAATATTCCTTAATTTTCCCACCTCCCTGAAGGGACAATATACCTATCTTATCTTGACTAAAGCAGTGGTGGGTCAGAAAAGTGTGGCAAAAATGGTTAGTGCTGTAAAATAAAATCTGTATGGAAGACAGATTGGCAAGATCAGGACTGCACAATTTAGAAGGGTGAGTAAAAGAAAAGGCACTGTTATATGCACACTAGTGATTATTTGGACAAAGAATTGCTTCAGTACTGAGCAGTTCTCTTTATCATTTCTCATATTACAACAAAAACAGGAAGGGTACATCAAAGCTGATAAAAGGAAGCAATTTTTTAGAGAAAGCATATAATTGAAATATGTAGAACTTTGTGCAGTAAAATACCAAGTCCAAAAGCTTTGCATAATTTCAAAAATAAAAGTAAGAATAGTAATATTAGATAATAACCTTTTTATATATTTCAAAAAAGGAAGCATAGTTTTGTATTTCACTACATTATCTGATCGTGAACTATTGGAAGCTAGAAAATAATCACCTTTGGAGAAAAAATTACATAATGATCTTTTTCATGATAGCTTACAGCTCTTCCGAAACATTTTTTTTTTCCAGTAATGTCAGACAGGAGATTGTGACCAACCTGAAGATCATCCAATATGATAAATGATGAGTGAAAACAAAAATAATATTTCTGTCTAAAAAAGTAAAAAAAAATGTTTTAGCGTTCATCTTCATACAGAATTGTTTAGTTATGCTCACAACAGCTAGAAACTGCTTATTCAATAAGAATATCCAAGGCCATGGAGTTCAAGTTCAGTGGGGTGACAGGATCTCTGTGGCACATTTTGTAGGCAGCTATGGAAAAGGAGGGAGCTGGTTACATCGTCTGTAGGATTACAGTACAGACAACAGTAAGGATCCTGGGATTTAAGCACTGTTTACTTGCCATAAAACAGGCTAGAAGGCTTAAGTTTGATTCTGCCTCCAGTTCAGCATGCTGTTAGACCCTGTGGTGAGTGAATTACTGTTTCTTGTGTGTCTGTTTTCAAATATGTATCTATCTGCCCAGCTGGGTGACTGTAGTTAGAATTGTGAAAACTAAACATGCAGTTATAAATTTCCATAATTACTAGTTGCAAGTATCATTTGAAAGAAACTCAAGAATATTTTGTCAGAATGCTGCTTGTCCCTCTGCTTCAGTCCCTGAACTGGTAATCTTTATTTTCTGAACCTTCTTGTCCTGACCTGCCATATTCAGAACTCATAGCTTTTATGTTTTAAATATATCTGTAGCTTTGATTACCTTTTCTACTGCCTTCATTTTCTTCTACGTAGGTTAGTGAGCTGCTGTTGATAACTGTGGTTTTAGAATTGGGTATTCTGTTTGTGAACACTAGTTCATTTTGGTTGTAGAATATCTTTTATTGACTGTAGTGGTAATTCTCTGAATATCTACTTGCCACAGCGGTTTTAGTTTGAACAAGATGTTTTATTAAGCATGCCCGGGAATTTCAGTGGTTCAACATCAATTCATTCTTCAATAAAGAGAACATACGCTGGGACATCTTTTGTATACATTCAGAAGGACATACAGGTCTCTCACTATAAAGACTCTTTTGCTATTTTACAAACTGCAGGATATTTATGGTGATGGTTGGCTTCAGAAAAGTTCTTCTTTTTTTCTGTCTTTAAGGATAGCAGACAGAAAAATAGAATTTAAGCTATGCCTGTAATAAAGGAGCTGAAATGTCACTGTAACAAAATGTACTGCTGTAAGTTGTGTGCAATGAAATCATGTGGACCTGTGGAAAGCAGGTTATGGATTTTCCATACTGCAAATAACAGAGATCCGTAATGCATCCTTCATTTAAGTTATGCAAAAAATCTGAGCTATGCACTGGTCTGTGACTGAAATCTGAATATAGCACTTAATGTGCATAGGTCCTTGAAATCTAATTTGACAGTGATATAAAGTGATTACAGTTTCAAAGGGTAATTTTCTCAAAGATAACATGAAAATTTAGTTGACAGGGCTTCCATGACATGATACCACAGGAAGTTTTATGGAGTTCAGCTGACTTAATCTTTTCTAGACTGTTTGATTACCACGGCCGTGTCCCCCCACCACCCCGTGCAGTGATTCCACTGAAGCGTCCTCGTGTGGCTGTGACAACAACTCGCAGAGGCAAAGGGGTTTTCTCCATGAAAGGAGCATCACGATCCACCTCAAGCGGGGCTTCTTCATCAGGATCCAAATGTGAGTTGCTCATATCAGTTGGATATTATTGAAAAAAAGATCCCAGTAATTTCTGCGTTCAGCTTCCACTACATTACTCTGCTGCAGTCATTCCCTACCCTCAGCTTTTAGCTTGAAAACCTGGTTTGATTACCAAAGTTGCTGTGCCTTTCCTGCAAGTCAAAGAGCACACTGATGTAACTTTTGAAGGAAATCCCTTCAAAAACGTTTGACCTACTCCCTTCACCTCAGAAGAAGCTTATTTAAAATCTCCTGTCATCCCAACTGCTTACGTACCATGATGTCTTGTGAACAACTGATAATAAAGCAAAGCTAATAATCTTGTTATAGACAGAGCTGGAATAATTTCTGTTGACACTTGAGGGTGGTATGTGATTTGGGGTTGGTGGGCTGGGGTGGGCCAGGGGAGGTTGGGTTGTGTGTGCTTTTTTTGCCAGCTTCCTTTGAGGTTAGAAAGAGGCAAAGTATCTTTGCCTGTTCTAAAGGGACTCCAAAACAGGACTGGCAGCTTGTGGTTATTCAACCCTTCTTTAGTAAGTTGGCCTTAGAAGAGCTGATGAACCATAGGCATTCCCTCCTCCATGTTCACCAAGCTCCCCACCCCACAGTATGTCCTGGGAACTTCATCTTCCTCTTCGTGCATCTTTCAGCACCCACCTGTCTTCCCCTGCCCCTTATGTGGAGTGATACTGTCCTTGGAAGCGTCACTGGAAGAGGAAGAGAAAGATCAGGTAGGGATCAGATATTAGAAAGAATGAAGGCACTTCAATGAGACACTTGCAGTACTACACTGGCCAACAAAGCATCGTGTTGTCTCACCATGAAATACGTGAATCCACCAACAGTAGGTCTTACTGCAAGAGGGGTTAATTATGACATCAACATGAGCCCACTGTATACTCTACTTGAATAATGTATCCAAATCTCACACACTAGCATCTAACAAAGAAGATGGACATCTAATGAGCCCACTAGGATCCTTT
Organism: Pampusana beccarii; assembly: GCA_013399365.1. Taxonomy (NCBI): domain Eukaryota; kingdom Metazoa; phylum Chordata; class Aves; order Columbiformes; family Columbidae; genus Pampusana; species Pampusana beccarii. The sequence continues at coordinate 130,493 of VWYH01003321.1, read as the reverse complement.
CTCGATCCTATTGTATGAACTGATGGTATAAAAGACCTTGAAAGAATATATGTAATAAATTTGCATGTGACTGAAAGAATGGAGATGTGATAAACAGAGCTAAAGATAGTGTTGTACACTGAGGAACAAGCCACTCCTTGGAAAGGATGATATTCTGAGAAAGAAAGGCTCTGTTGGCTGTACAGTTGAATCACACTCAAGTCTCCAGTGAATGAATTGGCTAGATGTCCATAATCAATAATGGGAGCTTTGACACCTAGCACACAGGAAAACATCTAAATTTAGGTGTCATGTTATGGAGCTACTAACACCCTAAGAGGATGTCTGGGAGTAGCAGCAGTTCCTTTGTTCTCTAGAGGATGAACATGGGTCTAGACATTTTCATACACATCTTGAACTAATCCACTTGTCCATTGGTACTTTTTGTCTTTCCTCAATTCTTCGAAGTACTGAATTATGGTTCCTTATATTAATTCAAAAGAAAACATACAGCTCAAGATCTTCACTTCAGTAGACTTACAATTTAGATTATTTTGTTAGTTTTTTCCAGCCTTTGAGTCTTTGAGCTTTCATACAGCGAATCAAAGCTTCAGTAAGTATGTATACTTACAGATTCATTCATTAGATCTCCTTTGTTCATCCTTTACTGTTTTCTTATCTGTATGAAAAGTTAGTAGTGCATTCAGTTCACTAATTGTCCTAAAGTATGATCTAATAAGAATGGGCTTTTTGGACTCGCTTTGCCTTGAAAAGATGAAATATTTTCAGATAAGTTTTTGTTTTGTTTTGTTTTTAATATAATTGCTTATTGTCCAGAACAAGAATAACCAAGATTATTCTAGAAAGCTGAAGACCTTAGTATATACCAATGAATGTCAAGGAAATCTCTCACACAGAAATCTGGATTTTTAATGTAGCAAATGGGACAGAGCATATTACATTATCACATAGATATCTGTTCCTCAGAATGACCACTGAATTTCTTTATTATTTATTCTGCATTTCAGAACATGTTTTGTAGTACTGAATCAGGACTTAAGTAATGCATAACATAGATTATAGGACTCAACCCTAGTCTGAGTACCCATAGCCACATGCTATAAGACCTCCAAAACACTGTCTGCATAACATGGCAGATGTTGCAGAACCTCTAAATTATTTAATGGCATGTAATCAGGAGTCTAGACATCCTGACAGACAGTCTTATGCCCCGGTGAAAGTACCCTTCAATGTATTCATGTGTGACGTGGATTCTAAAACTGGAGTCTTCAAACTCGAGACGACAAGATCAGTCTTTCGGTCCAGCTCTTTAACACTGAAGGGAGAGCTGGAAGATGCATCACTAAAAACATCGGCTGATGTTTTGACCTCTGCTGGGTTTCCACCCTCAGTTCTTTACATTGTCAATTCAAACACAATTGCAGAGGCTATTTATTGGGCTGGAATAAATTTCAGAAAATATCCTTTCTGCATGCAGCACACCTTTAAAAGGAGTCAGACACACGGTATACAGACTTTCATGCTTGATTTCCCCATAGAATTACTTCCTTTTAGTCAAGTCCAACCAACCCATCATAAAGGTAGAAACACGATTTTGTTGACTTGGACAGGAATGTAATCAGTTTATTGTAAGACATTTATCAGAGAAATAACGGAGCCATTCCCTTAGGGGATTCAAGTTGGAAAGCAGAGAATGTATTTTGTGGCTTCTTTTGCCATTTTCTTGGAAAAGTTGGTTATATTGAATAATGGGATGAAGCAATTTAATTGCCCCTTACTCTACACTGCTAATCTGAACTCCTTGAACTAATGCACTGTCGATTCTAATTGTAATTTATTGCTAGTTAAATAAAAGATCTCTTCAATAAGGAGAAACATAGTTTGTGGAAAGGAAGATATTTTGGCTTTCAATGAAATTCAGGACTGTAAAACAGCTTAACCACAGGTTCATAATTAACTATGTCAAAATGGTATTGCCTGTGCTTGAAAGATTTCACGCCCAAATAGCAAAACTCTCATGAGATCACATCCCCTAATAGACTTTTCAGATTAAAGTAGAAGTCTCATAGGCATAACTGTTCTCATAGCTGTTCTCCACACTCAGCCTGAATCCAGAAAATGAACCCATACCATGTAATAGTAAAGGTCAGAACACAGGGGACCCCTCAGTGAAATTACCAGGTTTAGAGGTAATCTTATTGCTGAAAACCAGCAATCCAAAGACAGAATTTTGTTGTGGCACACAGCAAAGATGTTCTAAAAATATAATACCAAAAATGCCTTGGTCATTGATGAGTATATCTGCAAAAATAATGTCTGCCAGTGAAGTAAATGCCTGTTCTACCAGAAAGTGGCAATATATGTCCTAAGTTAGGAAGATTTTATTTCTTTCCTGAGTCCATAATCTTTCAAGGATCAGTTGAAAATATTTGGTTTTCTTTTTAACTCCAAAGACTAGAAAAAATATCAGTCAACCTTTCCACATTATCAGAAGTAACTCACAAAATGAAATATGTTGGTGTGGAAAGCACACATAGCAGTTCTTAATGTTCATTATATGAAGCAGCAGATGCAGATTGCTATTTAGAACTGGGGAAAATTTACTTTTTCTGAAAATATAGAAACTGGAGTACGCACTTTCATTTTACACATCTGAAAACAGGAGGAAAAGACGAATCAATTTTTTTATACCTTGCAGACTTGAGGTCAGGGAGTAGACACTTAAGATGTTACAATATGTACTGAATTGTGTCTTTAAATTAATTCCTTTTGACTCATATAGTTTATATTTAGCTTCATCAGCTAACCCATTTTTCAGTGAAATCTAAAGTAATATGATATGATAAAATATTTTATATTAAATGTGAAGGTCTTAGATAAAAATACATGACATTCCTTTCCAAAGAAATCTGAATCATGCTTTGTGGATAAATTAATTTGTAGTTATGGCAAAAAACATTCCACAAATATAGCTACAATTCAACAGTAGCACTTTAATTTCTAAAAATGTGACTGACCTCAATTTTAAATCTCTTGTTTTGAGTTGGATGCAGTTTGTCTCCTTTGGTGCTAGATGCTCCAATGAAAGATGCATTCTGGAAGGCCCTTGCACTCCTGGCAGAGGCCTGGAAAGGGTCACTGAATCTAATTCCTCACTGTTGCAAGTAGCTGCATCATCTAATCCTTTATGCTCAGTCTTAAAGCTGGTTAGGGTTTGTTTGCTATCTGCCTCTGTTTCTTCAAATATCCAGCCTAAATTTGTTTCTCATTTTTTCATATACATTTGTTGTACCAGCACTGTCTTAGCTTAAAAGTTGTATTTCCTTCTACCTTACTTTGTCTCAGGCAAACAAGTAAAACTCTTCTGTCATACTACAGGCTTTCCATTCTCATGGCCATTCTCCCCACGTACCCACTAGAATTCAGTGATTCAACCTGTACACGTTATTCCAGACGAGCTCTCACCAGGTCCTTGTACAATGGCATTGTACTTCCCCATCTTTAGCAATACACCATTTGACAAACCGTAGCACTGCATTTTCCCTCTCATGGCTGCATTACAGTGATGGCCTATTGTCAGCCTGAGATTACAGCTACACCCAAGGATAATTCTGTCACTGTCTTTTGCCACTGATGAGTTTCCATGTTAAGAGTAGGGGTCTGCTGTTAGTCAATCAAGTGTAGAACTTTTTTCAGTGTAACTACATTTAATTTTTTTCTAATGTAGCATTCCTTAAAATCACCTGATTCCCCCTTCTGTTCTAGCTCACTCTGAATAGATAATACCTTCCAGTTGCATGTCATCAGCAAATTTCGCCTGTTTATTTACTTTAATCAACCAAAGTTGTTGAAGTCGTTTAACCATTTAGACATTTGGATGACAGTGCTGGAGGAATTTCATTAGTAATTTCTTTCCCTTTCAATGCATATATTTCTGTCACCTGCTGGCCTTTGCTTATCTGCTAATAGGAAAAAAAAAAAGGCAGTAAGCTACTTTTTTTCTCAAAAGCAGATGAACAGATATTTTGGACACATACAGCTCTCATTTCATGTTTGTCAACTGCTTTACTTCTTGCCTGAGATCAATTAAAAAAAAAAAATCTGTGATGTGTTAAAGGAGATTTTATATACTCAAAGCAGGACACCTGAAGTACAGTATTTACAGGCTTTACATTTTGTCTTTGTCATAGTACTTCACTTAAAAAGCCTAAAGTTCTTCCCAAGCTCTATACCACAGAATCACAGAAGAGTTGAGGTTGGAAGGGACCTCTGGAGCTCCTCTGGTCCCACTGGCCTGCTTAAGCAGTGTCACCTACAGCAGGCTTCCAGGACTGTGTCCAGATGGCTTTTGAGTATCTCCAAGGATGGAGACTCCTCAGCCTCTCTGGGCTGACTGTTCAAGTGTTTGGCCATCCTCACAGGTGGAATAAAAAAAAAAAAAAAGGCTTTTTCTTGTGTTTAGATGGAATTTCATGTGCTTTAATTCATGCCAATGGTCTTTGATGTGTTAGTGGGCACTACTGAGAAGAGTCTGGCTTTGTCTTCTTCATTCGCTCTTGTACTGGAAAGCCCAGAGCTGAACACAGTACTTCAGATGTGTCTTCACCAGTGCTGAGTAGAAGAGAAGGATCATCTCCCTCAATCTGCTGGCAACACTCCTAATGCAGCCCAGGATGCTGATGGTCTTCTTTATCACAAGGTGCCTTGCTGGCTCATATTCAGCTTGTTGTTCATCAGGACCCTTCATAACTTGTCTTTAGTAATTGCTGTTCACTACAGAAATACCCAGTACAATGTAACTGAGAGTGGAATTTGTCTAGGAGAATGATTTTTAAGATTTGTATAATTCCCTGCAAATTAAGACAATGAGCAACTCAAATAGCTGCACCGTAGCAATGTTGAAAGCAGGGTGGAAATTTAGAACTTGTGCAAATTTGTTGAAAAATCTTTCCCTTTTTTTCTTTTGGTCATTTTTATTATTTACTTGTAGTGATTGACTGTATGATGGAATCGGCTCACTAACTATGAATATGAAACGTTGCAGATTCAGTGACCAAAGCTTGAGGAAATAGTTTTGGCATAGAAGTACTTTACAATGTAGCAATAAAGCTCTTCAGTTGTTTACAGCATCTTTGTTTGCTATGGAATTTTTACTTTTGTGTCTGTGTTCCCTCTGATGCAGTCTTCTTCCCAAACTGCTTTCTCACTGAGACACCACAGGGAAGCCCCTGTGAAGCAAAAGGCTTGACCTGAGTTGAACAGTAGCCCTACGTATTTGCCTGTTTCCTTACCAAATTCAGAAGTGCAAACGTTTTCTGCTTTGCTTTTTAGACTGGGAACAAATATCACTGGGTCCTTGTGGTATCGCTTCTGACTTTTGACCTTTTAGCCTTGGTCAAGCCAGCTGTTTGCCAGTCAAGGGAGCACCTCTAACCCAACAGCTCGGCTGCACAGGGTCTGTTGCCAGCTGGTTTGAGCGCGGGTTGCTGCAGACACTTGGCATTTCCCATTGAACAGATTCACACCATTTCATCTTGGAATCTGCGCTGCCTTGATGCTCCAGCCCAGACCAACCACTGACCTGAGGGAAGCAGTAACCTTCTAAATATACAGTTGTCAGAATCTTAATGTTTTGTTACAGATCTGGAGGACTGGACAGGGAACGGTTATTTCTCCAAGAACATTTTAAGGCCTTGCTCTACAAATATACAGAATAATTAAATACTTTATAGCGTATAAGGGTCTATCGCAAAGCTCACCTTTAAGCTTTGTGCTCTAAGTCCTACCATTCATTAATATTAGATCAGAGGTTTCAGCCTATAACAGTGTGAGATATGCAATTTCTCAATATGGGCACATGATTAAACAAGTTCATTACCACATATAGCAACCTACTGCCTTTACCAGACTTGTTTTAACTATAATGCACATGACCCAAACTCTTAAAATGCCTTGGTTTCAGCCTCGGTGAATGTGCTCCAAGTATGCAATAAGGCTGATTTTGACGCAAGTACATATTCATTTACTACCAGTGACACAGACAGTAGCTTGTCTGCACACTTCATCATCAGATTTTGACTGTCCAATAAAAAATACCCATGAAACACCATGAAGAGATACATGACAAAGAGGCAGTGAGTGGGACTGATGTGGCAAGATGCAGCCAGAAGTCTGCTGGCAACACAAGGGGACATGTTCTTTTCTGTGGCAGAACATCCCTTTTCCCAGGCTCACTAAGGGCCTTCTGATTGCTCTGGATGCGCACACCACATCCTCCTTCAGCAACGATAAGGATAGAGGAGTAATACTGCTCAGTGCTCTTCCATTGCCAGTCCCTCATGATTTAAGGTGATGGTCCATTTCTTCCTACAAAAGTTGCAAGAGTGACATCTGTGTTATATACCCTTGATCTTTATAAATGAACTTATTCTACCATGCTGGCATGAGGTTCCCATTTTCTTCTTTTGGCCTTTTCAGCATGATACCCTGGCATAGACAGGGCAAGTGGATTTGTTTGGGCTATCTTCTGAGCATAAAAGTATGTCCTGACAATGCCATAATAATGAGGTCATTCATGAGTGCTGCAGTACTGTTTCTTCTGAAGCCAAAACACCTCCAAAGCAGTTTCTTTTTCTTATGTTAGACAATGAGAGTGCAGTAATGAACATAAATGAAGAGTAATGCAATGCAACAAAGATTTGGAGACTTCAGCTCTTAATTTATAGGTGTTGCCTGCATATCCTTGGATGTGATCATAAAAAGAAATATTTTCATATGTTATCCATAGCGGGAAAAAGTAGAAGAAATTGCCAGAACTGAAAGCTTTGGAAAGACTAATACTTAACTCATATTGCAATGAAGTTGTTGACTAGAACACAACATTAAATTCCTGGCTGCACTAGCATTTATGTTACCATTCACTCTTGTTGAAAAATACCTACTGCTACTGTGAGGGATCTTTTTATTATTCACTCTATTATTACAAAATAGTCCAGCAAAATAGCATTGCAAGACTGTGAACTGTCTGTCATATTCGAATCATTCTTTCACTGTAGGCTGTTTTTTCTGTAAAAGTTACTTGGATTTACTAAGAATGCCCTTGAGATGTTTCACCTGAAATGCTTATTACGGAGCAATACACATCACATAATCTCTTGCCATTAGGGATTAGAATCTTGTGATTTCCTAGCATTCGGAATTTTTAACTAACGATGTTCATTTTGAGAGTTACACCTCTAAAAACACTGACAGAAATGAGAGACTAGACTCTGACTACAGAGGAAATAAAAAAGAACATGTTTTCTTCTTGGGGGGCTGTAAATATAGTTTATTTCATGTTTTGCATCTTTGCTCTCTTTCCACAGTGAAATCAGATGAGTTGCAAACAATCAAGAAGGAATTAACCCAAATCAAAACAAAAATTGACTCCTTGCTAGGGAGACTGGAAAAGATTGAAAAGCAGCAAAAAGCTGAAGCAGGTAGGTGAAAGCAATTTATTGTCAAATGAAATAAATTAGAACCTAGTTGTCAGTCAAGCAGACAGACCAGAGAGAACGAAAGCCTTCCAGAAATTTTACTACATAATGGAGGCCTGAAGCAAGGTAAATTAATTCTCAGGTAGAACTACTGGGAAGATAAATGAATATTCTCCACAGAGCATGCTACATCATTTCAAAAATTGTTTTCTATGGTGTAAGGAAAAAAAATATTCTTACTAGATGTTCTGGAAACAAAACATTGCTAAAAATTTGACTAGACACAATTAAGTTAGAGGTTGTTGACCTTGGGGACACTTGTGCTATCCACATTAAGAATTATTAGATGGTCTCTATCAGGAATTATTAGCTGTGCAATAGGCCATAGTCACAAGCTGCAGCAAGGGTAATTACTGTTTGATTGAAGGAAAAGAGATGAAACTAAGCAGTATAGCAGGTTGCCCAGAGAGGCTGTAGTAGCTCCATCCTTGGAGACATTCAAAACTCATTGGGGTAAGGCCCCATGTACCTGGACCAAACTTTGAGATTGGCCCTGCTTTGAAGAGAGGTTGGACTTGGAGAGTCCACAGATCCATTCCAGCCTAAACTATTGTGTGAAGCTGTGGCGTCTCTGTAGAACCGACCGCACTTCTAGTTCAGCTTTTCTCTGGCTTTAAATGTTTTATTTTGAGGCCCATCTTGGGAATGCCAAAATCCAAAACTACTTTTTAATTTAATCAAGATCTTTATTTCTATCATTGCAGTGATCATTTTGTTAGCTGAATGATCTCACCTGGCAGCACTTTAAAGCCATGCTGAGCAGTTATAAGGGATTTATAAGGTTGTATTTTCACCATGGTATATACAGAAAACAATCTCAGTTCTTACCACTGTCTATGGTATTTGCTTGGCTATTTCCTTATAAATTACATGATATATCTCTGTACAGGAGCTGTGTACTAGTGAGTTGATTTGATGAGAGCCAGCAGGGAAATGGAAGCCTTATCTCATGGAAAATCTCAATGTTCCTTTTTTTCTTTCCCTCCATTCTCTGAAGAAAAGTTTTTATGCATTTTGTGTGAAATGTGCAAAAGAAACTCTGCCTCAGAATCTGCATCTGCCTGGGTGTCTGAACACTCAGATTTCTGTCCCTTGCCTAATTCAAATCAGTTATGTGAAGCCAAAAACTCCCAACAGGACACAAAGAAAGCTCCATCAAGACTATCTAAAACATTGGTGGGAATAAGCAGTTGAGGTTCATGAACCTGACACAGGCAAAATACATACTCAGATCTGGATCCCTCATGTGTCTGTGCCGTTTGCTTATCTGTTGCGGGAGTATCTCTCTGAACCCAGAATTTTCCTGCTAGCATTCAGAAATAACTCTAATTAATGTCTTCCTAGGGTAGAACACTAAAGAAAAAATATTTTGTGGTTAACAATTTTTTTTTTAAAAAAAAGCTCTTTAAAAAACTATATTGTATTTATGATCATTTTCTAAGTTGATGGCCAAGAACGAATCCCTCAGCTGTTATAATTTGCCCCACAAAATAAGCAGAATGCTTTTTTCCAAGCCTAAGGTAAACCATTAGTAGAAAGTGTGATTATCCCTTTCAGGAGAACTGTACACAAAATGTATTCATTATATTCTATTTTGTACTTTATGCAAGTTAGACAAAAGTTGGTATAATCAGTGAAGATGTAATTGCAAGGCACTCCTTTGAATCACTTCTGTACTGAAATGCTCTGAGATGGTGTATCCCTACTTCAGGGAGCTTTTAGATAAAATTCATTACTATGCAAAACAACCTGCATGTCAGTGTACTTTGATATCCAATTTTCACTTTTGCTAAAAGACTGTAATGAACTCATTTAAATAGAAATCAGCTCAAAAAGGAAAACGTTGACTTGTATTGAATCATACTGTTATGCGTCTTGAAGACAAGTAATGAATAATATGCTCCAAGATAAAAAACTAGTTTCAAATTGTTGAAGTTTTAAAATGTCAGGTGCAAAACCCATCCCCTGTATTCCTTACCTCCCATTGGAAGGTGTGAGGAGAAGAAAACACCTCAGAGATACCAGTAAACCTGGATCCCCATTTAGGTCTCATGAGCAGATGAAGAGGGTAATGCAGCCTGGGTGATTAGTCTGCAGATGATCCCTTCCTCAGCTGAAAGATTTGTGTAATATCAAGCTACATTGTTAGATGGACTATTTCATTTATGGTGTCATATGTGAGAAGATTTTGTTCCTTCTCTATGGTTTGGCAATATTATTTCTTACTTTCCTTTGCCGGAAGGTGTGACCTCACTAAGACTGGGATGAGAGAGAGAGAGGATCTATGTCTCTTTTACACAAAACAAAAATCAGGCCATCATCTTGCTCTTTTGTTTTTTAAGTTTGCGTCACTCTCATGAAGAATATTTAACTATTAGTCTTAAAAGTTATGTATCGGGAGGAATGTGATAGGTTAAACAAACAAGCTGAACAAGGTGAATGCATATATTGGTTACAGCTCTGCAGCTGCATGAAAACTTTCCTTGCAGTAAGAGCTGATGTTCTGTCTTTTACTATTATCAACCCCTGACCGCTCCATTTGGGGGAATATAGCTAAGATGGTTTCCTGTACGTAGGGAAACTGCAGGAATAGCTCCTTCGTTTGTAAAAGTCTGAACCATGAAGGCAGGGATAAGAAGCTGTTCTGATGTGAAAAATTATTAGGGGAGAATATTCTCCCTGTAATATCAGCGATGGATGCTGAAAGGTAGATCTTAAGTTTAGCTTCTCAGAAGAGTCCAACAGACTTAGATGCTGAGCTGGTATTTTAGACTCCTCTGAAGAATCTAATCTACATTCTCATTCAGACAATTAAGTAAGTGATCTATTTTTTTAGCAGCTGTATCCCGAAAGTTTTCCCATGTACGTGTATCAAGTCCATAATTTCAGGAACCCTTCCTTGACCAAAGTTGATTCAGTTTTCACTGCCACAGCTGGGTTAATCTCAGAATGGCTTGAGGCAGAAGGTGGTGGGGTGGGACATAGTAGGCACAGCAGGTTCAATCCACATTTTCTTGCACAGTAAGGCAAGTAGCACAATGGCATAACTAGCATGGTATTTTATAGAGTACTGTGCCATGGTCTAAATTTTCTACTAATACGCGTGACTACAGTACTGTCGAAGCAGCTAAGATGATTTTTATTCTTTAAATCCAAGAATCTTTCTGGAGGAATTATGGGGCTAGGGGACAAAAGCTTAATTGTTATATGTCTTCAATAAATGAACACGAGAATGAAGGACTAGAGACTAACAAAAACTGAAAAGATGAAAATAAGTTGCAAAATCTATGTGCAGAGGTGGAAGGAAAAAAAATGTCTTGGTTTAAGACTCTGATACAGAAAAGTATGAGCAAATTTGACTATTATATGCAGCTCAAAATAATTTATACTAAAATAATTATATATTCATAGAGCTGAAGAATATAGAGCTTCACAAGCAATCTGCAGATTCATTGGCTCTCGGACAAGATAAGTGATGCACTACTAGTGTTGCAGAACAGTCAATCTAACAAAGAAAAGAGTGATTTTATTCTAGAAATTTGATCATTGATGAGTATTGTCACCTGAAAAGACGTTGGTATTCCAGCTACATGCAACCAATTATCTGGCCCACATTCAATTTGAGGACATGAAGCTTTTCATCTAAACTCCTGATGTGCGTACAAATAACACTGATTCCTCCAACCACTCTTCTGGCCATTCTGTCTCTGTCATTCCTCCCTAAATCCTCCTCTGGGTTTCTGCTGGCTGGATGAAATTCCTCAGCAGATCCAGGAGCCTTGCAATGAATAATCACAACAATGCAGCTTTCTGCACTACGCCAACCAGAACAGATCCTCTGGGCCTCCATGGAAATGGTCTTTCTTTTCACTGCTTTGCAGAAATTATAGGAAGCCTTATATTTGTGTAATTGGAGGGGAACATTCTCCAGTTATCGTGGCACATTATACCAATGCGGAGAAACTATTGCTTTACCCCATAAAAGTATGTTTGGATGTCTAGAAGGATTTGTTGATTATCTGTATGTTTGCCGTATTCACAGCAAATTTATGCAAATCCTTGTTCACTTATTGGCAATTAACAGCCTTCTGCTTCTCAGAGCACAGAGATTTATGTACTTCTCATTGGCTGCAGATAAGTAAATATATGGTGACTTTGCCACTTGGATTCCCAAGGTAAAGTCCATAAAATCAAAAAGCTGGATCTGCTGGTAAATCAAACCTTTGTCCACTGCATGGGATATATGTGTGTTGGTACTATGGTTGACTTATGCATTAATTTTTGAAAACAAGAGTTTTGATCATATTTGCCTTGTAGATCTGAATACACTGATTTTTACAAAGCTAGCTCATCTGGAGATGGGAAGTTTAGGCTTCCTTCTCAGAGCACTTTTCTTTGCCACCAATAGGGAAGGCTACTGAATCTCTATAGAGTATGTTTTCCTTACAGAAGCTCAAAAGAAACAAATGGAAGATAATGCTGATTTGATTCAAGAAGAATGCATATCAGAGAATGCAGATAACTCTACAGAAGAGCCAATTGAAGGAGGGCCAGATGCAGATGGGGATGGAGAAGAGATGACTGATGGGATAGAGGAGGATTTTGATGAGGATGGCAGCAATGAGCTGGTAAGGAATAACCATGCCATGTCTGTCTATACAGGTGCTACAAGTAACCACAGAGAAACAATAATCTGGGTTAGCAAAAAAAGCTCACAGCAGCATTGTGATGTTCTGTAACTAGTGCCTAGTCCTATGTGCTTCATACAATAATTACCAATAAAGCATAGGGCCCTCTGAGGATAAACAAGAAAATATATATTTTACTACACTTGGTGATTTTAGAAAGAAAAGGAAATGTACTTTAAATTGGTTTACATTTATTATTTTGCATTTAATTAAATGTAGATGAGGAAAAGAATAAAGCAAACGTTTTCCTAGCTGGAGCATATCTAAATCAAATAAGATTCTAGAATGGAGAACTTTCTCATGAGTAAACGTGCATCTTCTGCAGACTGTGTTGGCAGCTATAGATTTTTTTGTTGTGGAAGGATTTTTCTCCCTAAGAAATGTTCGGCTAAGATGTTACGGTTTTCAGCCTGAGCCTGTACAATTAATGAAATGTCCATGATGTTGTTAAACTTCTAGGTTCCTCTGGAAAAACATTAAAAAATATTTTGCAAATCAGATTTATACTTTTTTCTTCATTCCTAATAAGAATAGATCAGCCACATCATTTTAGACTCTATAATACTCTCTCTCTCTTCCCAGATTTCATATTCTTTTGCTTCGAGCAGGCATCACTTCTGTTGCCCAGTGTCACTGTCCCTCCTTGCATTTTAACACACACTTAATCACATCTCCACTGCAAAAATCGTTCAGTGATGCCACAGAAGTCAGTCAGCAATGGGCACAGTTGAGCCAACACCAAGTCTGGAATAACGGGGCATGATAATAAGCAGTGTTTTGTACTGTTTACTGCAGACGCAATTTAAACCTACTGCTAATTTGAGGGTTGGTGTCCTTTTAGCCAGCACATGGCCCTCTTGAATTTATAAATCCTGAACAGCACTATGCCCAGGAGAACCTACTACAATGTGAATCTCCCGTCTTTTAACATGCCATGTAGAACAGATGACATTATCACTTTTTCTCAAAGGAACATATTCTCTTGTACAGGTATGAGGGACCTCTGTCAGCAGTTGTCACTCTAAATTTGTAGGAAGTTGAAATTTTGTAATGAATAAATAGTTGTAAATATACTATTCCACCATGGTTAATACCAGAACAGCTGAAGTGATATTAGCAATAGGGGTGACCACAGTTTAGCAAGACTGGTGGTGTTTGCACTAATTAGGTGTCAGACTCCCTACTGCAGACACTAAGTGGGGAAGTTAATGTACAGTATATTAGCCTCTGATTGTTCAGTGCTGTCATTTCACCCAGTGAGTATGACATATTTAGCATGTACCTACACTGTATAATGAAGCATGATATAGAAGAAATTTTTCATCTAGCAAAGGCCTAAGCAGGAAATTTTCTAAAAAGCAAGCAGCACAGGAAGACTTCATTAGCAGTGGAAGTCTGGAATCAGCACAGCCACATTTGCACACCCCTGCTTCCAAGTTAAAAAGCCTTTCCAAGATGTATGTTATGTCATTAGTTAAAGTGCAGCATGTTGCAGACACAGCTCCAAAGACAGGCTGCCTCGTGTCTCCCACCTTCACAGACACTGGGACCCTTCAGCCAAGAAGCTGGAAGTATTGTAGACTTTAAAGCTCAGAGCCAATATTGCCACTGATGTAAAATCCTTGTGCTTTTCATCCTCACTTGCCATTTTCCTTAAGCTTTGGAGGAGGCCGCTTCACCTTAGTTTTCCTCCCTGCTACAATGGGATAATAACATTTTCTTTCTTTTGCAAAGCCTAGCGAGATCAGTGAATGAAAAACTGCTATGGATGGGATAAAGGATTGTTCTACAAAGGATTACTTCAAAGAAACCTCAGGCAATGGGTGTTTGCCATGGAGAGGCAATTATAAATTGAACTGTGCATATTTCCTCTACAGGTCTTACCCAAACACTCAGCAGTAACAGCCAGTACCATTATAATATGAAGCCGGTAGTTTATGATGCATCTTTTAATTTAGTCTATTTTTCACTTATACTTACATGTATTTATGTAGATATAATGGCCAATTCCTGTAAGTTTTATTTTCCACTCTGATCACTGATAGCCATATAAATGGAAAGTCAATATGAATACTATCAAATCCATAGTGAATAGTCTTGTAGGAATACTTGGGATTTCAGTCTGCTTCTACCAGTTCTGTTCCCTGCTAGCTGGCATTACCCTGTGTTTTGTGAAAGGCAAAGTAGATAGATAAGTTTATTATAAAACAAGACGTCCTAACAGGTTCTTCTCCTGTTTTATGAAAACTAAGTTATTTAGGAAAAAGAGCTGACTAATAACAAATGTGCAATTTTGGAATGGAGCTAGTTACAACTCATTTGAAAAAAAAAAAAAAAAAAGGGGAGTTTTAAGCATGAAAAGTGTTAAATGTGAAACAATTAGGGCAAACTTGCCATGTGGAAACACATAACCTTGGACTCAGAATAAGAAGTACCCCTCCAAAAGGCATTTTTTGTTGAAATCTATAATTTTTTCCAAATATAAAGCTAAAGGGATTTAGGACAATGATGAAAAAAAATATTCTTCTCTTTCATCACTAAGAGCAGCAGAGCAAATAGAAAAACTTTTGAAATGGGCATAGCTAATGTTCTGAAGTCAATTCAGCACCAAAAATTGATTGTGAGTCCACTAGTCTGAAAAATATTATTAAAAGAAGAGAGAAGTATGACTTAAATTTAGATCTTAACCTTTTTTTTGCAGTGCTTCATATTTAGCTATAAGTCTCCTGCCAAGCCATTTGCCAATAACCTGCTGCAGGGCTCTTTTTGCTGGACACGATATTGTCTCTTTTTTGTTTCCCCTGCGACCAGCGTTAAGGCTGGCAGTAAAGGGAAGGGTTCAGTAAGGACAGACCCACTGCCAGAGTCCAGCTGCTGCCAGAATGGAGCCTCTGAATCTGTGTATGTGGGTCTGCATCTTTGGCCCAGAGGACTCAAAACTCTATGCCTTTCTCTATTTCTGGCTTGCAAAGGAAGTGACTATGGAGGATGTATGTTGTGGGTTTAGGTGGTAGGATCAGTTCTCTGAATTCACACACTGTCTATTTGGAGGAACAGGTTACTGCACATTAACTGAGTGATGGCAGCAGCCCTCATGCCTGCCTTCAGCCTAGACCAACTGTAAAGAAATGCTAAGTAGTTTAGCCTGCAGTCTGAGTTAAGTCAGGCATGGATTTAAGGAGGTTTTAGCCTCTTCATTTACCTGCCTGGCTGCACACACAAAACCACATCACATTCAACAGCTGCACATCTTCACCCACCATTTAGATCAGGATGTTGTTCATCCCGGCATTGTTATTTTCTACGGACTAAAGAGACACCCACAAATAGTTGTTATGGCTCAGCTGAAGTGTGAAAAAGTTTTATGCCACAATAACTTGATTGCCCATCTGAACTCTAATTCAAGACATGCTGCATTTGAAGTATCTGCTACAGTCATCAAACATCACCTGTTGGGAAAGTTTCTTTTGTACCAACTGTTTGCCCACAAATGTGTCTCAGTGTCTCCAGTGCTGCAGACACTTCAGCTTGGGAATGTTTTTAGAACAATCCCCAAAGACTTTTGCTGCATTGGCGTACTGAAAACTTGTTCAGATATATGATGTAGCTATGTATGAATATGCTAGGAGAGACTGAGTCAAGCAGCTGACTTCATCTTGCTCTGTGAAGAGTGTCATATGCTTCTCACCCACCTGCTCTTACATGGTGGCCTTCCACTGCCCCTTGTACAAGGGCATGCGATAATACATTGTAGCTATATATATATATATATGTAAAATAATAATAAACTTGGAATGTAGATCCTGAGCTTAGTCTGCAACCCATCTCACTTAACTGATCATCAGAGATAGCTGGAGGGGATGAAAACTTCAAGTCTGTTTCCTTTGCTCCTTTTAAATTAAAAACAAAAAAAAGTTTCTTATCTGAAATTTTATTGGACCCATGAGTCAAGCTTTCTTGCATTGAACAGCTTCTAGTTGCAGTAAATTAAAGATCTTTGTGTTCCCTCTTAGTGAGCACACATCCGTTCTCTACTGTTTTTAATGTAGACTGTCCCTCAACTGCTCTGTGAAGAAGGCAACACACCTTTGCAGCTTCCCATCTCAGCTTAAGGAAAACAAGCTCCTAGGACGAAAGATCTTTATGTTTACTGAATTCACCTCACACACAAGTCACAAACAGGCCATAAATCATGGGAACCACAGGCCACAAGTAATCAGTAATATCAAGCAGTTTTCAGGTGCCTGCCACGGCTTTTAATTGTAAGGAGTGGGAAGGAAAGCCAGTGACCTCCTCTTGTTCCTGTGGCTGCACAGCAGAGAGCAGAAGAGTCACCTTTGCAGCACTGTCCAGCACATATTTTGGTATCTGAGAAGCAGCTTGGCCTCAGCACCTCTAAAACAAGCTCCTTCTCCTTACTAGAAATAGCATTAGTGGCGTGTGGCACTGCTGAGAGAACGCAGGAAAAGTATTTCTGAATTAGCATGTGTGGTCGTTTCCTTACTCTGCTCATTTAGTGGCTGGACAACGCAGTGCAGGCCCAGAGAATCTCATGTGACTTCTCTGAATTTGTTTCAAATGGCTCTAATCGATCATCGAGGAAGCACTGGCTCAAAATGAACTATAACTTATTATCACAATCCCCTTGTAAATAACAAAGGTGGCATCCCATTAATTAGCTGAAAGCCTGAAGTACTATAGATTTGGAAAAAAAAAAAATTGTCTAATGCTTAATAAAATATCAACAAATTAATTAATTGCAATGAGTTACACACAAGCACGCATGTCTATATTACATTGCCTGAGAAGAATAGTTTCTATCAAACTGTCAGTCTTTCACAATAAATAACTACAATGGTAATAGCACAGCAGTGGTTCAGTAGTTAAGCATTCAGTAAAGCAAACAGAGTTTTCTGATTTCAAATACAATAGATTTATGGTGTTGTAACTCAGATCAGACTCTGGTTAGTGCTTGTTTGGAATTTGAAGGATGTATTCACAGTCACAGCGTTGTGTTTTTATGCTGGTGTAGGGATGCTAAAAATAATTAAGCCACACAAGCATTAGGTGGGAGTTCCACAATAATGAGTCACCTTTAATGAGCTGTCTTGAGAGGCATTTTTATTAAATTATATCAGAAACAAAAGGTACAGAGACGGTGTAAGGCCCAGTTCTGGTTACAGTGTAGGTTTATGCAGTTATTTCAACAACAATTACAGGTCTCTTTCTATTGAGTATATTTCAGTTACATTTACCTCTCAAGGATACTTCATTTCTTACTCTTGTCCTTTTCTCCACATTTGCACTGCATGTTTTCTGTCTATCAGATAGTTCAAAAAAAATGTTGCGTAACTCAAATAGCAAGATTGATCAAATATGTGACTAAGTGAAAGGATAGTACTTAATATATTATTGTAATCAAACTGGATTTTTAATTCACCTTTTATATACTTTTTTTTCTGTCAATAGCATCAGGGCAGACCAGACTGACTCTTCTATTATCAGCAGAATTAGGCTGATTAGGCATGTCAACAAGATCAATAGCTACCATGACAATTTGCAGCTTGCTGAGTGCACTTATAGAGAGTACTACTTAGAAAAGAGAAAAAAAGGACAGAAGTTCTAATTAATGGCAATGGCCATAGCAATGTTGTGCCAGACATCTTATTTAGATCACTTTAAATATCACTGAGACCGAGCAAAATTTCATCTTTTTGATGCACTGAACATTTTGGACTTCATTGAAATTTTGTTTTCAGTACCAGGGAAAACATGAAGCTCTTCATTCCTGAGACAAATGAATAGGTAAGAGATTGTGTTCACTTGATAAATATCAGTGCAAGATGTTTGTACTTGAGCAAGCTAAGGAAGTCATTAGGGGCAGCACACCCGACAGATACGAATGTGTTGTGCCTTCCAAAACTGCGGTAAATCTAATAACCTGTGACTGAGAAAATAGAGAAAGTAATAAAAGCGTGTCATGAAATCAAAAATTGTAAGAAACTTTCTGACATGCCCTTTTGTTATATTTGAGATATGCAACAGCACAGTAGACATGTTTGTTGTTCACACGCTGTTGTATGAGCCACTGGAAAAGCCTTGATCCCAGCTCCTCCTCCCCATTTTTCCTGGCAGTCGATTTCTCAGAGGAATACTTCCTAAGTGGTGTTCAGGGTTTTAAACAGGTTACTCCTGACTGACTACATAATATTTTTCTAATTATTATTTACATCCTGTCTCCTACACATGACATGGGAACCTGCAGAAAATGCAGGCACTGTTATCATGCACTTTGTGTCTCTCTGCTAGACTTCCCTCCCTGTCGTTGCATATTTGTAAAATGAATGAGCAAAATAATGTCCTCACCTTTCACACCTATTCCTCTGAACCTGCTCTATGTTATTTAGTCCCCAAATTAAAAAAAAAAAAAAAAATCAAAAGCATAAAACTGTTTAAACATTTATAAGGTAAATAATATAATTATTTTACAGTCGTTAGAATCTTGATGCAGAAGAGCTTGAAAAGAGTGGTTTTGTCTTCTGTTCCTCTTTCTTTTAAGCAAAAGGTGGGGAATCAGGAAGTTTGGGTCCCATTCTCAGCTTTGCCACTGAGCCAATGCAGTGGGCACTGCAGATCAGCAGATGGAATGGGAATGTCCACACAGCCTCTCTTTCTGTGGTCAGACCAACATTTGCCTTTGGCTCTACTGCCAACATGTGGGATAGGAGCATTCACCAAATATTTGGATTAAAGTTATATAAATTATATGCTTTCCAGTCAAGAAAATTGCAAATTTTATTTTTTCATGTTGAACAACATTGAACATACTCTTCGGTGAATTTGTTTTAATTTTTACTGTCCCCTGCCATCAGTATTGACCTGCGTGAAGTTTCAGTCATCATTTAACTTTCTACGTTTTCTGTGAAGCATTATTAGCATGGCCTCTCTTTTTGAGGACTGTATATATGCAAGGCAATTCTGAACAGGTCCCTTCAGACCCAGCAGAGCGAACATTAATAAACTCTGTCAGCAGCTTCCAGCATAACGCCCAGGCACATACAGCAAGAGCAGCAAATGTGCAGCATCTTCTCCTACACCCTGTCAGTCTCACTGAGCACGGAAGAACCATCTGTCCTTGGCAGTTTAAATGGGGTACATCCTTTCCGAGACAATAAATGGGTATAAATATTAAATGGAGGGGGTTTTTTTGTTTGTTGTATTCCTTGAGAGACACTGTAAGAACTGGTCACAAAATTCTGGTATTTAGACTACCCCAGACAACCTGAAACAATGGCTGATTATAGCCCAATGCTGCATGAGGCTTGTCCTAAATACGCTTATTTAGCAGACGCCTGTCGATACAGAGCACTGGTTTGCATGTGGGATTTGCAGCCTTGTGGAAGTTTGGTGACATGTCTGTTTGGAAACACTAACATGGGTGACATCTTGGCAATATATCTGATACATAAAAGAATTTCTGATTACTGCTTAATATGTTTTACTGCTTTTTAGATATTATCTAAGTGCTTTGTGTCAAGCCCATGTAGTACCTTCCTGTGGACCTGTGTTTTGAAGTGTAGCTTGTGTGCTTTCTCTGTTTTGAGGGGAATAGGGACTCTGCTGTTTGTTGACCCACTGTCAGTAGCTTTATCATTATTTAGTAGTCATTATTCGTTTTTATGATACTTTCATGTTGGGGTTTTTTAATGTTTTTTTTCCTTTGCAGGCAGGACTATGTTTCTCTTAAGCTTTTAGGTAAGAATAAGATAGTCATGGTCCTTGATGTTTTTGAGACATCAAAATATTTAATGTCTCAGCTTCAATGGTTAAAAACAAAAGTTGTGCCTCTAACTTCAAACAAACAAACAAAGGAACAAACCACTGTGAATGGATCCAGAGGCAAAGAATGCTGTCAGATCAGGCCAAAAATTCTCTCAGACATGCAAACAAATGCTTGCCTAAAAAAGGTTAATTCCTCTCTGATATAATGTAATTGACCTCAATATTCAGTACTGGTGGCCTGGTTATGTTTACTCTCTAAGTAAATCAGAATTAGCTCCATAGATTTTCCTAGCCAAAAATCTATGAGCATAGAGACAACTTCTGAGTGCAGTACAGAAACAAGGACAGCTAAACACTTACCACCCAGAAGAAAACCTAGATCCCTTTTCAGGGGAGGCTGATGGTAAAAAAGATCACAAGCATTTTGCTGTGACTTATGACTGGTAAAGAAACATCAGGTTTAACTGAAGTACCTCAACACTCTAAATATGAAGACTGATTTCAGTTTCTCCCCCTGAATATTTTTACCAATTTAATTTTCACTAATTCTAGTGGAGTTGCTCTTCTTCTACCTCCCTGTATATTGGTTGACTCCAGTAAACTTTGGATGACTTGTGAAGGGTTTGGTTCCTTCATTATTTGCAACAAACATTCCTGTGTCCTGTGTAGGGGGAATAGCCATCAGAATAGTAGCCTAGCACAGATACCAAAGCAGCAGAACAAGGTACAGTGGGAAAGTGGTAAGAGAACGGGAAGGGGGCACTGATGTTTTCTAGGCTTTCACGGGGACACCGAAATCCTCCACAACAGCTCAGGCCAGCCATTGGGTCTGTGTTTGGCTATGGATTTGAGCCTGTCAGCTTAATCCTCAAATTCTTAGATTTAACTGAAATTGAGCAATTGCTATTCATCACACATTTTTCCTGGTGTGTCAGTCTTTGAAAGTAAATAGCTTTAGTTCCCCTAGAAAACACTAATTTCACAGGCTTTATCAGTATGCTTGAGCCTCAAGAATGCTGAATCAAAAATTCCCAGAGGAAACAGTTTTCTGTCGAAAGTCTTCCTGCAAGTAAAGAGGGGTAAACACTGAAAAGCCAAAAGGTTGCTATTTTTCCATATTAGAAGTCACAAATTTTAAATCTGTTTTTATTTTTTCAATACAAATTGCAGACCCATTGCAGTTAGTGACCCAATTATTCCAAAAGGTCTCAGTTTTTTGAGAAATATAAATGTGTTACTAAGAAGATTTTCTGCATGATTAATACCAAAACATGAAAGGCAGATTGAATTTATCTGTACAGAGGCATTTATGGACCTCAGAAAAGGGAAGTTATTTAGAAGGTGATAGAACTGTAATTGCCATTTCAATAAAAAAGCAATCAGTGAGGAATAAAACAAGCTCGGTCTGCCAAAATGAAGATTTGGAAGTTAATCACATGCCATTTCAGCCAGCCTGTTATGCTGATATGTGTATCTGGAGTTTTCAAATTGATGTTGCTATTGATTTCTAAAAGTACACCACAGTTCTATAATGTCTTTCAAAAAGAACAGGTTGTGTGCCAGCCCAAATAAAGAGTAAATCAAAAGGCTAAATTCTTCTCTGCTTCCTCTTTGCAGGGCTATCCTACTTCCTGCTCATATATTAGATGATAATGCACCATTTGCAAACCACAGTGTAACTTCAAGTCCAACAGTTTACTTTTGTAATTTTTATTTTTAAGGAAGCATCTCTTGAAATCCTCATAAACCAAAAATGTTATGTACTACTATGCACTTTTCACTCATGCAAGCATTATGGAAGAAAATATCAAGCAAAACCTGTTTAAAATAGCACCAGCTTTTATTGCCTTTTCCATCTCAATGCCATTGCCAAACCAAGTCTTTCACAGATAAGCCTTTTGCAGGTGACTCTACATCCTATATGTTTAATTGACTGTCTTAATTCAGTAACTACTGTCACCATTTAAGTACCTGTTGTGCACCATGGTTAGTCTCATCCCTCCCTTCCTATGTTTTACTCCGAGCTTTCCCAGTTTCTCTGTCATCTCACATTAAATGCTTCCAGGTGCTTCCTCCAGCAACCTCTCCTCCCCATTCTGTTAATTTGCTTTTTACCTTGCTTCACCTGGTCTTTATGTTGAGTAGAACTTCTGCTTCCGAATAACTGAAAAATCTCCCGTTGATTGTGTAGGACATTCTTGATGTTATTACCATCCTTCTGTACAATTTCTTTTACTGGATGATGCACTTTGTTTTTTGATACCTACATCAAGTCTAATTTGGCAATACTGGGAAAGTTTAACAGGTGCTTTCTGTATCATTAGTTTAAGGTGGTTCTTCTAGTAGCACATAAGCTCCTACTTTCACATATTTTAAAAACATACTACTTAAAGTGTAAACATAGTAAGTGGCCTCAGGGCACAAGTTTAAATAGTTCCTTTATACGTTAAGCTGTTTGTTCAAACTTGCACCCTTCGCATCAGTAGGACTGGAACTATCGCCTTTGGAATTCATACTAATTGGACCACCACCTCATACCAGGTAATTCCTGCTCCCCACACCAAGGAGAGGTTAAATAAGTAGCATCCCATGAAGCAGAAAACACCTAGTGATCTCCAATGAGAGTCATACCTCTGGGAATTCACCATGAATATCCATTCATATTCAGGGCTAAAGGAAAGTAGGACATTTTCCCCTTTGCTATGTTTGGCACTGGATCCCGTAAAGGTGTTGAGTTGCTCTCAAGACACACTGATGCAAGCTGGGGGAACTCTGTGCACAGAATCAGTGAGGCCTCACTGTGCCTGGTTTGGTTTTCATGCTGTTCCAGATCTCACCTTATATAAGGCAAGAGAGAACACAAAATTGAGTGGTGGTGGTGGTGGGAGCACAGCTTCACCATGGGGTAGCCTTACAAGTGTATTATGGGCAAAGGCTTCAGGGCAGTGAGTGCTGTAAAAGCACCACCTTCCCACCTCCCCACCTCTTCACCTCTTCCATGTTCTCATGCTTGGAGATCCTGCAGCCCATCCCAGGGTCTGCAGAAGGTCCACTGCCTCCAGCCTCAGATCCCTCCCACCATTACCAGAAACTACACTGCTAGTCCTTGTGTCTTCTCCTACAGCTAAAAAAGACCTTGTAGAGGAAGGTATTCCTTCAAAAAGTAGGGTAGCAGGAAAACCTACAGACTAAAGTGAAGTAGACAGATCCAGTTTTTTCCCCTCCTCCTCCTTGCTGCCCTTGTAGGCACTTGCAACAAAGCTCTCAAATGGCCATGGTATGGTCGAATCCCAAAGGCATTCCTTCAACCTCACACCCGACTGTCATCTCAACTGCAGCGTGTCCTCACTGGCACTCTCCAAGTATTAGATCCCGTCTCCACCATGATGCCAAACAGTATCCATCACAAATTTACCTACACAGGACTCTGAGAAAAAAAAGGGTATGTTGATCTAGGGGAAGAATCAGTATTTGATAGGGCTATCTCATTCTTCCTGCTGATTTTTTTTCAGGCAAGCAAGTGAAACAGAGCATTTTAATATAAAGGAGAGAGAAATTTGTTTTCGCTGATAAGTAAAACAGCCATTCTCACATGTACTCACATAAGTACTAACACTTCAAAGCAATTAAACTGCTCACTGAACAGAAAAACGATTCCGTAGTGTTTTCAGCAATTGAAGTATGATTGACAGAGTACAAAAGATAATGATTAGGTTTCATCATTTGAAGAAAGGTTTAAAGAAGGTGCAACTGCTTCCTTTAATTATTGTTTCTTAGTATTTACCAAACTGTACAATTCCACCTATTTGTTATAGGCAGTGAATATTCTATCACTAGTTCATCATAAAAAGTTTTGGTTTAGTGCTATAATTTTTTTCTGTCATGTTTTACAAGCATCGCAAATAACATCAGCAGACCCATAATGCACACTCGTGTTCCCCTGCTAACACCTGCTGAATTGACTGTTTACATTTCATATGGCGACATTGTACTACATCACCTATATGACTGTGTTTCCTAATCAGAGATTTCATTATTTAAATCAAGGGACAATTCAGGGTGTATTTCAAATGAACGCAGCTGTGGAGTCAGTGTGATAGCTAATAAAAATTCCAGGTTCTTTGGTAAGTCCTATTCATTGCTCGTGGGTTTCCATTCATCATGATAAATGCTGTGTAAAAGCCAATAGAAGCGCATGCCCCCGTGGTATCTTACAACCATAAATTGCTGGGTTTGCACTCAGTGTGAGCTTCCTGCTTAAGAGAAAGAAAGGATATTGTCTGGAGTTAGACACAGCAAATGAATGACAATTTGCAATGCTAGTTTGTGTAATACATCTTGATTTTTCCCATTTTACAGGAATACCTGGATCAATAATGACTAACCAAGATTTGGGGTTTTTTTATGAAAAATCTGTTCTGCAAACAGCTTCAGTTTTTCACCTCCTTGGCTGTCCAAAAAGTACCTTTCATAATCAGAAAATTTACTAGAGATAAAACAGAATATGCCATCCTATAGGACATTGTAGTAGCATCTGTGGGCCTGGATTCAGTGTTCTCATTTGTACATATAACAGCACAGGAGTGAGCATCAGAGGCAATCAAAGCAATCATGCTATGATTGCAGTCTGAGGTAGTGCAAGTATGAGGGCCAGTGTTGTGAGTGAAAGGACAGTGTAGCAGCTGCATTTTAATGGAGCTTGCGCTTGTTTTGCAGAAAGTGATGTATGGCTGTCACATAACCCACTGCCAAAGCCTTGTCAGACACCAGCAACAGCCTAGGAAGGTGTCAGGCATAGAGTTTCCATATCAACAGGAGCCTGACAGAGGCAGAAATATTCCACCCGAAACAAAGCAATGGTCAGAATTAGCTTCAGATGCCTCCCTTGCAGCTATTCAACTCAGAAGTCCAGTCCTGGGAATGGGTTTCTCTGGCAAGGAAAAAGAGGCAGGAGAGGAAGAGGAAGGATATTTGAAGCTTGGGGTTTCAAACTAATGTGTATATGTGCATCACCATCTATCTATCTACCATTTAGCTGCAATTTCTTGGAATTTCTAACATTATTGTTATCACAAAAACCATTCAGAGCAATTGATTGTTTCAAAACTGATGCATTTTGTCAGACTTGTGTATACTTGTTGGATATTTTTATTGCTAATAGTTATTGTGGGGTAAACCATAGAGTAAATTCTGTAACATTTCTTAATGTACTACAAGGCAAGATGTTAATCATGTACACCTTCTGTGGCATTTATTCATGCTGCGTTCCTAATACTCCCTCCCAAGGACACGTGCTAAGTTTATGCTCTCAGATAGTAAGATTTATTCTTGTCCATCTGGGTGAGGAAGATGAGCATGGTAAAGAGCACTTTTCCCATAAACCCTGTGAGAAGGAAACTAGATATTTATGGTGATCAAGGAACATATCCCTGATATATACCCATTTTCACAGCCATAAGGAAGGAGAA
This sequence comes from Pampusana beccarii, assembly GCA_013399365.1. Taxonomy (NCBI): domain Eukaryota; kingdom Metazoa; phylum Chordata; class Aves; order Columbiformes; family Columbidae; genus Pampusana; species Pampusana beccarii. The sequence continues at coordinate 105,020 of VWYH01003321.1, read as the reverse complement.
ATAAACCAGAGCAGAGAAGAAGCTGATCTCTGTTTGGATCCAGCTAGCAAAGATCAAAAATCATGTCTCCTGTAGACAAATAAAGTCCACCTGAACGAGTTTAGAAAGGCCAGCAGCATTCTCCCTGCCACAGAAGCAGTGGTCACCATTGCAGCTTCCAGCTGCTTGGGGAGGCTAGGGAAATGGGGGTGGCCCACCTCATTCTAAAAGAATGGTGCCTTCAGGTCTTCAAACTATATTGAGTTTGCCTTCTCATAAAAGCTTTTAGGTGCAAACTATTCCTACTGTGTTGTGCTTGGTGACTATAAATCATGGAATCATTGAATGGTTTGGGTTGGAAGGAACCTTAAATATAATGTACTTCCTACCCTCCTGCCATGAGCAGGGACATCTTCCACTAGACCAGGTTGCTCAAAATCCCATCCAACCTGGCCTTGAACACTTCCAGGGATGGGACATCCACAGTTTCTCTGGGCAACCTTCCAGTGCCTCCCCACTTGCATGGTGAAGAATTTCTTCCTTATATCTCATCTAAATCTACACTCTCTGAGTTTAATGCCACTACCCCTTGTCCTATCACTACATGCCCTTGTAAAAAAGTCCCTCTCCAGCTTTCTTCTAAGACCCTTTTAAGTACTGGAAGTCTGCTCTAAGGTGTCCCCGGAGCTATCTCTTCTCCAGGCAGAATAATCCCAACTCTGTCAGCCTGTCTTCACAGGAGAGATGCTACAGCCCTCTGATCATCTTTGTGGTCCCCCTCTGGACTCACTCCGACAGGTCCGTGTCCTTCTTATGTTGGAGGCTGCAGAGCTGGGTGCAGTTGTTCCAGGTGGGGTCTCACAAGAGCTGAGTAGAGTGGGAGAATCACCTCCCTCAACCTGCTGGTCACGAAGCACAGAGGTTAGAGGAAATGGTCACTTGGCAGGTTATCTGACAGCCAGGCTGTCCCACAAAAATGTCCTTTACATGCAGGGCATTCTTAAAGATCTACAGATGTAAAGACTGGAATTATCTAGGCTTTGAGAGGATGTTAAGTGATAAAACTATTAAACCTCTAAAAGTCAAGATCGAAAACTCTCTGTATTTTTACTGAATTTTTATCAATTTACTCCATCATTTTTAGTGATTATAGTTTGGGGCTCGTTAAGCAGAACTCCACTTTCATTTAGTGAGATGTTTAATATTTAATGTTGGCTTCCCAATGTTATATACATTGTAATAGTGTAAAGTTAAAATTAATTGAATCTAGTGAGTCTGATAAAAATGCTAGAAGGATCATACTGGAACTGTAATAACAGTAGCAATAGCATTTCTGGAAGACTGAAATACCATGTTACGCCTAAGAGTACTGTTTCCAATCACTCGTGCTCCAAAAGCCACCCAGGTAGGGAAAAAACCAGCAGGAATAATTTCAGGTAGAAAATGAACCAATAAATATTCTATAACCTATCTCTACCTTTTTTTCAGAGATTATGATGGCAATTAGGAAAGTTTATACTATTTCTTTGGTATTGTCTACAGCTGCCAAGGCTATATACTCAGTTGGGTTATTCAATTTTTAAAATGCATTATATTCAAATCATGCTTTCTAAAGTGGTTTTCTGTTAGAACTACATCAAATGAAAACCATATTGCCGCTTAAATACAATTCAGTTCATCCTTGTTGTGTCAGAATGTTATATATATATATCAGGAAGGAAATGAAAATATTAAAAAAAACCACAAAAAAACATTAGTCATCATGAGGTTTTTTAATATCATCAACACTACCATAAAGCCAGCTGATAAATTGCACACTATTCAGAAGAAAGTAATAGAATAAAATCAGTATTGCATTACACTACCTTAATCATAGCTCTGGGTTACTGTCATTCTATGGAAAATAAAAGCTTGACTATTTCAGATTTTAAAGTTTCTTCTGAGCCTTTAAGATTATTTGCCTTAAGAGGCAAATAACAAGCCCATGTACTGAGGAACACAAGATCTGGGACTGCTGGGACTGGTAAATTTTTGTCATTGTTTCTAAACGGCAGCAAAGCAGCATTGAGGACTTTGATCCAGATGGCTAGTAGTAACGCTTCATAATAGTAACCTAATGAAGCTTTTCAGTGCTGGTGACAGGTAAATGCTTGAAAGGTTTATGGCAGGAAAAAAGCTTCAATAAATAACTTGAAAATCTGTCTCTCATCTTACTTGTATAATTATTGCTTTTTATAATGGCATAATGGAAGAGCAAAGCATAGGTGAAGAAAAGGCTAGAAAAGAGGAACGCTCTCTAGAGGTAATGGGATGTACAATGGGATTGGTTTTTTTGCTTCTTGTGAGATGTGTAACTGCTTAACAACCATTAGGCCTCTCTCAGACTTAAGGGGAGATTTTAAAAATCTTTTTCATGTAGTTAAGTCTGTCCAGGGATCAGGAGCTAAAAATAGAGGAAATGGGTTTTCTCAATGCAAGTGAAGAATGATAGTTTCAGGATATGTTAACTGAAAGGAGAAAGTTTTGGGATCTTTCACGTGCGCTTTTCTCCCTAATCCTGGTTAGCTGTGAAGAGTAAAACCAGAAATCTGGTGCTTCCTTTGCAATAAGGGAGAAATCTGGTGGGTGGGTGCTTCAAAGGGCAGGGGACCACTCCTGCAGAGACTCTCGTGTTTCTGCTCTAAACTTTTTAATTGGAAAATGAGGTTAATAAATAGAAATTTTAACTGAAATCATCCTTTTTTTTTTTTTTTCCTGGGGAAGAAAAAAGCAGACTTAAAGCTCACTGAAGGAGAGGGAAAGTGCACCAGGTTTTGGAATATATTTCTCTTGTCAAAAGTAAAAAAAAAAAAAATTGAAAAATTCACTTAAAAAAAAAGAAACCATCTATTTCTGTTAACATTTTCTACTGTCAGTTTTCAAAACAGATGTGATTGGAAAAGTGTTGTCAGTTTTTCTGTGGGTTGGTAGAGCTGGTACATCTTATGCTCCCCTGCAGCATCACTGAATGTCTAGTTGAAGCTGTTAGCATTAATGGGTCACATAGCAGGATTCTCAGATTTTTTAGATGCAATCTGCCTCCAGCCACTGCTAGAAGAAGTGTTAGCTGACACTGGACTTTTGCTATTTCACACTGTGGCTTGTAAAACAACAAAAGAAATCAAAAAATATGCAATTAAAGCCTATAGCATGTACACAACAACAATAATAAACGACATCAAAAGGGAAGCCACTGAGGAAGGATCCTTCAATCTGGTAACTATAAGTATTGTCAAAAGCACAGTCATTGTAAATGGTCTGCAATAAGGGATATAAATAGTGCAATGTGACTGAAGCAAAGAATCCTACATGCAATTTATTTATATTAAATGCTATTATCCAGATAAAGCATTTCATTGCAAAGTAGCTAAGATACATTCTCCTATTTTCTGCTACTAAAATAGGAATTGTTCAGCAGTTGCTCACATGGCATTGCTGAGGGGAAGTATCCTTCAGGCTCAACAGCTCTTGCTGGATCCACTGTGATTATTTTGGGCCATTCAGTCTAACTTAGGACTGTTGCACAGTCCTGATTGTCCACTGCTGCAGGTACATGACTTTTCTTTTAGCCTTCAAAGGTTTAAGGTGGGAAAGTCTGATAATTACCAATATTGGATTGATTTGTGAAAAAGTCAAATCATAGTCCTCTTCCCTCTTTTCCCCAGTTGTCTTGGCTTCCTTTTGAGGTTCTGCTGGAGGAATATCTGTGCCTTCATACTAAAGAAAACATTTCGTTTCTCAGTTTCTACAGATCAAGTAACAAGATGTCATGTGTGAACCCCGTGAAGACTGAGAAGAGAAACTCTGAATTCCCTACAGAAAATTGTGAACTGCAGTTTCTTACTGGCTAGCAACACCTTTGATTCAATTTGTATGAAAACTCAATTTACTTATCAAAATGGACGTTATTGTTCAAATATTAGAAATTCCATTTCTTATATGTTCTAAGCTGTACAATTGTCAGATTTTTATGGTTTAGATTGTAAATGTGTTTTTCTCTGGCTAATTATTGGTATTATTTTTTTAATTTTGATGTCTTAAAGGCCAATGTACTGTATCATAATAATATGAAGGACATATTTAACAGGTGTGGGAAACACTGTATACAAATGTATATTTCTAAAAGCTATTTTTATGATTAGCATGTTTTAGTGTTTTACCATATTTAGAGTCAGGTGATATTGCACTTCTTTTTGTTTACAGCTTAATTCAAACAAGATCATTATGATCAGTGTCACAATTAAATACATTGTATGGTATTTTCCATTATTTTATTTATTATATTCACCGTTGGAAATAATTATGTTTACTAATAGGGATAGCTGCTGAAAAGTGAAAATGTCAAAATAAGAGAGCAATCCTTGATAAACTGTAAATTGAATCCTCCTGTAGATCCTTTTCTTCAGATAAGCACTGTCTGTGATGCCATTCATCAGACAGTTGTTACAGCTGTTCCTTCAAGTCACTAAAGACAGTTTGTTGTTACCATATGGAAAGTTTACATGACAGTCAGTCTCTCCTGTCTAGCAATGTATATTACTTATAGACTGCCAATATCTGATAGCCTGGATTAGCCTACTGATTACTATTTGGTTTATTTTCTGGCAGTAGCCTTTCCACTCCCAAACACTTAAACCCCTCCTAAAAGACAGCAGTTGGAATAATTAATTATTACAGATGTTGTAGGGGGAATCTCAGTTTAGAATTTCTTAATAAATCATATTTCCTTTCAAACAGAATGGATGCATTATTTCTCTTGTGTTACTGAGATATTAAGGGTATCAAAGCATCTAATATATGGGCACAAGGTCATCTTCTGTAATGAAAGTAGGAACTTGTCCACTATCCCAAAGTTAGACCTCCTTAGCACTGCAGATGACATAAAACAAGGAATAGATATTTGTTCTTCTACATCTTTATGTGATATATACTCCTATACAAAGAGACACGTCCTTAAAGTGATTTCAGGGGAAAAAATATTTAATAGCTACAGCCTTCCAAGAGGGAGGGGAGTTAATTGAAGCAATGTCTGATGCAGCCAAATGGACTTCAGACCCAGCTGTGTGCCAGTCTGCAGCGTGGAGCCCTCATGTCCACTGACATCCATGGCTAGGGGTATTTGGTATGTAGTATCATCCAGAACCACAAAAATGAACTCTTGCCTTGCCCTTTCAATCAGTCTTAGTAGGCTAAAAGCAAGAGAAAAATAAAGGTACCAGAGAGACTCTTTAAAAGATCAAACTTTCCATTTCTAAAAAAACCACCAGTTTCTGAGATGACAGGTTCACCTCAAACAGTGGGGGTATGAGGAGGTGGGAGTTCAAGGTCTGTGGTCAACTTTCCAGCGTGGGGACCATCATCAAAGAAGAACTAATATTCTTCGAACATTTGGAAGAAGAGCATACATTTGAATTTAATTATCTATTACTGAGTGGGAATTTACTTCACTAGGAGATTATGTAACATAGCACTCTCAGTTATGTTTGTGTATCTTATATTTAGCTTGTCTATTGTGTGTGGAGTTACATGGTTTACCTAAGTGCTGAGTAGTACCTAGCTACTTAATTAAGGAAAGAATAGTTTAAGTAGTTACTCCCGAGCATAAAGAATCAGTGTCAGAATCCAACAAGGCTGACTCTCCCAGAAAAGTGCAGCAAAAAATATTGCTTATGTGTAAGTGAAATGTTAGGTCAAGTCAAAGAGTGAAATATTTCTCCACTTATCTATTAGAATAGGTTATGATCATTTTTAACTGTAAAAATGCAAAAAGAATTGCCATTTTGGGATCTCCATCTCTGGCTGACAGTTAAAAAAAAGGAATTGCAAACCTGAGCAGCTCAACAAGCATTTTGCCCATTTCAATTATGTGAACTGTTGGCTGACTTAAAAGATGCAGAATGTCATCCAAGGAGATCAGTTCTGATGTTGATGGTAATTAACTACGTATGAGAATCAGCTAGGTGTATCATCTCTTCACCACCTCCATTCCAAATGAGCTAATAATCACAGAAAACACTCTAGTAGATTTTTAGAAATTCTTTCCAATCATTACCCTTAGATTATCTATTCACAGAAATGATTGCACCATCATAATGTCAACACTGTTTCACGCCACAGTTTACGTCATGAATGTATTTTGGACACAAAAAGACACCTCTGATAACACCATCAGACACTACTTCATTTGCAAGCCAGAAGCTTGTTGTGCCGTGCAGTCAATTACTCACAAGGTTTCTTAATAGCATGTTTGCTTCAAATCACTACAGAGTGTGCTGGCAGTCAGCAGAGCTTGATAGTTCTCTACTTTTCATGTATGTGGTATGCTCAGTGTTGTTTGCCATCACTACCTATACTTCTTTTACATGGGTTTTGTCATTTGTTTTTTTGTCAACATTCCTCATCCCTTGCACTATGGAAGAATAGGAAACATAAAGGATCTTGTCAATTGGTTTGGATAGTCAACAGTCTTATAAAATCCTTTATGGACAGTCCTGAATTAAACCAATTCGTTTTCTACACAGACCTATACTCTCTGTGTATTTCAGCTAACTGTTTCAAAACTGTGCAGCTGCATGAATGGAAAACGTTTACTAAAACGCTTTAAAGTTTGGATCAAGAAAAAATATTTTTACTTTTGTAAACTCTTGCATTACATATTATTGCAGTTCTTATTAGTTTTCTCTGTAGATCCAATTTTAGTTTTGAAAAATCACTGTACTTAAACTATGTAGATAGCTACAATCTTGTAAGCAGTCATAGTTTTAATAAGTGCCACTGCAAGTTAGAATTAAAACATTCAGGGTTTGCCCATGTAGAGCAGATTGATGGTTCATTACAGTTTTCTTTAAAATATTGTAACATAATTTTTACATGTCTGTAAATAAATATTTTCTCTGATTTATGCACTAATCCAGTTTTGTAATTTCTTCTGTTAAATGTGACTCCAAGAAACTTTGCAGGAAAAAATATATTTCCCTCATGGAAAAATACCATTTAAAGCTCTGTACTACAACCATGCTTCACATACTTTCCAAGCAGAACAAACAGAAACAGGCATCTATAGTGTGAATTACTTACGCAAGATGGAGAAAGATCTAATAAATACTGCTGTCATTTTCAGAGTTTAAGAAATTTAAGGACCAATCCTGTGTTAAAAAATTATTGAGAATAAATGTGACCAGCTTCCTAAAAGGAGGAAATTCTTTCATGGGGTGAGAGAGGGAGAAAGAGAGAGGCCCATTGGTGACATTTCATTGAATCTGAGACATTAATTTTGTTAATCTTGGAAGCTTCTAAGTTTTGTGTGTCACTAAAGTAGCATACATGTAACTTATGAAAACCATTTTAATAATAGTTCTAGTTTTCTGTTTGGTATTCAAACGTATTTTTTATTCATAGTTTATTATTCCATTTCAAGTTGCTGCTACACAGGCAAACTAAGGAAAATTGGTCCACTAAGTCTATGAGAATGTTTTTAAACTATTTTGGAATTCTGAAGAAGCAAGACTATTTAGAAATGTGTCTGATTTACATATGGCACATCATTTTCTACATTTTTAAACATGTTGTCCTTAATTGTTACAGCTATGACAGATTTCGCACAAGTTTGTGAAGTTTATAAGCAACTTACTTTTATTATGCATTGATACAAGGCCAATTCCTCATTCAGAATGATCCTTGATAGAGATGAAATAGTAGATGATTAAAATAATTTGATTCCTTTTTAGTAGTAGCCTGAGAACTTGAAAAGTTTCCAGTTTCCATGTTCAGAAGAATCGTCAATAGTCTAGAAAATTTAAATAATGAATACATCTGATTTGAGAGGAAAGAGGATAATTAAGATAATTTCATTTTCTGTACTTGTCTGTGAAGCTCTTACATAATAAACATCATCCAAAAAATCACTTTGATAATCTTAAATTCTGTGTTGGATGATACTGGGCATGAGGGCAATTATTACTAAACTAAGTATCAAACAGCCAAGAATAAGCAGAGAGAGCATCCTAAAGTGTTAGATAGGTAAAACATCAAGCAATCTAACATTTTATGGACAAAGGAGCAATGCATTACAAATATTTTTGGAATAGAGAAATACTTAACCCTTGCATGATTAATAATAAAGTACAGGAAATGTAATTAATTCAGTTCAGTTGTATTCAGGATTATATTCCAGTATTTTTTATTTACTCGTATGAAGAACCATTCTAAGCCTCATTCGTTGCCTTTAGGGACAATTTTTATTTTTTTTTTTTTTTTTTTTTTGAGTTCTGAACCTGTAGGGAAAATCGTTATAAAATAATGAAAAATTATTAGAAGAGCGGAGGAGTTTTCCACATAAGTAATGGAATCCTGTCTCTTTGCATTAAGAATCTGAAAGAGTGGCTCCAAAGCAAAGCATTTAAAAGATTGTCTTCTGTCAGAAATTCTTTATTCTGAGACAGTAACCTCATTCCATGTCTGCATAACTTCAGACTTTTATCCTCTCTGAAGGAAACTTGTGGGACCTCTCCGTAGTAAGATCTCACTCAAGTCACCCACTCAGATCCAGCAGATCAGAAAAACCATCTCTATATGGTTAGAGTCCCACACAAGAGGAAGGATTGTGTGTGTGGTGAAGCTAAGGACAGTTGGACACCTTACACTAGGAGAAAAGGTGTCTGGTTTGGCCAGTGGCTGCCAGTCTTAACAGTCAGCTAAGGACAGACCTGACTACAGTTTCTAGAGCAAAGAGAGTCCGGCCAAGGTTAAGAGTAAAGATGCAGGAAAGATTCTGCACACTAAATAAAACGAGCACAACTTGGCAAGTTAGTACTGTAGCTCTGAGCTTTTCTCCAGTGGAATGTGCTGGCTATGAGGATGAGAGAGAGAAAAAATAAGGGCATCTGTGTACAGCATTTGCAGCCCTACTCTGGTGATCCACGCCCTTACAATGACCAGCTCTGGAAAACTGAGAAGAAAACCCTTTAAGATACTGCTTAGAAAAAACACTGAGTGCCATAGGCAACAAATAGTTATTGTGTTGTAGATAGTGGGGTTTGAGACTCATGTGAGATGAAAAGAACTCAATGTTTTTCATTGATACATATTTTGGGGCTGCTATAGTTAAGTATTTATTTGCTTAACGTCTCAAATAAAGATTGCTGCTCCACACGTGAACAGAATTAAGACACAATTATCACATCATGTTTTAACAAAAAAACTAATTCTTATATCATACATCCCATATAAATACAACCTACCAAGTAAAAATGTTTCTAAAGGTTACATTTAAACGTTCTGATACTATCCTGGCTATGTATATTTAACAGCCTAAGGTAATATAGAAGAAGCTATGTGTGACCACTCTCTGGTGTATTACTCTATATGAATATATCTATGATGTGTAGCTATGCATATATGGAAAAAAATATTCTTCCATTTCTTTGTGCTTTAGATAATTAGAAATGTTTCTCACCAACTAGAGGCAACTAATGTTGTGGAAAATAAGATTCGAACTCATCCCTGGGGTAAGTCTGCTGATATCAGTCACTGAATGAGTACCTTCGACGTCTACTCCAGCTGGATTCTTAAGCAGAAACTGTGATTGGTGCTCACCCTATGAGGAGTTAGAGCACCATTTAGCATGTTATTTAAAGAAAAAAAGAAGCGATAACTCATATTGCTGTTGCTAGTGTTGCTACTGCAAGAGGAACATGGTGGAGGTGCAGAGAATACACAGCAGGGTAGGGCTGCAACTCGAATGGGGCACTGAAACTTGAAGGAGCATTGAAAGGTTCTTACCTGGGCATGACTGGGGAAATTACTGAAATGGGATGTGCTGCACTTGCATTCACTTTACTTTTGAAGAAACCTCTCCCACATATTTATTTATTTTCATATTCCTACTTGTGATGCCATGATTCTGACTATTATTTCAAGGACTAAGCCTTCAAATTTCCGCGTGATTTTGGTTTAACTTCTCGAGAATTCAACACTTGTCAATGTGTAGCAAATCACAGGCAAAATTAACCCACTGTTCAGAATTTTCGCCTTGTTGTTTAATCCACAAGGTGGGGGAGGGATTTAATAAATGTCTGTTTACTTGAGTGAGCGCATTATCTGTAAATCTATCCTTACATTGATGAAAAAACTGCAGATGAGGCACCTACACTTCTGACGCATTCTAAATGCCAAACTCCAAGAAAATGCACACTGATCCTGTGAGGAGAAGGGCTGTGTAATCCTAACAAGATGTAAACTGGGCACTACCACCAGAAAAATTGACCTAGACAACAGTCCGTGCTCCATCCACTTCTTCTGAGCAGCAACTGGACACTTTACCTTACATTGGTAACACCCACAGGTAAGTGGGTGTTTCTATATGTTGTTAGTTTTTATTGTGAAAATATGTACAACAACTCTCAAGTAAATGAAATAGCACTGTCTTAAGCCAGCAAACAATTTGGCTTAATATTCTATAAAGTTATTTCAGCCTTAGTTATTTAAAACATTGCCATACAGGGTAAGTAACGTTCACTATCTCTGACTATTAAGGGAGGACCACAAACATTTATTTTCAGAATATTCTTGAGCTTCTAAAGCACATTTTCTTAATTTAATCTCTTTTTTTTTTAACCTCATTTTTCTCTCTCTACCGTGTTAAACTGGAAGAAATTATAAAAGAGTAAACTCTTAGCAAATAAATCATTCAGAAAGTATTTGCAAAAAAGAGAAATTTTAATTCACAAACGTGAATAGGAAACAAGTTTAGCAGAAAGGTATCTTTTTAGACTGACAAGTAGAACTGATAAAAATAGGAAATCTTTCAGGTGTGCAATCCTATCTGGTGGTTTGGGATTTTTTTCTAATTTACTTTTACACCATCCTTATGTGACTTTATCATGTTGTCTACAAAAACACTGCTGTTAAAAACAGCAAATCATAATGCAACAGATATGTTCTTATCAGCAGAGGAGCTATGCCATAACTCATATTTCTAGTCAGTCAGAGTTCTGATTTATGTAACTGTTACACAAATCATTTTGCATAAAACAAATAAATCAGTGTCTGAAGTGATGAATTTGGGTCAGTCTTTTTTTTTTTTTTTTTTTCCAACACACAGTCTTTCGTATTCTGGTTTTCATCAGTACTCAACACAGGAGGACAAAGTTTTATGAAATATGTGATGCCAAGGAAATAAATGCCTAAACATTTATTTTCTTAGTTCTGTACAGGACAACTTTCAGTGATACACATCAGGAGGTTTACTGTGCTTGTGACGACACACCGCATTACTTGTAATAAACGTATCAGAGTATGAAATGGTGTTTTACAAATCTATTCATTGAGCACCATTTTTTAAGGTAGCAGGCTTCAGAGAGCAAGTGTATCAGGTCATGTCTCAGGAAGAAAAAAGTGGTTTATGACAACAAGCTATATAAAATCAATTGTGCTGATTTCAAGGATGAGTGACCTTTCAGATTTTGATACTTCTCCATTTATGTGAGGATCATTTGTAAGCGAATTGCAAGTTCTGAGTAGTATTTCTAGTAGGTCAATGAGATGGAAAAACAGGACTGCTACCATCTTAAATGTGGCTCATTCTGAACAATTTGTGCCACGCTGGTTTTGGAGGATCCAAGACATGTCACAAGATAACAGGATAGCAACAGACGATCAATAATGGCAATAAGAAAAATGACAAAAAATCATTGCCCGTGGAATTGCATGCAGGCAGCCATGGAGACAAATGACATTGCTGACTGCTCTGTCAGATGTAGACTTTGAGTACAAGAGAAGCTCTGTGAAACCCTGTGCAGTGCAGAGCTACATCTGCTCTTGCTGCCTACTCAAGGGAACAAAGAACCTAAGCAGATGTTAGATTTCCAGCAGCTTCCTCAGATAACACTTTTCAAAGGTGTCTTTTTATAGGGGACAAGCTCAAGCCTTTTACCCGTCACCTTCATCCCCCATTTGTGTGTGGTTTGTCTCATCTGTTAAACCACAAGGTTTTTCAGAGAAGAGAAATGCACTGAAGTGGTGCCCTCCAAGGAATGAAGAGTATGAGTGAGTGCACACCCACACACACACGACCCACCGACCTGCAGACCTTCCCATCTCCACTGCCCAGGGTAAACTCATTGAGGAGTGTGAAACTTCATTTTTTTCAGTGAAGCCTCAAGAGACTGAGTTTGGAGGATTAAAACTCTCGCAGAGCTTATAAACTCCTCTTTATATACATTTTTATACATTGTTTTTAATCTGCGGACCTCAAGCAGTCACAGAAGAAGAAAGTTGAATCCTTTCTGGGTTATAGACAGGGAATATAGCACATGAAAAGGCCATTTAGCTGGCCTGAAGGCTTTTCCTGTTGGTAACAGCAAGAATTTCAGAGGACGACGTAAGATCCCGGCCTGATAGTACAGTAGATCTTATCTTTCCATTTCCTTATGGGCAGAGTTCTAAAACTAAGTATTTCACATCATGCTGGATATAAATTTTTACTGCTGTGAATAATCAGCATAGTAATGGAATTTATGTCATAAATCACATTTGACTTCCCAGCAAAAAGCCCCAGTAGGTGTGGTTCTGAGTTGACACTGTTAATCAGGTTTTGGACCAAATAGTGTGCAAAAGCAAAATTATTTAATTTCTTCAAGCTGAAGTGCTGTATATTTCCTTCAGCAATAATAATCAAATTTTAGTGGTCTCCATAGCAATGCACGTGAAAATTTGGAAGGCCAAGAAGGTATCCAACAGCAAATATAGAAATTCATAATATTGAGAATACATCCCACCAAGGCTAGGTTTTCAGGAATGCTGAGAAAATTAAGTAACATTCGCCATTGAAAATAATAGGATTTAGTTACCACAAATCACTGTAACTGAGCAAGGGTCATGCTATGGTAGTATGTTGCCTCTCTGAAAAAGTATTTCTACGTTCATATTCTTTGCAGATATTTTTGATTCAAACAAATCTAAAGCTTTCTGAACTATTAATTTTTGTATATTTTCTCTAGTAATTTATTCAACACCATATGTGTTAATAAATAAAAATCTCCAAAACATATGGGGTCAGAAATTTGCCAAATAGATTTCAGCCTAAAGTCTTGATGATTTTTTTCTACTGTTTTTATGAGCAATTTTACTTTTTGGATTCATATATTTCAAGATCAAAATGATATATTATGGTAACCTGGTCACCAACGTAACGTAGGATACAGAATTCCTCCTACTAATTCCTGCAACATAAGAAAATTAATCTACTGTGTTCTTACATAACATTAAGATCCTTTATAATACCAAAAGTGTCTTTTAGATCTGGTATCATCAGACTCTACCCATCACAGCCTTTATCTTCACGAATCTCTCAAAGTCTTTAATTTGCACTTAATATGGATCCTTTCAAGCAGAGGGAGCAGCAGCTGCCCCCAGGAAGGTTGCTTAATGCAACACATGGCACTGAAAGATTAAGCACGTTTACACAAAGTAACAGAGAGCACCAGGGAGACCCATAAACTGGTAAAAATCTGAGCCAATAAATCTAACATTGCAGCCTATGCTGATGCTTCAGCTTAGATGTAGGAGCAGTTTAGCCACACGGGTACAGTGCAGTACCTATACACCTATACTGCTTTCCAGGAGCTGGTGTGTTTGTTGTAGCTGATGTTTCACACTCTGCTTACAGCTCTCCTGGTGCTAGTGTCAGCACACGTGCTGCCAGCTCAGGGTTTTCAGCCCATCCACAGTGCAAAGGAGGGCCAAGACTTTCCCTGCACCTACTGGTGTAGATGTGCCTCAATGGCATGTAATACAGCTGGACAAGATGATCTCCAGAGGTCCCTTCCTACCTCAACTATTCTGTGATGTTGTGATTTTATGTTATAGTAAAATGGCATCCATATAGTCTCCATTAAAAAGATACTGAAGGTGCACAGGGAATGTGCCAGAATCAGCATGTAACACCCATCTTATATATATTCTTTATCATAAGAATCTCTCATGAATACTCAAAACACATTCTCACCATGATCACTTATTAAAGCAGGAACCTTATTTTCCCAGTAGAGTCTTGTAGCTGCTGAAATCATACTCAGATTGCTTTCTCTCATCCTATTTAGGATTAATATTCATTCATAGTCAATGAGCACTTCGTTCACGGTAAGAGGAACAGTTTCAGCTGGAAAGAATCAAAAAGTGCTATCTCAGAAAACTCCGCAGCTCTGCATCAGGGAGATGGTAGCTGGAGACTTGAAGTGCGTGAGGCAGTGAGGTGATCTGGTCCTGCCTATTCCATATCTGTGTTGTCTATGCTAAGCAATGAGCTATTGGACAAAGCAGACCAACAAGAAGAGCAAGATTAGGTAAACACTCATCCCAGCTGTTTCCACAGGAGAGGAGAAAGATTCCTGAGATCCACTGGCAGATGCTTCCCAAGAAGACAGGCTACACATCTGCTTCAGGGAAGCAAACAGCAAACGGTAGTAGCTAGAAGGCACTGCAGAGGGAAAAGCAAAGGGAAGACTAAGAGGGAGAAACCAGAAAGGGGTTGCCAAGGAACCAATGTTTGGCTCAAGGTGCAGAATAGAGTGGTAAGTATCTCGGGGAAGACCGTAGTGCTGTTTGAAGGCAGAGTGAGAGGTTATCCCATCGCCAAAATGCCACTGGATACAAACCTGGTTTGTGCAGGATCCAGAGCAGAACATCTAAAGACATACATGAGATAGGCCTACCAAAAATATAAGGGAGGGAGAGTGCCTGCATGCACACAGACGGGTTGTGGGGATGAGTTATGTGAACAGGGCACACAGAATTCTTAAGTCTAAGACAAATTAGCCCAAGTCCAGACTGAGCATTTTCTTGCTTCCTGAACCAAAGCAGCATGGGCAGGACTACAGTTGAGGGCAGGCTCTGAGGACCGTGAGGTTGAACTAAGGCATCTATATACCACACAGGTCTTTCAGTGGTTGTAGTCCTCGTGGCTTACTTGGAGAAGTACCAAAAGTTCATGAGTCCGGCTGGAGTCAATGGCAAAACCATACACTTAGCTCCTCAGGAGTCCCTCATTAGGATCCCAAACCAGAGATGTAAGGAAGCAATTTAGACGCTGGAACACAAACGTCTACCATCATTTTAGATGTCCCCTTTAGATCCTCCACAAAGGAACAACGCTCACACACCCCTGTCCATGCCTGCTAGTCCCAGGAGGGTGTTTCAGTTACTCAGGACTTCAGAAATGGCATAGATGCAGATGTTTAGATTCCTGAACAGGCCCTGCAGTTTTAACTGTGGTGTCTTTATAGGGTAAGTTGGGAACAGTTTTAGGGAAAAGTTTTGACCTAAGGAGTATGTTTTCAAACTGGAAC
Source organism: Pampusana beccarii (assembly GCA_013399365.1). NCBI lineage: Eukaryota > Metazoa > Chordata > Aves > Columbiformes > Columbidae > Pampusana > Pampusana beccarii. The sequence continues at coordinate 89,658 of VWYH01003321.1, read as the reverse complement.
CTGCAGCTGTATAATTCACATTCATGTCAGCAACAGTTTCCAAAAATCTGCTGATATAACTGAGAATTTCTTAAAGTCATAGAAAACTGGAAAAAGTAGGTTAGACAAAGCTCATGAGAAAGCAAACTGGCAGCAGTAAAACTCAAAGTTATTGATGACAGCTATAATAGTTACCTATAGTAGGAACTGAAATGCTGATATGGTGTTACCCACTGAAAACAGAATTAGGTATTGCATGTGTTAAATTATCCTTTTATCACCTATGAAAGAACACCAGATTTTGGCACCTGTTATTGCCATTAGAGGGACTATACTTTAGTCACACCTAGACTCAATTATTGCCACAGTGCTAGCTGCAGCAGACTATTTCAGAACATACCCCAGCCTGTGCCATCTTTGTACTGCTGAGCTCCCAATTAAAAGAAAATTACTGAAGGCCTGTTTTCTCAGCTTAGCACTCTATGAGCTTGAAAAATAAGAATGATTTCTCACTGTGAACTGTGATATGAACATGAAAGTGGTGCAGACTTCTTTTTTCCCCTTGAATTAAAAGTTCACCTCTGGTTTAGAGTTAGAGACACTTTGCTCAGTAAAGCTACACCAAAGCAGCCCTCTAACTCAGCTATAAACTGGGTCGAAAAGCAATCAGCACAGGCCAACAGAGTCATTTTCAAAGAAGGAAGGGCTGAATCCCAAGGGCAATCCCTACCACAAGGGCTGTGGGATCCATCCCCACCAGAGCTTTGTGAATGCCACAGACATCTCTCTTGTCCTTCTATCTTAGTAGCACTAGAATAATACAAAGGGTGTAACCACAGACTCATACAAACTTGTTATGCATGAAATGTAATGAGTTTCTTTTCCATTGACAGTTAAATTTGTTATAGAAGTCTTGTGCATTCTTGCTGCTGTGAAGCAATACCCTGGCCATTTCCATGGCTGCCACAGGGACAGCCATGTGGAAGAGCATAAAAAGGGGCAGGCAAGAGAAAGGTGCAAGGGTTTTTACAAGACACTGGCCTTTTTGGTGTGTTTTTTCAAAGACCGGGCTATTCTTACATTAGAACTACCTTAATAATACGTACTGTTCTTGTTTTAGATATTGCTCTGTTAAACCTTCATTGCACTATATATTCATTCTCACATATATAATACAACAGTTTCTGTTGAGAAACCCACCAGCTAAAGTAGTATTTGAGACACCACTTTTGAGATGGATATAATAGCTTTGAACTATGTCCAGCTTTATTATATGAGCAAACGCAAAAATACAGAGCCTTTGCATTTCTTTAAAAACTATTCCTCAGCTCTCCATTTTCCTAGTGTCCTTGGCTAAAACTGAGGATCTTGATAGAACTGCAGGACCTGAGCCAGCTTCACCAAATTATAATTTTAATGTTATTTGTTTCCCTGTGAGTTAGATAATAAAAGCCAATATCTTGAATAGCATTCAGAAAGGGATTAGTCATTCTTCGGATAATGAAAACTTCCACAAGAGTATTTAAACAGGAACAGTTCTTTTAAGAAGCGCATATTTTTTCTACCACTGCATAAACTAAACACTAACTGACAGCACAAAGGAAATGAGGAAACAGGTTATTCCGTGACTATTTACCTGGGGATTTCTCTCTGCACCCTTGAAGTGCAACATCATCGGAGACTGTATAATAAGACTTGATGGAGGCAAGCTGAGGTTTAAAAGACATAAAGCAGAGATAGATGCTTTACAGTTGTATATTCCTAGTGTTACTGAGCAAAATTATAACGTAATGAGGCCTTCACAGCATAGAGGAGATAATACTATTGTGTTTCAGTTTGCATTGCACTTCTCATGCTTCAGAGAAGTACAAATACATTGCTAGTAACTGAGGAGGTGAAGCTACAACACAAGTTTATCCAGTGTTTCCATATTCTTTAGGAAAAAAAAAAAGGGCACAAGAGTAGCTCATGTGCTCAGGCTTAGCTGAAAGACTGTTACTTATAGCACAGCATTCCACTGTCTGGTTTCTTATACATACAATTAATTTAGTGTTAATTCCCAGCTGTTCTGTGTATTGCTATTAAACTGTACACACAGAAGTCATCTGGCCTGCTGTGATTAGGCATAACATGATACAGCTTTTATTATCAGCATGAAAATGGGAGTTTTCTGGTTGAAATGGCATAGTTTTGCACCTAGTTTTGCAATGATTCATCCTATTTATTATGTATAAGGAATGCACTAAATCATGCCCCCGATTACTGCACTTACTCTTTGAGTAAAAAGTTAATTTTCTAAGAATTTTCGAGGGAAGTTGATAATTTCTTTATGAATTAAATTTATTTAATAATGAGACCTTTAACTTAGCAATCAGTGTCAGACCTTTTCTCTGTCCCCAATGATCTCTGCATACGCAAATCCGCATACACAAGCCCTGGCAAGGAAGGGATATTGAAAAACTCTGGCTACATTACCTCTTTTATTGTTGGGTTTGAGGACTGTATATTAGCAATTCAATATAGTTGAAAGGTTGACTTTTGTCGTTTGTGGCATGTTTTTGGGGTTTGGATTGCTTTGCTTTTTTTTTTTTTTTCAGAGGAAGTCTTTAAAATTATATTTACATTAAAAAAATATTGCAACAAACTCTTGAACCACAAAACTGAGGCCACACGATATCCTTGTTTAAGGTGGTTAACTTAAGCTGGCCACCATCATCTAGTAAGGAGCAGAGGAAGGGAGGAGACAAGCTGTCCTGGTTTGCAGGTTTCTTGGATAGACCTTACACCTACGCTGTAGTAGCCTCTTTCTAGATATGGCTCCTGCCCCTCCTAAAGGGGATCCCTGGGCTCACCCGAGACTCAATACCTCACCTTGCTTGGGACTGTCTGTGAACCCTGTCCCTCTCACCGTCACTGTGCCCTGATGAGGTGGGTCTGTGCCTTCATCCCTGCCCTGCCCCTGCCATGCTGGCTCTCAGCTCCCAGCTCATCCTCCTCAGTGGACCAGCCAGACTCCTGCTGGTCCCTGACGTGCACAAACCAAGTCACCACTGCGTGTGGAGAATCTGCTAAATTTACTGATTTACTGCAAAGGAGATGTTGAAATGAACATGCTAATGGGGGTGGACCTGCTGGAAAGCTACTGGAAAGCAACTGGAAAGCAGCACTGCAGAGAAGGACTTGGGAGTTCTGGTTGACACAGGTTGACCGTGAGTCAACGATGTGCACTTGTGGCCAAGAAGGCCAACAGTATCCTAGGGTGCATTAAGAAGAGTGCGACTAGCAGGTTGAGGGAGGTTATCCTCCCACTCTACTCTACCCTGGTGAAGTCACCTCTGGAGTACTGTGTCAAGTTCTGGGCCCCCCAGTTTAAGAAGGACAAGGAATTACTGGAGCTTTTAATTTCCTTCCCAGGTTAATTCAAAAAGGTTAGTTCAATTTGATGCAAACTACACCGCAACACTTGGAGGTGCAGCACAGCATGGAGCAGAGTTCAAGGTACCGGGTTCTCCTGGGATTATTGCTAAAGTGATGTCACCAGGGAGCCTGTACTTCAACAGACAAGCAAATTTTCAAAAAGCTGTGTTTGTATTGTCTATTTGCAATTTCAACTACTTGCTTTTTATATGTGCCCCTGCTGTTTAATGCAAGACCAAAAGTGCAGATAGGTCTGTATTTTCATACATTAATGTGGAAGCAGCTTTCCCACAGTATTGACTGTTTGCAAAATTTTAGTCTTCCAGAAAATGTAGATAAATTTGTATTTAAGACCTTTTGGATGAATTCTGATTGTAAGACTCTGCAAGCACTACAGTTAAGGAGATAGTCCTAGTTTTTAATCCTGAATCTTTCCAGGTTCCTTTGTTTCTTGTAATTTTTGAATTTAATACACTAAAATCTAATCTTTTCATAAAGAAACATTCACTTCAAGGGAAGGAAATCAGACACATCTTATTTCACCTACTGTAACTCTCCAAGCTGGGATTTTCAGAGAAACTGAGAGAAGCTTGATATCTTCTGGCACATGGGAGCAGCTGAGCATCTAATTCATGTAGCTCCCTTTAGAAAAAACTCAGGTCTGAGGCAGTTTTGGGCTACTCTTAAAAAAAAAAAAAAAAAGTCAGACTTTCTTCTCAGACACCTATTTATCTGATAAAAGGACTTCAATCTCCTTTTCCATTTAATGAACAAAAAAATTATCTGATGCAATCATCATGGCTGCCTCAATATTGACTCTGGTGCCTGTGAGGCATTTCTGGGGACTAAATGTTGTTTATAAACAGCTTGATTTTTCAATATACCATTTCATCTTCTCTCACTCTTTTTAATTCTTCTCAAAGTTGATGTATTTTCCATTACTGTAAAATTGACAGTCTTTGAATACACCAAATATAAAGACACTATTAAATGGCATTTATAAGCATCACTTTATGTGGAAAGAAATCACTAAAAGATCTGTTGGGTTTATAACCGGGAAAGCAGAACAATTCTTTCTTTCCAACATAAAAAGCCTTTTCTATCTAAGCAAAGACTTATAGCAAGTGGAAGTTCAATATCATGCCTTTGAGAATTACAATCTGTTTAGACCAAAGTAAAACTATTTGAAAGGAAGTATTAAATAGTGAAGTAGTTATGCGTGGCAATTTTCTAAAATATTTGGATTTCTCCTTTCAGTCTCAGTGACTTTTCTATCTGCAATATCCTTTCCACTTCATATCCAGTTCACAATTTAGAATCTGAAGGAGTCTTTGAAGTATGTCATTTACAGCAAAAAGCACAGGCAGAATACTACTTTTTTTTTCTGCCTGGTGTGCTTAAGGAAAAAAGCATTGAGACCCTTGGCTGTGAGCTTAGACCCATACGGAAGAAAGTATTGCCTAAATCCCTGCACTGAAGGAGTGATAACAATGTTTATTCGGTCACAGGTGGAGTAATATTTATGACTATTTTGTTTTTACTATTGAATGTAGTCCTCAAGATATTACTAATTTGTCTTAATCACATGTCAAATACGATATCTTATCAAGTTTTATCTGTATGTTACAATAACTGTTTTGTTAGGAAGAGGGTTGACTTAACTTGGAAAAAGCAGGCAACAAAGTCTGCTTCCCAAGGGTGCTAGAAGGGAAAATATCTTACTTTTCCCACTATCCTCCACATAGCAGTGCAAATACACATAAACTCAATGGTCCTGTTTTACCTCTTGATAGGTTTTCTGCACTGCTAGCTCCTGCTGCTTTCAAGGGTCTGACAGCTTTCTTAAAACAAACCAGATAAACCTAGCAGAGTGTTTCTATATTATTCAAATGACACATATATATACATACAGTGCAGCATCATTATTAGGTTTTCTGAGAGATTATACGTATAGATTAGATGTAGATATGAAAGAGGGAGAGACGTCCGTCAAAAAAATCCAAATACTTTCTGCTTTAATACATACATTTTGGCAGCACGCAGGCACCAAGAAGTCCCAGATTGTTTCCTGTCCCTGTCCCCAGAGAAGCAGGTGCAAGCACAGCTCCCAGAAATCATGTGCGAAGCTGCAGTCACACCTGGTTAACACATCTGCCTTGCTTTGGTCCGGGTCCTTGGTGGTATCCGGCAATCTTAGACCTTGGGGCTACTTTATGAACCTGCAAGTCTCACAAAGCACCACATCACATCTAGTTTGAGACCAGTGTTACCTGATGTGCCTGTTTCAGAATGACCTAGATGATTTATAGCTACTTGTGACCCTTTTCCTGTGTACCTCAGTAATACGTCTTGGGTATATGAAATGGTGTACCAGCGTTACCATTGTGCAATGCATGTCTAGGAGACAGGCTGAAGAGACACTTGACCTGTTGATGTATCCTTATTTTATATCTGGACCTGAACACAGATTACAAACTTTGGAAATGTCAGTTTTGTTTCCCTGACCTGCACAACGCTCACACACGCGATTTGGTGGAACTGAACACAACATTGTCTCTTCAGCTTGTAATAACAACACAAGAAAGCAAGAACAATGTAAATGGGTTTTCCCTCTTCCCTTGCTATGCATTTCTTCTTGTTGTTATTGGAATAAATAACTAACTGCTCTTTCCAGGCCCTTTTAAATACTAATTCCACAAAGAAGGGTGAAATTAGTTTCCTGAGGACCAAGTTGCGTGAAGTCAAAGCTATGGTTCCAAGCAAAATAGTACACTGTAGTGCTGCTTTCTGCACTGTTATCTTCTCTTTCTGTGTATATATCTGAATTAAACCTAGAAATATGTTAGCATTTTCTGAACTTGGTGAAATGGCATTTCCACTTGCTTGCATGTTTTTTGCAGAACTTTTTGTGAACTTGCACTAGTAAGTGCTAACTATGTGGTGTTATACTGCATTCTGCAACAACAAGAGAAGTAAATTTTATTGTTACACAGTTCTTAGAACCATGTTAGCATCCTTTGAAATGCTGTTTTGAAGCATAATTTGTGAAATAATCTGTGTAACTTGCTGGTTTGTTGAAAAGGTAGGATTGTTGCTCACTCACATCCTGTATGGGCAGTCTGAATACCTTCACACAACTACTTCTTTTGTTTTGTCCATCATTTGCAACACTGAGATTAAATTCATTTTATAAATCCACCTGTCGATCAGATATGACCCTCCCCTAGACTCGCTCCAACAGCACCATGTCCTTCTTAAGCTGAGTTGCAGAAATTTGATAAGGATCAAAAAATAAAACCAACCAACAAACCTTCTCTCTTCACTATTTGGCATAACTCACATAGTCTAAGCCAGCTTTCTTACTTTTGAAATCACACAAACCCACCAAAACTCATTTACAGTTCTTGGTATTACAGAAGTTTTCCCATTTCACAAAAACTGGAAATTTCAAACTTTAAAAATATCACTACCGGCATGGGTTTCTTTCGTTTTACTGTGGTGAGAATTATGTCTGTCACTTATGTCTGACTTTTTTCCCTTCTTTTTTTTTTTCTTTTAAAGGAATTGGGACAGGTCATTTTGTAGCCTTTACATGCTTTCTCTGGTCTAAAGGTCTAGAACACACATTCACACATACAGAGGAAAAGGCAGGGAAAAGCATCCTGGATATAATTTGTATAATTTCAATTTACCACTAAGTGCTACAAGGAAAGAAGAAACAGCAGGAAAGTACCACAGAAGTGCAAAAATAAATCTGTTTCTCCAAAATACATTTGGCAGTGAAAATGACTGTAAGATTTTCCACAGCATATTTTTGCATGATTCTAGCAGTGTTACTCTCTAATCAGCACAGTCAGTAGTGGAAGAAGAGACACGACTGTCAGGCCTCCTTCTTGCTTCCCCAAACTTCCATATCAGCCCCAATTTACCTGCAGATGGCCTTGTTTAGGCAATGTATCACCTGAGCCCAGCTCAAAAAGCGGGTTGGCAGAGGTGCTGTGTGGGAATGGGGACCACAAGAGACCACATATGCCAGAGAAAGGAAATGAAACCACTCACCCTTTCTGGAAAAGAAACCCACCACCCTTTGTTTTTCCTTCTAGCACTGTTTTATTAGAATGTGGAACACTCCATTATCACATCATAACTTTAAAAAGAGAGAAGTCAGGTCTAATGAGAATGGATGAAAGGACAAAAGAGTTTGAGGGAAAAAAGGGGTTGAAAGTTAGTCTGCCCTGTGGATCCTTGGAAGAAAAGTATGTCTTTATACTCTGGATTTCTAGTCTAGAGAAGGTCTCTGGCTTCCAGTGCTGGAGCAGTCCTCACACAATTTCCTTCAGGCCTTAGAGGTGCTTTGATGTGAATCTCTTGGATGGGAAAACTGGATGCAGAGATGTGCTGTTTTTCTGATGACTCCCCCAAAGCAGATCACAGCAGTTAGCAGTGCCTAACTGGACACCTTTCGGCTGAACTGGCCTTGAGCAAGTGTAGTGTCATGTCCACAGAGAGAGACAAGAAGAACTTACACAGTCCTTCCTGCATGTACCAGTGCAGACAGTTCTGCACTGCTTTGGCCCTCACAAACTCATAGAGCTTCAGTTGCTGAAGAAGATTTCTTTGGGAAATCTATTTGTGCCAGAGTAAGTGAGAAGGAGGATATGCTCCTGGAAATAGATCTGACATACTGTCCAGTGCTGAAAGGATGAGTATATTGGTCATAAGATTAATATCAACCTACAGGTGTCACCATTGAATTCTCAAATATCTTGGGTAGGAAAATATCATAGAATAATTTTTGTTGGAAAAGACCCTCAAGATCATCAAGTCCAACCATTAACATAACACTAGCACTAAATGATGTCCCTAAGAACCTCATCTACATGTCTTTTAAATACCTCCAGGGATGGTGATTCAACCATCTCCATAGGCAGCCTGCTCCAAAGATGACCAGAAGACTAGAACACCTCCCTGAAGAAGACAGGCTGAGACAGCTGGGATTGTTCAGCCTGGAGAAGAGAAGACTTGAACTAGACAAAAAATAAGAGGGTGGGGTGGGGGGAGGCAGGGGGGAGGAATAAGAGTAAATTACTGGTCTGTAACTAATTTTGGAAGCAAAATCTGATTGGGTTTTGTTGGGTTTTTTTGGTCTCAGTATACACCCAGGGAATTGTAGACTGTTCACCTTTTCTGTGAAAGAAGGGCCAAGCACTGGGTTGGCAGAGATGTTGCAGAATTGACCTAGCTGCTGAAATAAAATAGTTGGTGGTACCTTGGGCAATTTGCACTCTAAAATGCTGTCTTCACTGTAAAAAATGTATGTGCAGGTCTCGTGCCAGTTAGGAAATCTCTTCCAGTGAGTGCTGGAAGTGCACTGTGCAGTGCAGTGCAGGGCAGAAAAATACTTCCAAATCTTGCTTGGCACACTGGTTGGACTGCCACACATTTTCAGCATCTAGAGAGACATTTTCTCTAGGAATGTGTTTCTATCCACAGCATTGCTTCAGATGCTACACAAAGAGACTTTTGTTGAACTCATTTTCAGTCTTGGCTTTGAGCCAGAGCTTTAGATATATCGGTTCTCCTATTGCTCTACACTATCCCTACAGATCTCACAGGAAGAGAGAGACAGTGATTGAAGAGAAATCTCTGCTATAATACTGATGTTTTGCTTTGTCTTTGAGGGATTTGAGTGGGGTGTCACATCACACTAAAGATATACTCTGGAAAAAAAAAAAAAAAGAAAAAATGAAAAATGTTTAAATCCGTCTGAAATGAAGAGGTTGTTTTTCTTTGACTTGTGATCTTGCGGGGTCAGACTGTGAGTCCTAGAGACAGTGAGAGGAAGGAATTGCTCTGACCTTGGCAAAGTTAATCATACGTGTTTGTCCTCCACCAACAGCAAGTTGCTATCTACGCACATATTTGTAGAACCTAAATTCCATTTCTTATTACCCACCTGAGAAAGCAGAGAATATAGGACAGGTAGTAGCTGTTTTACTGCTGCATAACAACACGTCTGTTTCCACAAAGGTACACTTGAAGGACAGTGTTCACCCTATTCCAAATTTCTTTTGCTACAATGATATTATTTGATGCTGGATAAACGTACACCTATTTTTTCCTAAAGTAAATATAGTATAAAATAAATGGGAGAAAATTAGGAATACAATTCAGACATAATGCTTGGTCTTGTAAAAGCAGTCATTTGATTTATGACCAATTGTCTAAAATTTAATTTAAAGGTGTAGATACATATCAAAATTACAAAATTTCTCTGTGTTAGAGAAATGCTTCCATTTCCCTGAAGTCTGTTCCTTTAACAGTACATATGAATCCGGGAACTTTACAACAAATGATTTTAAAAGCCTATTGCTGCTTCTTTTGTACTAACTATGATCAATGTGTTGCTGTTAGTGACCTAATTATACTGCAGGGTCTCCTTTTATAGAGAGGATATTTGGGTTATTTATATGTTTCTCTCTGTGGTCAACACGATTATCTGAAGGGCTGACTGAATTTACCCTGGTACACTACAAATACATGTGTAACTCAAACTCGCGAGAATAAAAAACTATTGTTACACAACCATATAAGGTATTTTGTGAAGTGACATATTGTTCAACATGAACACTTAAAACTTAAGATGTTTTTTCCAGTCTGAAAAGAAATTTAATTCCAGTATTCCACATGTACGAAACTGCATAAACCAAGGAGAATGATCTTAGCTGGACTACTTATTTTACAATTAATATTAGCTAATGTTTTCTATTGTAGCTGGTTAAGTAAGCAAACATTTCTTAGGACCTGGTGTCTTCCATTATATTACAGAACAACACGTTGTTTGTTTCATCCAACAGACTCCAAAATATTCAGCGTGAAATAGTTTTAAGTGGTATTGGAAGTGGGTGTCCTTGGTGGGAATATTATTTTTCTAACAAAAAATACATCAGGACCCATATATGAAGTCACGTGCCAAACCTACAAGGCAGTAGGTTTTACGAAACATGTACAAGCTATTCTGCCAGCCCATGCATAATTACACTACCATTTTTTATCTTCCTATTGTGGTAGTCACGGACCCTTAGAAATGCTGGCAGAAAGGGACCTCTGGAAGTCACCTACTCCATCACCCTGCTTGAAACAAGACTAATCCCAGAACTACTTCAGGTAAGCTGTAGGCATATCTGAGTCTTGAAAACAAGCAGGAATGGATGTTTAGTAGCCTCTCTGGCGAACCTGCTTCAGTGCTGAACTATTCTATTGAAAAGGTTTTTCATAATGTCCAGTTTAAACCCACAAGGTAGCAATGTCTGGTCACTACCTCTTTTATATTACTTGTCACTGTTGGTTCTGTTGTCTTTCTAATCCCCATTCAAGTAGCTGTAGGTTGCTATTCTACTGCCCCTTAGCTTCTCTGACAGACTAAATAAACCCAGATGCTTCATCCTCTCGTTGTGGACTACACGCTCTCTGTCTCTGGCCAGTGGTAGCCCTCCCTCTGTCTCACACCAGTTTCTGAACATCCTGTTTCAGCAGAGAATACTGGGCTGCTATCTGGGCTGAAAATGTCACATTCATCCAGCCTGGACTTCATCAGCTTTACAAGAAGAATGCTGTAATTCTCCACTTCTTTCACCTCCTTGCCTGTCTCAAAGAAGGATGCAGTGCTGGCTTTTTTTTTCCAGTCAGCAGGAACCTCCTCTGAGCAACACAGATTTTCTTAGATGAGTCACAGTATCATTTCAGCTAACTCCTTCAGTACCCCCAGGTGTATCCCATCCAGTCTCATGGATTGGAAGACATTCAGCTGCTCTAAATAGTCCACTAAACCTTTTACTCCCCATGCTCATCTGCTTCTCTGTTTCCCAACCATATCGACAGAAGCAGAGATCCCAGGAGAGGGCTTTGCCTGTAAGGACTGAGACAAGAGAACATGTTGAGTATTTCCGCTTCCTGATTTCCTCAGTGCCATGGTCCCCTCTGACATTGGGTTCCCTTCTTTCATTTTCAGTCTGAACTCCAGCCCCCAAAAACACCTATATGCAATATGGATAAAATTGCCTGGCTCGTGCAGGTGGGAACTCAGACTAGCTGACTTCACAGTTACCTGTGTACTTAAAACCTATGGCCTACAATAGTTTCTCCTTCTCTCTAACTATTTGTGAAGCAGAATCCTCTTCCAGCTGTGAAGGACACAGAAGAAGGAGGTGTGTAGGAAGAAATGCACTTGAAACTATCCAGTGTAAGCCTAACCTCAGAGAGAGAGAGCATGAAATGTGTAGAGCCTGCTTTTTGGAGCTGAAATGCTACCCAGCTGTGCCTGCAGAGAGAGGAAAAGACAATGAGCTGCTGTGCTACTATGGGAGTGTGTGCTGGGGAATCTCTGAAATCTAGCATGGCAGAAGAGGTTTTTCTCTCTATTTTGAGGTGAATCATACCTCACAGTGCATGTTTCTCATTTTCGATGTGTTCCAGTGGAGAAAGTAAACTGTGTATTTCTGCTGCTGAAAAAGAGTTTCTCTGCTCTGACAGAATAAACCTTGTGAAAAACTGATACACTTCTTCCTTGAAGTCAGCAGAACATACCTGTATTTTCAGGAACAGAGGCAGCCTCAGGTGATCCGCTCAGTCTCTGAGTGAACCTCTGTCTGCCACTGGATACAATTCAGTGTTTCAAGGCAGCTACAAGATGCTTTACGGTAAGCTGCTCTGGAATAGAATCCTGATGGAGACAGTCCCTCTGGAGTCTCACCTGCCAGTGGCTGGTTCTTGCTTAGAAGCATATTTCTAATTTCTCTGCTGTAGCTCTAATCTTTTGGAGAGACAATGCTAAGTTTCCAATAACGTAAGTTATTGAAGTTAATAATTATTACGCAATAATGCAAGTTATTGAGGTTAATAAGTGAAGCTACTGAAGTCTTTCATTAGTTTCTCCTATATAGGCTAAATACCCCAAGCATTATCGGTCTTTTCTGGAACAACATGAAGATTAGCAGCATACATCCATTCACTGAGATGAGATCTTTCTGCCTGCTTTAAATGTTAGAGGTACGTATGACACTGACAACATTAACAATAAATCGTGCTGCTAGTTTCCTTCTTGGACAGTATGGGAGGCTGATAGAGACTTGAATTTCACAGAGCTTCAGGAATGATTCAAATAGCAAATCAGTAAAGCTTACCTTTCTTCTTTGACATACGTATATAGACCCATAAGTAGGGAACGGAGCCAGACAATCCTTGACAGGTGTAAGTTGACCTGGAACCACTGGAATCAAGATGTGTGTTCATTTACATCAGCTGAAGTTACAGCCCACAATATTTAAATTGTGTGCAAGCAAATGGCCTATGACTTGTGTATCCTGACATAAAAGTCTGTTTTATCCAGAAACTGCACTCTTCTCAAGTGTCGTTAACTTGAACATTTAACTAAAAGAAATGAAGGGCTACAGGCTTACTGAATAGTGTACTTAAAGGGAAAAAAATTCTCTATTATAATTCTTCTTTCTCTAAATCCTCCACACTCTTAACTGTGGCTGAGAGATTTAAAATAGGATTATATCAGACTTTACCCAGCAAGGCTTTGAATTAGCTTTTAAGGCAATACTCATATTTTTACTATACAAGGAGAAGCAGCAAAATTTATGGATCATTAGGCCAGTAAAGCTGAGAGGAAAGTAGTTGCAGTTACTTTAGACAAGAAATGAATGCGCCTATTTTTCTCAGATTTTTATGTTCTGAATTTATACTATATGTCACTGCCTCTATAATACTAAAAATCACTACCTTTTTATAATTTTATCTTTTTCCAATGTTAAATCTCTAGCACTGCTTGAAGAGCAAGATTGTTGAGAGAGAGATAACAAATAACTTATTATCATGTCCTCTCTGGATTCTCATATTTTGGGATTTATTTGAAACTCTCTGAAAGCTGATGTTACCTTTTAGGGAAAATTATAATAATGCATGCTCTGAAAACGTCTGTATGTCTACTACCACAAAGTAATCCCATTTTCTTCAGCATAATATGAAGCTAGACATCATAACACCAGCTTTGACAGAAAAAATTACACCAGTTTGTTTAGTTAAAAATGTTAGGAGCATTGACTAGTCAAATAAATAATCCTAATTTTACATTATTCTACTTAATACTCTAAAGTTATATGTATGCTGTACCCCAGACCAATGGACCACGACCCCAATTTATACTTCTCCTGGGCCCACCTCTGGGTTCAGCACCATTATTCCGAGTAGTCACTTTGGCATCAAGGATGTCAGGCTGACTACATATGCCAGAGTTTTGCAAAACTTATGCCCTGCTTAGTAATCCCTTGAGACTGACAGTTTTCAGATGTAGTCTCTCACTACTTTATGGAATGTCTTGCAATTAGGAAGAAATTTAGTAAGACATTTTCTAACAAGGTTCATTTACATTCACAAACCTCCATGAGTATAGCAGAGAGAGGCAGCTACTCAAAAAATCAGATTTGAAATGCTACAATTTAACATTCCCAAATTTTGAATTTTTATCTTTAGAATATCAAAATCATATACCTTTTTTCCTTTTTTTCAGTTTGACCCTCAAAAGAATTTTTACCTCTGTACCTCTTTCTCTGTAGTACTATTTTGGCAGCCAACCTGATCCCTTCAGTGCCAGTACTGTTACCCCTTTCTTTTATCTCAGCAAGTGTTGTCACCAGTGTTGTAAAGGAATTTCACTTTCACCTCATGGACCATGACATGAATAATACAAAGCACCCCAGACACAATGCTGACAACTGAAACCTCTGGCAATTATTTTAATTACTGAAGAGAAAAGAGATTAAAAAAAAAAAAAAAGTACTTCACTATGATTATCTATAATTTTGTTGAAATTATAATGACACTCAACATAGTGTATGCATTCTGCCTAATAATTCAGAAGAATTTATTCCCAGAGACCTGTCCCATGGTTTATGAGGACTGCACTCATTTCCACATAAAAGATTCAAGAATTTAATTTTTAAAAATGCTTTGCATGTGAACCCTAAGCCTGTTGCCATTTTCATCCAGATGCTTTACTAGATATTCATAAAAAGACCACTCTGCAGATAGCTTCCAGGCAAGCAGCAGTGTGGTGCTACTGCAGCAAGTCTACAAGTAATTTGACTCATCTAAAAGTAGTTTGACTCATAGAATCGTAATTTCTCTAGGAAATGCCCTTAGAAGGGAGCAAATTAAGCCAGGTTACAACATACAGTCTTTAGTTTACCTACATGGAAACTGAGAAACACACACAGGAGAGTTAATAAAGAGTAGTAGTAGGCCAAAACGCTGCTTTCAAAAATGCAATCCAGTGCAGGAGGGAATGGTCCCTTGCATTTATTTACTGCCTTGCAAACCATGGCTATTGTTTAAATCCTTGATGTCTCTGCCGTCCTTTCATCTCTCTCCCTCCAGTTTGTCCTGAGTCAGAGAAAAATAATTTTTTTTGAGAGTTATCCGCTTTAGCTTCTCAGAGCATGGGTAAAATATTTGAAAGAATGATTAGCATGGAAGCAAAGGTGTCCATCTGCATCCAGTGGTATTATGTGACACAGTAAAACTCACAGGGTCTTATTTCACCGACGCTCCTGGAAAGAGCAAATTAAGACAAGCTGCAACTTACACTCTTCAGTAAAACAACCATAAATAGGTTACTGGTTCATTTTGGTTTTTTAATACGCTGTTTGACACAGTTCTTCAGTGAATGGCTTAAAATATCAAATGCAAGCCTATGTGCTGTTCTGTGGATGAGCTGTTATGTCATATTGGTTGCTCACCCTTTAAAAGTCATGTAACCATACAACCTTATTTACATGACCTGGAGGGATCCTCTGAGGTTTCTGAGTCTCTCTTTATGTTAATAAATTATACAGTAAGAGCGAGAACCAGGTTTACAGAAGAGAACTGTAGTGGCTTTATACGCATGATATCACTCACAGTGATACTTCTTACTTTCACTGAATGGTCTCATAAATAATGCTTAAAACACCTGAGCCTCCTGTGAAGAATACCCATAAGCTGCATTCTCAAGTTCTTCTGGATCTTTTATATACATATTTTCCCCAAAGTGATTATGGATCACATTGAGAATGAGATACATGAGAAATAAGTTAGCCTTCACTTTAACTTAAACTATGCTGACCACCAGTGAAACAGTGACACCCAACTGCTCTACTTTGCTGCTCACTCGTTATTTTAATTATCACAGGACATCTTGTAGGCCAGTAAACATCTACTTCAAGTTGATTCAGTTCCTTTTTCTTATACCTTTGCCTCCACCATTAGTTTTGGTAAACAGCAGCAGTCATCATTTAGTTTCCTGTTACACCCTAGTTAATTCCTTCTCTAATTTACTTTCAAATATTTTTAACCAGCACTGAGGTAATATAGTCAAACTAAATGAAGCGTACATAAATGTCTAAACCAAGAAAATAACAGCCCATATTTCAATGGCCTTTAATTTCCTTTTTCTTCCCTGAAATTGGACTGATAACCTTCTTTGAGAATAGCCAAAAATTGAACCAGATTAAGCTACATTTTAACTTTTGTTTTTCTCATCAGTGGATATCCATAAAACCACTGCTGCATTCGGTAGTAAATTTTTCTTGACAAGTTAAGAGGAATAAGATGCTGGATTTCAACCTGTTTATTTTTGGGTTGAGATAAAATTAGACTATCTAAGCCTTGGTAAATCTGTGAAGATAGTGAGGTAGTTTCTTTTTAATTTCCAGCAGATCTAAGAAAACATTTTGAAATTATGGTCAATACAAAGCAACACTGGGAAGGAGAATACTTATGACTAAATAATTCTGAACTGATATGTTAGTAGTCACGACATGGTCTCTGCAATTTAAATTTCAAGCTTTTAAAAAGGTTATTTAAAAAAACAAAACAAAACAAAACAAAACAAAACAATGACCCAGGCAGCACTCACAAAAGCAAAGTAACTTTGTGCTCTAAACATAGTGGGGTTAATTTTTCACCTTATTTTTCGCAGAAGACGACCTTCTCTTCTCCTGGAAGACATGGACCAAGGCTCTCAACACTCAGGAGAGTGCCTCAGTTCCAGGGCTCCAGGATTTTAGGAGACAGGCTTCAAGTTCAGGTTGACCTGGATGCAGAGGACAGAGAAGAAATTTGTAAGGCACCAGATGGAGGCTCTTGGCCCATTGTTTCAACAGCCCACAAGAAAGGTATTAATTATTGGGCTACAAGGTATGAGAGCTTTGCTGTAGTGCTCAGAAGAGCTTCTGCTCTTCACAGTTCTGATAACTGCAGTGACCCAGCAAAGAGGTTTCAGGCAAGAAAAAAATACATATTGCTAAGCATCTGCCTTAATACTGCATGAACAAAACATCCATCTCACATTCATTTTAAACAGATAAGGTATTTCTTTCATCAGTGAGAAGGAAAGTTATATATACATTTATATTTTATACTTTCAAAGTTCCGATGCTGCAGGAAATTATACTGATTATGGAAGGCAAAGGGCAAATAAGGAAGCACCAGCAGTCTGGGAAATTTTACTACCTTGGCCTTTTCAAAGACAGAAAAGAAATAAGAAATTATTTTCTTTAAGCCAATTGGAAATGTAGTAACTTCTAACTAAAACAAGGCAACAAGAAGTATTGACTATAAAAACTGTTCTGTGTCAAAGTCCAACAATAAAAGTAGAAATGCAGTCAATTAGAGAAATTATGTCAATGTTCTCATTCAGACAAGGACTATGTTTATGAAACTGGAAATGAAAGACAATTAAAAAGTAGGAACAGAGACCTGGGTTTTGGGGGTTTTCTTTTTATTTGACCAACTTAGGGTAATGCTAACTTTCCTCTTGGTTGATATACGGGGTTTTTTGAAATTAATATGTCATTTTCTCTACAGGTGTCAGATAAAAACCTGTGCATTCATAATATCATAGTAAAACCTGGTTTATTTTCCCACAGTTTGGGAAACATTATGTAATGGCTTCCACTAGCTTTAAAACTGTAGTCATAAATTTGAGGTGTAATCTTTCCTCTTTGATCATAAAGGAAAAAAGATTTTGTAACACTGACTATTTTTGCCTTGAGCCTTTGACATCACTCTTCTTAAATACACAAATTTTAATCATACCAGCCAAAGAAAACTTCAGCTACAGTAACTGTACTTGGTAAGACTGCCAGACAGCTTTTTTTTTTTTATGGTTAGTACCCCTGACTGAAGTCCAAGGAACCATTCCACATCGGTAGAATGAATCAAATTAATTAAAACAAAACAAAACAAAACACAACTGCAGTTTCTAGCTCTGTCTACGGCTGTTATCACACACTTCCACAGATTTCCTCAAAAGCTCATCAGGGGCTCAGTGTGGCTTTTTGCAATTCAAGAAGACCTAACACCTTTCAGGTCACTTACCTGCTCTTGAAAAGCAAACCATGTATTTTATCAGCTGAAATGTCTGTTATCCATCACCACAGGATTCTTCCTAGTGTTAGATGTTAGAAGAGATAAGTAAATAATAATAAAATATACTATGTGCAACTGAAGTACAATAAACTCATCGAATCCCGTAGGTATTCAATCAGAGAACAGTCTGCAAACAAATGATTTATTCATGAAGCCAGTGTGTTGACTGCCACCATGCAGGCATTGTAAAACACAAATGTTGAAATGGTATAGAAATGATGATGCAGAAAGGAACGTATTTAATTGCAGAAAAATCCCAAGACAACACTCTGATAGTTTTAAAGGTATTCAAAGTATTTTATATCACCATAAAAACTGCTGCAGAGCATAAGGTATTTCTTTGGCTACAGTAAGCCATGAATAATATTGCAGAAATGCTTAATTTCATTTAATAGCATTGAGATGTGTATCTCGCATTGGAGATAGCTTGACTGCTTAGAAAATTTGATTCACAGCAGTCCCCAGTGAAACTGGTCAAATAATCTATTGTGAATAAAACCTATTGTAAATTTGGCCATTTCTCATAGAATAATTACCCATGAATAACTTTCTTCGTTATTCAGCCAGCTCTAGACCACAGTATATTTATTTCTGAGGAAGGCACTAAATGATTTGAGAAACTTTTGAGTGGAGAGTTATACAGTTTCACTTAAACTTTGTACCTATTTAGGCACACTACTGCGACTGAATTATGGATTGCATTACATATGGTACATTCATAATGTAGAGAAAATCCCATGAATTTGATCAGACTATTAAAAATGACCTCCAGGAAAATGCGTGTGTTTGAAAAATTCACAATAATTAAGTGAATGACATTATAACTGACAAACTCTATAACGCCAGCCGATAGCCTTCTGTCTACAGCATTATGTATTGTGTAAACTGCCCAGTCATTAGGTTTTGTGACATGTCACTCCCTTCATGCTGCATTTCAAGTTTCATGAATATTTAGCGGTGTAAACAAAAAAGAAGTATTGTGGGGGTAAAAAGCATTTTTGTTCCACATTCAATCAAAATCAATAAATACTTTTTCCAGAAGACCATGAGAGTGGCAGACACCTTCTTCTCTGCTTTCCCTGCAAATAAGCAAAGCTTTACTGCATGCAGAGTAGAAATTATCCAGGTTGACTGGACGTTAAGGTTTGATGCAATTGCTAATCTGTTTCTCTATCCTGGCATGAAAAAAGGATCTGAGGTTCAGCACTGGTTCCTTTGTCAAAGCGTATATCCCACCGCAAAGGTTATGTCCAGACTTCAGCCATAGCAAATAGAGACAAATAGGTACATCCAGGAGATGATTCACCCAGGACAGCTATCACGAAACATTTCTCTCCATTTAGTAAAGTAACTGTCTAAATAGAGATTATATACTTATTCTCAACTTCTAGTTGGCTGAAAGTAAGTGAAACTAACTGCTCTCCTGGGTTCGTATGTTCCCTTTGGGAACAACACCAGAGTAGTGTCCTACTCACCACGATACTAGAGATGTACCTTTATCAGCCTCATGTGCTAGAGGTTTTCTCTGCTATAAGAAAGTACCCAGTAAAGCAGAAATCCATGTCTCCTACACCCACACTGAGTGCCATAGCCACTGGATGACTAGGTATTTGGGGATGGTGCCTTTCACTTTCTTTTGGTATCTTTTTTCAGATTTGTTCATCTGAAAAGCTTCAGCCAACCAAACATATATTTTCTGATAACCATCAAAAGTAAGAAAAAAAAAAATTGACTCTGCTTACCATTAAATGTTTGCATTTAACAAACTATGCTTACTAATGTACTCAGTCTGCAAACTCAGTTGTCGTTATTGCATTTTACTAACAGTATCTTTCCTTTTCAGTTGGACCCTCCTCACCACTTGCCATTTCAGTCTCATGGAAGACCTGTCCATCTATAAGCCTCTGATAATACTTCACTCTCCTCTCTTTATATTATGGATAATGTTCTTAAAACTGTGTACACAAAGAAAACATAGTGCTTTTCTGAACTGTGTCCAGATGATTGTGTCCAGATGGTTGCCAAGCATCCAATGTGTCTTTTCCTTTTAAGCGTTCTTCTCCCTGTCTGTCTCTGGAAGCAGTCATCACGATTCAAGGAATGCCTTTATATTTGTTCTTTATTTTTCAGAGCTTTCAGAGATAAGTTGACCTTTCAGCACCTTTTGCCTCCTTCCAAAGCCGTGAAAACCATCGGATGGCCTACTTCTAAGGTGCATGGGCTACTGCTGCAAAGCACTTATCTATAAATTACTGTAAACACACTCATTTCATTTGAAAAAGGTATTGAGTTTTTCCCACGTAAGTCAGCAGTTAGAGCAAAAAGTGATTAGACATTAAAAGAATAAGTAAAAAACCCCACATGTATTGATGTCTTAATCTTTTCAAAATACAGTACCAGAAAGCTGGTGTTTTATGATAGTTTTCAAACCATAATAAAATTAAGATTATTTTCACTTCACAGTAAGTGAACATTCTTCCTGCTGATTTCATAGCAAGAAAACTGGAAAGTCAAATTATTTAGAGACTAAGTGTTTCAAACATAGCAAGAAACAAGCGTATTCTTATTTATAGAGATAATATTGTTCCTTCAAATGAGAGTGTCAGTTCTTGCCTCTTGATGACAAATGTATTTTATCACAACATCTACGACTACTATAGAATATTTATTAGGACATGTTTTATTCCCTTAATTATGTCCACAAAGCACATGTTTATAGGAACAGAAGAAGTGGAGAAAACATTTTTTCCTGCATTTATGGACTCACAGTTGACACTTTAATTTCTGTAGAACTTGGTCAATACCACACAATGCAACAAGGATTATTAGGACAAAGAAAATGAGATGAACGGACAGGGGGAGGCAAATTGTCTTAAATTTTAACCGAATGCTGCTTAAGCCTATTTTCCAAGTTCACTGAAGCTACGGGGCTCTCTGCTGTTTTGCACAAAAATGTCTCGCACTGTGATTGCTAAAAAATTCTGGTTTTCACTAGATAAAACTACTTATATGGCCTTCAATGTAATCGATAAAAGGAAACTAATTGTGTGTTGCAAAACTGTGCATTAGGGAATGCAGCTGTTAAATTAACAAGTGTTCACAGACATGCTGCACTTTCTCTGGAAAAATGACACAGGGCTTCCCTCTTTATTCGATAATTTGGTTGTAATCTAAACTCTCAGGATTTGCGTCTATGATGTACTGAACATTTTCTGTGCCCATTAGAAAATGCTGAAGGAGCTTGGGATTTACTGAAGGAATAGAGTCATGCTATGATTGCCCACAAAATATGCATGAATAATGTATATATGCATTTAGTACTATACACATACGTAGGCTTAATGGAAGGGCGTACTCACTGAGGTGTCTTTCCTATGTTGTACCCTATATATTGTCAAAACTTTTTGGGCCTTCTCAGAAACTTTCCTTCAGTTTTTGCAATAGTTTATAATAACAGTGTTCATAAGATGATTAGGGTTTGGGTTCTCATGTTTCTTTTAAATGCTTTTCCCTACACAATCATAGAATAAAAAGTTGTTGCTTGGGGTTTAGATTTTCATGTTTCTTTTTTTCTAATCTTTCTAGATGGTGTTTTTCTCTACACAACAAGAGAAGAAAAAGTTATTTTATGCTTCATTAGGTTGGGTGACATATTCTTCCAAGATCAAATGGTCAGCAGTATTTTCAGCAAATTGTGTGTTACACTTGATGGCAGTTTACAGGAAATTATAGAACAAGTAACTGTAGAATAGAATAGGTCTAATTATGAATGTATTGACAAACTTTATTTTCTGTTCACGTGCCAGTCATAAATAGACCGTGATTTCTGTGTACACATTCGATATTCATAAGTATTTGCCAAATACCTTGCATGAATGAAAGCCTGATTCGTTGGTATCTATTTGTCCTGCATATTTATGATCGATCACCTAAGCCAGAGTATATTATTTCTACTTCGCATTTTGAGAAATATTTTAACAGATGAACAAAAACCAGTGCTAGTTCTTTCTCTTGAGTATGTAATATGTTTTCAAATGGAGTATATATTGTGCATTAATAATTTTCTCCCTTTTGAATTTTATTGCTCTGCCCATTTCTCACAGAACTTCTCATGTTGCCTACTCAATGTAGAATCCTGCCACTGAAACTTTAAATAACAATAAATTAAGTCAAATTAGGTAGTTAATGACATAATTTTGTAATATCTCTTTCTGAATTTCAAATAACAAACCTCTGCGAAACAAATCTCCTCAGTATGCCTCATAACTGCAAGGAACTCTTCTGGTTTGAATATTTCAAGGCACATTGTCTGGGCAAAAGGCACTAGCTTTACACATCGCTGTCATCAAATGTAATTTGCCCTATAGAAATGTTAAAAAAATACTGCCAGAAAGCTTGTGGTAGTGCGGAAATATTTTTGTTGAATATTGTGATAAATCATCCACGTCCTATTTAAAGAAATTACACTACTGGTTCAGACCAGCTAACTTGCTGGTAGTTGGCAATGATGCAAAATAGTTTCACTTATAAGCCTATAAAACTGGGCCAAGACTGTACTGTCCCCAGACTTCACTGAAATAGTTTAATCTGTTATTTCAAGATTTCAGTGCTAGATTTTTCCCTTGTATTTTTGCCAAAGCTGTTTCCTCTTGAAGGATAGTGGAAGCATTACATTGAAATACAGTTTAAAAACAGGTCGTAAAATGTTTTTAAGTTCTGAACATGGATGAAGCACTTGCAATCTGACAGATTCATTTTTCCTTCAAAATGAGTGCACTACATCATTGAGATTAAATATAGTTAAGCTGCCACAGTTCTTAGCTTATTGCTTTGTTTCTCTAAGTTTTCGCTTCTACAGGTAGTCTTTAAAAATGAGTTAGCACAGAGGGTCAGTAAGGAATCTAAGTCTACTGAATCCATAAGATCAGCTCTGAGTATTTTCAATTTCATCATCACATCGTAATGATCCATAAAATGATAAAGAAATGAACTACTCAAATCCCATAAATGCACATAAATAGCCTCCACCTAGCAAGGACAAAGCAAGCTCCTCTCTGGACCAGAAACAAAACTGATCCCCAGATAAAATTCTTGAAAGTCATCAAAATGTTTACTCAATAGCAGGAAAATGCAAATAGAAGAAAATTGCCATCTGTCTTTAAGGAGAAAAGGGTTGCTTTATTATTGACCCAAATGTCCTATATCCTTACTTTAACTTTGAAGTTTGACTTTGAAAAATGACCCTACAGTTTGCTCATACGTTGGCACAGATGCCTGGTTCTGTGTCATATTCTCATAGATTCTGCAGTTCGGAACAAGCAAATGCTCCTAGTTAGCATGAGAAATGACTGGAAGCTTCTTTCCAAACCTACTGGGTCCAACCAACAGCGACCTCTTGCACTTAAGCAGCAATTTGAGATACACAAAATCATTCCTCTGCAAGTCAACTATTTTTTTCGAAGTTCCTCATTCTTTCTGACTGTAAAGCCTGTTCTGACTCATTTTTTCAGGTGTTTTCCATTGGACATCTACAGTTGCCCCTGTTTCTGACACAGGCGCGGTCCCTGGGCTGTGGGGAGTGTGGACAACCACCCAAAGCTCTCACAGGCAACCAGCCAAGATGCTGGCTGTGAGCTTTGCCTCCAACCTGTTTTCACTGCACAGCAGCTCTCTGCTCATCTCCATTGGGATCTCCAAGCTGAAGATGTGCACAGTGGCTAGCAGACAGTGAAGCATGCAGTTATGTGGGTGCCACAGTGTGCATTACAAAAGCTATTGTTGACTGTTGGCTCTGGGAAGGTACAAAAGGGCCAGGGACCATCCCAGCCAAGTGTAGCACATTTCTGGAGGAACTAGCTTAGATTTATGGCCGAGCACTGAGTGACCTCTGCTACCCTCAGAGTCTGTGCAGCCTGATCAGTGACCAACCTCATGTACACTGTGGATCCCTGTGTGAGGAACTGTACAGAGACCTCAGCATGAAAATTAGAAAACTAACTTCTTTATGAAGCTTCTCCTAACCACACCAATCTCCATGACGTGTGAGCAGCTCTCAGTAGAAGACTAGGCAATGTGTCTCTCACTTCTGACACATCTGCTCACTAATCTTCTCCTTGCATGAAATGTGCAGCACAGAGTGGAAGATGGGATGCTTTTGATAAGTCTTAATTCACGGCCTTTGGGTAGGCACTGAGAAAGGAAGGTCCTGGTAATCTGTGCATGTGACATGGGATGGCATGACATGCAGCAGAAAGGTGAGGGAGATGTTGTTTTGAGCACTTAAAAATAAAACAGTCTACATTTGAAAGGACATGTGAAGAGAGGGAAGGTAGTATTGGATGCAAGAAGAAGTTAACCTTAAATATTCACAAGCAGGGTTCCTGCTTAACACTCACAAAAAATACATGCATGTGGACACTGCATTTGTGTACTGTTTGGTGTTCTTCAGAGTTTTTTGATATGTACTGTGGTCATAGATTTCAAGTGCTATGCTACAACCATGACGGTTGGAGGCAGGCCTTAAAAAGGGAAGGAAAAGTGAGCAAAGGCAAGAAGAGGGGAGGAAGAGAGATGAGCAGAACAGAGGGAGGGGGAAGATCTTTTTTCCCTGGAAACTGGGGATTTCCATCAAATATTAAGGAATAGTTTCAGTAAAACCTTAAGTCTTCATCACACTTTATGAGTGAAAGCAACAACATAAAAATAGCCACATTAAACCAATAAAAGTCTTGTTTCAGTATTTTATATTACAGATCCTGAAACATTTAGTTGTAGCCATTATGATTGAATAGTCTTGTTGGATGGATACCCTAAAAGAATGATCTCTAAAAGGATGAACTGGTTGCTCTGGTGAAAAATAGAGTGAAGGTTGTTTCCCAGTGCTTACAAGCCTTTCTTTTTAACAGAACTTCATTTTAGTAACTAATATCAAAAGTGCATGTTAGCTGTATCTTGTCTATAATCTAGTTCTGGATAAAGCAGTATTTGTCAGAAGTATTTTAATGAGAACTCTCAAAACTGTTGCTCAAACAAACACTTGTGCTATTAAAACCAGAATATAATAGTACAAAGTTATGAAATACAAGCTAGTGAGACAAATGTTTTATCCTAAAAAGTCCTCTTTAAAAATAAACACTGATATTTCTGTATTCTGCCTTCACTCAGCACTAGCTAAAGCTTTCTGGAGAAGGCTTGTTTTTGTTGGAAGTTAGTCACATAATGCATCAGGCCTAGGTTCTTAGTCTGGGTTATTCACAAAAAAGGTTTAATCCATGTTTACTTGAGTAAAACAATAAAACAGATGTGAGGCACATGTGTAGTGAGATCCTAGGCACACTGAAGTCAATGCTGCCCTATTTTTTACTGGCACTTACAAACCTACCATGTTTTCTTAAAAGTGTGCTACTTTAATTAAATACCAAGTATCTATTTTCTGATTCATGATAAAATAGACAGTAGTCATTATCATACAGTTTATCATATGTCTAGCTAATAATATCACATTATCAGTGCTTTTAAAAATTAAACAGTAAATCCCAGTAAGAATAAATAGGAAGTTAAGAAAAAGCTCCTTTTGCTTTAAAGTCACATTGGCTCTTTACTGCTATGAGATTTGAGGAGTTATTCAGTAGTCTGCAGGCTTTTAAAGGAAACCAGAAGCTGATAAAATTACTTCTGCCATCATAAATTACTTACTGTATGCATTCTCCATACATGAAAAGCCATTTATCCAAACGAAGAATCCTCCTATATCCAAGGGAATGAAGTAGAGAATGTACCTAATGTTAGGGTTTAATCCTGATAAATGCCCTTATCAAAATATAAATGCCAGAAGAGTTCTTGTAATTAGGTAATTTTACGAGTCTTCTCAGCAGATCCAATCCAGATGCTTAGCCGGTTTGTGAAAGTGACAAAGCACCAGCTAGTGTTCCTATTCCGTGTGCCTTCAGGACCGAGGCTTCTGGTCTCTGGCATGGGACAGCATGTGGCCTGATGATCACCCAGGGTCTGGATTGGGCCAGTATGTGCACTTAGATATGGCACCCCCAAATTCCCTTATGATCTGCCAGCTGGGATGTAGCCGAAGAATGTCAGGAAGGAAATGGTTAGTGAAAGGCCCTGCTTGATTCAAAAGAAGAAACCTATCTTTTCCTTCACAACTATTTTTACAATTATGTAAAAATCATTGGCTATTACTCCCAAGATTTTGAAGGTCTCTCAGGGTAATAACTTTGATTAGTACGTGATGTTTTAACTGAGTAGCACCTTATTCCACAAGGGATACCACTGAAGTCACCAGATAATCATGGAGTAAGATGTTACTGTGGGAGACAGCTGTCACCATCTGGCCTCTGGTCAAAATCAACACACTCTCAAAAATGTTTTAGTGAGAAGAAGGGGGCTGGTGGGAGACAATGTTTTAAGCAGAAGATCTGCATTCTTTCCTCAAGAGCTTTGCTCTGAGGGAATGGTGGAGATAGGTGGACAGAGTACGATGTTTCTGCCTCCTTGCAGAGTGGAGAACCAGGGAGAAGAGTCTCTGCAGTTCCACCCAAGTGCTCAGCCAGCCTCTGGAGATGAGAGAGAGGTAATCCCTCAAACTGAATGTCAAGAGCAATGCAGGGAACCTTAGCCATCTCATTTAATCAAGTCCGCTGTGAGTAATGAAACTTTCAGCTTGCTGTCTTCCGCTTGGCTTTCAAATTCATGTGACATTAACAGAGAGGAATGTAAATTCCCTTTCCTCCCCCCCACTTCTGTTTTCTGTTCTGTTATGAAATGCAGAAGAAAGATGTGTGAAAGAGGATATCTTCATCTAGGATTTGTGCCAAAGCTTTTGAGATCCAGGAAGAAAAAAGTGACCAACTGCCTATACCAGGAAGAAAAAAAACTAGTTCTTAAAATGCTATCAAAAGGCCTCCAACTAAAAGCTAAGGCTCAGGTAGAGATGCAAATAAACAATGCTTTTGGAGACAACACTCGTGATACCTCTGCGCCCTAAATTTGTCATGTTTACCATTAAAAGTGTTGGTTCATATTTAGGGAATATGACAGCAAGTTTAGGAAGGTTGGAAGGATGAATAAATCATTGAATGAAAGAAATATACCTTTCGCGTCAGTGGCAGATTGAGTACTTTTTTTTTTTTTTTGGAGGGAAAAGAGTATTGATGATTTAATACAAAAAACTGATGATTTAATATTGAAGATTTAATACTTGGCACTAAAAACATATGTATTCATAGCAATAAGATGAAAGCCTTGTGTAGTCATTATCTTGAGCATTGAGTTTTTATATAAACTCACATCATGGAGCCATAATGTTATTGCCAATTATAATTCTTTTTCATTCATTACTCACACAAAAGTGAAAAATGATGTGGAACTATTTGGGAAACAAGAGTCAACAGAGAATTGCCTTTCTCAGTGGTTTTAACTGAAGCCAGTTAATTAAGCAAGCAAGCACTGGCTTGATAACTGAATAAGACAGAAGACTACATATGCCATTTTGAAAATAACATTTTAGTGTATTCTTTCTATGTTTTTTCAGACATAACTTGCAGTGCAACTATTTTATTTATTTTTTCCTTTATAACTTGTCTGTGGCAGAAATCTTTTAGAATAGTATATACCATTCAATTTTTATTAACTTCTACTTTTCACAGCTACTTTAACTCATTGAGCCTACTGTGACCAAGGTTGCCCAAACCTGGCCAAGTTATAACAGCTACAACCTTTCAATGTGAAGGTCATGCTGGGCATGTCTGTCTCACCACTGCAGGTTCCATTCTTCTGGTCTTTTCCCATGGTTGCCACTCAGATGGATTTGAAGTACAAGACAATGAATGCTCCGTATTACTGCAAGTCGTGTCGTAGCCATGGGAAAAATATGGGCTGTGTGACTTGATGAGCATGTCTGCAGAGAAGCCAGAAAGAGTAGGGATGGCACTTGTCCAGATGGGGTTCCATCCACCCAGAAAGACAACTGATGGGAGTTGTAGCTCCCCTATTAAAGACTGGGAATGGGAGAAATGTCCCTTGGATGCAAATAATATAGCATACAAGGGCTAAAGGTTGGCAAACGATCAAAAGAAGGAGTCTGTAATGAACCAAGAGAAAGGTGAGGCACAGCAGGTTGTCTGCATTTGAAGGGTGCTGGGACTCTTTGCACTGGCCACCCTGACCATGGCAGTAGTCCCGGTTTCTCCACAGACAACAAAAGTGTGAGGGAATCAGTGGTGGACTTGATGGCATCAAAGACATTGGGAAACCACTGCAAACCACCGCCAGCCAGTGGAGATGCCAGCAGCTGATAAGCCAGAGTTGCTGTCAGTAGAGCTAGGGAGATCTCGGGGACTTGGTGTACTTATGGCAAAGCTCTTTCTACACACACTGACGAGCTGCACAGCAACGGGCTGGGTGCCTGGCACAACGTTTCCTGGGCCACCACTGCTGGGATCAACTTCTCCTGCCAGCACTGAGTGCATACACAGATATCTTACCTAAATCAATAAAAGGGAGTGCTTAGAGATCAAAAATGCAATTTCTTCCAGACAGTCTGAAATATCCCATGATCTTTGTTAGAAAGAGTTTCCTTTACTTCATAAAGCAAAACGTCGTTCTGGCTTTTTTTAATACTCTTGAAAGAACAAGTCAATCATTGGCAAAAGGAGACGTTGAATAGCAAAGATCAGATCAAGTTTCAGGAGAAAAGGAGATGTACAAAAGTGCAGAAGAGTGGATATGAAGTTTTTTTACCAAGGAATAACTGAAGTTAAAAGCCTGAAGAGGACAGCTGGGAGCAGTGATGCCCAGAGGACTGATCTCAGCCTGCAAGAACACTGTACACAGAGCAGGATTAGAAACGAAGCTGCATGATGCTTTTGCAAACTGAGCTCATGAAAAAATACAACAGTACTAAACACAAACCCTGCCAGTCATTGGAAGGTTTGTCATTTATTGCAAAAGCTGATTATACTTCATTATCTCTTCTTTATCAAGTGACGTGGCAAACTTTTCAGTCGTGAATGCCTGGATAGATGGGAGCCAAGCTTGATAATGCAAAAAACCCAGATTTTCTGTGCACCAAAATGACAGGATGTAGAGGATCTTTGAAAGCTGTAAAATAGCATTAGTCAGAGATAATAAATAAAATCTTTCCTCTGTGTTCATAAATACCACATGGGCATTGGGAATAGTTCTGGCTTTTTTGGAGATAAAAAATGGTAAATATAAATCAGATGAAGCAAACTACCTTAAAATGCAAAATCTCTTGCCAGATTCCAGAAAGCTTGTGATATCAGGAGAAGAAAACTGGCAGAAAATAATGACAAGAAGTATTTTCATTGCATATTTGTTAACCCATTTCATGGATACACTTCAATGATTATTTCATGAATTAATGGAAATTGTTCTACACAGATAATGCAAAACAAGAGGTAATTATTAAACTAGTAAATTTTTTTGGCAGACATTTTGTAGGTTTGAGCAACAGTTGAGAATAATGCATTTTCAATTTAAAAGAGCAAGAGTGTATCACGAAACACAGGATCTATAATGAAGATTTCAGGAAACCAGGTATAAGTGAGGAACACTAGTATAAAGTGTTAAAATAAAAAAAAAATTCAAAAGGGGNAAAGGAAAAAAAAAAAAAAAAAAAAAAAAAAAATCACAACCCAGGCTTATTAAGGCTGTTAACGATGTGATTTTCTGCCAACTGTTTCCTGATTGTTTCTCCACAGAGAAATCTAGAAAGAATAATGACAAAGAAACAATTATCTTTCTAAAGCAATTTTTAGAAAAGAACATGTATTTTATTCTACCAAATAAAATTCTAGTCTCAATGAAAATGCCTCATTCACCTTTCAGCAGAAAAATACAATTTTATCCTCCTACAAGAAAGCCATCCTCCTTCTAAAAGAAAAAAGCAAAAAATGTACCTGAAAGATGGCTTCTCTATTGAACAGTTTGTTATTTTATCAGCTTGATTAAAGGTCTTACTCCTCATTTCAGATCCTCCTCCATTTACACGCTCAGAATATCATGGCAGCAAAAGCTTGGTCACTAAGAAAACACTACACATCTTGAAGAACACCTTTTGAGCACAAAATTATAATTGACAGCTGTGACGTTTAAAACTATGCCTGATACGTGCCTGGATTTATCTTTTAGTGTAAAACAGAGCTTAAATAGATTTTTCTATTCTTAAGTTATTTCTATTAGAGAAAATCCAATTACTAATTAGTTCATTTTGCCCATAGACACTACTGTGCTGCTGCTTTGTTGATGCAAACCATTCCCAGGTCCTTTAAGTCCTGGCACCAGAGCTAAAACTTCCTGCGACAGGGTGTGAACAGTGAGATTGAGAAGAGACTTGGAGACTGTGTGACACCTGTATGGGCAAAACTTGATGGAAACTTACTGTGTAGAGTCATATAACTGAGAAAACTTTGGCAAATTCTCAAGAGCCAATCTCTAAACGATTATCATGCTGTGCCTCCTTCTCCACATCAAACACTTATAGTCAAACATAAACAGACATCTGCAAGGCAGGTGTCTCATACTGGCCCAGTGATATTTGCCGTGTAAAAGTTAGGTGAGTTAAACACCACCCATAGACATAGTTGCATTTACTAGGTATACATGACCTGGGGAACCTTGGCAAAAGTTCATCTGGTTTTAGTCATTCACTGTTCATAGAATGAAAAGTAAAGGAAACAAACAAACAATAAACTAGCAAACAAAAATCCTATCAGGATCCATTAGAAAGGGAAGCTTGACATGCACACAGCAAAATAAATTCCAGTAAATTCATGGAAAAATACTAGGTGCTTACCTCAAATAGGTCACAAAATGTATTGAATTATTTTAATACTTTAGGCAGGTTATTTTGGTCAACCCTGCTACCACATAAATTACATTAAAAATGAATGCAAATAGCCAGCCAGTACTGCATAGCTGTTACATTAGTAGAGCAGCTGGATGCAACATTAAAGTCCTCATAAATGAGAGGAATTATTGTTGTTATGCTACAGCATAAGACTTGAATAAGAGTTTAAAAGTAGCATTCATTTTCTTGATTAAAGATTAACAAGGTTAAGTGTTTAATTGGTATTTTAACTGGATAGCAAGGAGAGAAATTCTGCAGTTGCGAGCTGAATGGATTTTGTGGTACAGGAGAACACATTTCTTTGTCTAACTTAAAATTTAAATAGCTAACTCAAATTGCATTTCTTTAGGAACATACTGCTCTAGATTTAGGAAAATGAGGGGATCTGGTATTTTGATTCCTATGCTTTGTTTCTGTCTCAACTGTTTTTCTGCTTCATATACAGTAAATCTTGTGTAACTAATCTTAGACGTTTAATGACCTTTCAAGTTTGGCTCAAAAAGTTAATGATGCTGATATAACATTATTTCATCCATGCAATGGTGTCCTCTTAAGAGTCCTAAAATACCTCTTTACCTGCCAACACAACATTTTCTCATAACGCAGCAACACTTTTCTGGACCTACATTTTTGTTCATATAATTTCAAGGATTTCCTTCTCCTGTCTATGATACAGGTTTTGTCCTTTTCCACAGACTTCTGCTGCTCCATCTGTATCTTTTTAAAAACTAAGGTTTGTTTTTTTTTTCTTCTGTAGCTGTAGTTTACTTTTAATTTAGGTGGTTTATGTTGCCTTATATCATTAGAAAAAATATCCTTGTAAAACCTCGTCCATCTCTGAGCTGGATGTCTCACTTCTCCTGGCTTTTTTGTTCAGTCTCTGATAATTTTGCCCTGTTCCATAGCTCAGCTTAGACCAGAAAGTGGCTAACAGGCTTATTCATTGTCCTAAGCTTTTTCTGTCACCACCTTTGCTCATTATATGGGAGTGAGACATGAAAGAATTTCTGGCTACATGACTGGAAAATACAATGGCAAACGGTGATTCTTGAGGAGAAGTTTTTATAACAGCAACATAACCATTTCCCTAATTTCAGCAATAATTCACACTTTGTATGAATTATTCCAGATAATTGTCCAGTTTGTCATTCATGTTATACAAGTAAGATGAACACAGCTGGGTTTTTTTTCTGATTTAACAGTTCAGGACTATTTAAACCTGTGAAATATGCTAATATTTAGTATTTGCCAAGAGGGTATTAAATGCAATATCTACTGGTTGATAATGTCACTACA
Source organism: Pampusana beccarii (assembly GCA_013399365.1). Taxonomy (NCBI): domain Eukaryota; kingdom Metazoa; phylum Chordata; class Aves; order Columbiformes; family Columbidae; genus Pampusana; species Pampusana beccarii. Next base: position 57,608 of record VWYH01003321.1, on the reverse strand, counting down.
TGTAGAGAAGTTGCTTGATTTTCAAACCTTACTGCATAGGAAGACCAATTTGAAAGATGAAGCTATATGTTGTAAATGTCATAGAATTTTCCACTTTTAGCAGTAGCAGATGTTGATCAAACAATATCGCGATAACTTGACCATGAAACGCTCTTGGATTCAAACAGATTTTCTCTCCCAAATCTGTTTAAAGTAGATTCTGCTTGGTGAGCTCAAAGCTCACTTTCAATAATTAGTGGAGCAGAGAGGGCTACTTCCCTTGGGAGGAGTGAATCCAGATTACATTCACACACTAGTTTTGTATATTCAGAGATACCCAGCACAACTCAGACTTTTTCTAGTCAAGCCAGGAAAAGAGAACCAAGGGACTTTCAGTGTTGGATATATTTATCTCCTTTTGAAGGTTGTTTAGGAGTCCTTGGATTTGCAAAAGTAGAACAAAATAAAACTATAGGAAGGCAAAAGGAGTAGAACTGTTTGACTTGGGTTTTGACATTGTGGTAGTATTCGAATGAGTAATGCTTAAAAAAGCCACTTTTAGCAATAGAGAGTGATGATGTCCAGAGCAGTGGGAGTTTCAGTGGCATGCTGACCAGAGCTAAAACCACTTTGGCCCACCTGGGTTTTGTACCCATGCAGCAGAGGAAAGGAGATGTCTTTCTACAAAGGGAAGTATGTTACTCCACGTGATGTGCATGAGGTACTTCTACCACATGTGCATAACCATCATACCTATGCAGACTGGTATGTAAGGGGGACCAATAGATACAGACAGAGAATCTACCATAATCAAATCTTGTTCAACTTGAAGAAAATTGGCTGGCAGCCAAGGACCATAAAGAGTAAGGAACTGGCAGCTTCAAGTGAAACACTCCTTCAGCTGCAAGAAACTGTAGGCACTCTACAAACTTCTTCATACTTAATGAAAGGGATAACGTCTGTTATGAAATAATTTTTTTTTAAGACTTACTGAGAAACAGCATGCAGTCGTAATTAATAAACATAAAAGCAATACCTACAAATCACAGCACTTAGCAGACATTCTAAAATCATCGCAATCCAAATTTAGTTTCTGTAAAATGTGTTGTATGGTGATCCAGGAAAAAATTCTCCAAGTTGCCCCGATTATGAAGGGAAATCAAGGAAGACCACAAGAGCACAAAGCACTGATCTGTACCTGCCTTGATACACTTACTTCTCTTTGATCTTGGACAGCTCAGTTACTTTGCTTTCTTGAAGGTGTTCATGGAATCTCCATGTAATACAAGAAAACTTTCCAGCCTGTTGTTTCAAGTGGAAAAGGATTCATGTTGAAAAAAAAAAAAAAAGATAGTTTTCCTCTCTATAAATTTTACCCTGAACCTCCTGACCTCCTGACAGTATTTTAATTTTCTATTTGCAATATACTAAGAGGTACCTTTGTCTTTTGCATTAAAACTTGGTTCGTGTCTCAACTGGATAGGAAGAAAGATTTCTCCCCAGATTAGATTGTTTCTTCACAAATGTGGGACATGCACTCATATCTAGCTACAAATATTGATTCTTTGTTGAATTGCAAACTCCAACATGGTCACAACTGTGATAATGGACATGTTATTAATGGTCTTAATCCCTTTGACATATCCGAAATAATCAATTTATCTCCTAGTTAATGTCACAATTTTTCCAACAGACTAAAAAAAGACAAATATTGTTTTATGGGAAAATACCTTTCAGTGGACATCTTTTTCCTACAAGAGCCAGCTCGATGAACTGACTAATTTATTCCCCACAACCATTTCATTTAAAATACACTAACAAAAGGCCAGCTGCAAAAGTGACTACACTAAACCGCTTCTTCCCCAACAACACAATAGAGAAACCAGATATTTATTATTCAGATTTGATTGTTCACAGCTGCTGCTTTCATCAGCCAAGCATAAATATTGGATGTTGGACCCATGCCACAAAATTCGGCTTCAAATTTTAATGCCCCCAAACAAATTTTGTGGGGTTCGGATGCAGTATTATCACAGAATCACAAGAATGGCTGGGGTTGGAAAGGACCTCTGGAGATCATCCAGCCCAACCCACCTGCTAAAGCAGGTTCACCTAGAGCAGGTGACTTGTAAATTGGGTTCTGGGGTGAACTTCCAGCCTCCTCCAGATCTGTAGGAAATTGCTTATGGTGACAAAATTTGAGTACTTCCATAGTCGGTACACTTACAGACTAATGATGCAATAAAGGTTAACTTCATCAACTTGAAGCACTTGGTTTTTAAACATGAAGAATCTGGAGCTACTGAGTGAAATGTTTACACGGTCACCTGCTTTGTCCATGAAAGAAGCATGTCTCTAAATCTAACCTCTAGCCTGAATCTTGGGATGTACAGCACAACATAAAGAAACAGCCACAGGGTTTTTAAGAAGAAAAGTATTTCACTTAAGAACCTATAAAAATCTGGTTCCTTGCTCAAGTCACACTCCATTGAGGTTAATTATCTCTATTTCCATTTTTTTGTGTATGTGAAAGGGCACTGATGTAAAAAACAATATAGGTCAGAACTCATTTAATCAGCAGTTTGGCAAAGGAAAAAGCCATTCTATATTGCAGTGTAGCACTGGCTGTTTGCCTTACGTTATCAATCTTTTCAAACACGGGGATTCAAGCTAAAGCAATAAAATATGAACTTCCATCTTTTTTTTTTTTCCAAAAGAATACTGAAAAGGCCACATTAGTCAGAAGAAACACTGAATAAACTGAATAGTAGGATGAATATGAGTTTCTACATGTGTATCCAGATAGGGATTTTAAATATCCTCCTTTTTTTTTCTTGTTTTTAACTTAAGGTGATTCAAAACCAATCAAATTAAAGTATCCGGTCTCATATATGTTTGAGTAATCTCCAGAGATGTATTCTGCTATGTACAAGCTCTAGTAAATTTAGCTGTACCTTCGATCTGGTAGTGTTTATCCAGGTCAGCAAATATATTACTTACAGCATAGCACTTTCATTATGATAGATTCCCCAACTGCTTTTACAAACTCTATATTTGCACATGTTTAGTCACATCATTTTCCAGTGAAAAACATCCACTGTTTTGATGGATTATAGCATCAGTTTAAGAGCACAGTGACAACACAGCAGTAGATGGGGACTGAAGTATTCTGGACAGAAAGGTTTAAGTAGATTTCCTACATACCTAAAAAGTGGGTACTAGCTGAAAGAACGTTGTCAGTCTTGCCAACCACCCAAGCAGAATTGCTCTGATTAAAGAAGTTGACATGTTGAAAACAATACATTCAACTTTTAATACTTAATCATGTTTTTAATTACAGTTATTTTATGGCTGTTGTGTGAAACTCAGCATCGATCTGGAAAAGTTGAAAACATTGTAGCAATGTCTTTAAACTCTAAAGGCAACCTACACCACTGTGCAAACCAAGGACCGGTTTTTGTCTCTGAGACAAACACCATTTCTCTTGGAGAGCCAACTCAGACAAGAACAAGTTGGGAGCTTTCTAGGCATGGCAAATTGGCATCTATGACACTCTGGCAAGTACCTTAATAAAAGATATGGGATTTTTTTGCACTACAGCATAAGACTTGAAACGTAGACCAAAGATAGGGGTTTGTCTATGACATCAGCCAGGAGCTTCCTCTGGAGCATCTGAGTGGTGTTCATCTATCATATCTGTTTCACATCAATTTCATGCTGATACCTTTCAAAAGAGTGGTCACCAGAGTGAATTTCAAAAAATTAGAATTTAAAAAATACTTTTTTTTTCCTTGTCATTGTTGTCCTTCTTGTCCTATGCTTTGATCAAGTCACTAATTTTCAGCCCGGAATATGTCTAAAAAACACGTACACTTTTTCTTCAGATGTATCCACAACTACATTAACAGCCTTAAAATACTTAAATTAGTTTTAAACTGATATTACCATCTGATATTATGAATGAGTTACCTGGAAAAAGGAAGTTAGATATGTCATACAAAACTGAATTTAGCTGTTACGAATAATGAAATGTAAGCATGTATTTGGGTTTTAAATTATGACCACAGTTTAATTATCTTTCAACTTTATTGTGGGAGGCATTTAGCCCTTCCTGGAACAGATTTAGATTTAAAGAATATGTATGTATACGTAAGAAAATTATCAGGATTTCGTTGATGTGACACTATAAAGACAATAGCTTTGATTTCTTGACATGTAAAACAGTTTATAAAATTGCTTTTCATTGATTTTTGGAAATTTTACTCTTCCTATTAGAATTCTACCAAACCCTTTCCTAGGTGTCATTCAACTGTGAAAAACTTCCTTGACTTACAAACAAGAAATATCTGAAGTCCAGGAGTCAGCATCATCAGAAGTGAAATGAGAATCTGGCCAAACTCATGAAAAGAAAATCAAATAATCTGCTGCTTCTGTCATATTCACATTTTCACATGAATTCCACTCCAAGCCCACAATCTTCTTTAACACTTATATTTGCTGAATCCAGTCTTTCGCTCTGGATAATGATACTGTAGATGAATCCAAGAAAAGCATTGCAATTACAGTTATTCTTGCAAAAAAGATTAGAACCACTTAGGTATGAAATAGACAATTTGAGCACAGAAAGTCTTTATAATTGCAAATAGCAGAAGATGGAGTAGGTGGCTGCCGAGGCAATTCAAAAGCCTGAGGAGGGCAGGGTTTCTGCTGCCTGCACAAGCTCTGTTACTGCCCACCCTGGGTGCAGGGGCTGGTTTGGGAGAAGAAGAAGGGCAGCTCCCAGCCTTGCCCTCACCTTGCAGCGGGGGGACAAACTGCATCCTGCCAAGGGTTGGGAGAAGACACCAGTGGAGAAGGTGACATGGATTAGTGAGGGGAGACACATAGACCTCCTTCCTCCCTCGGGTTCTGTGAGTCCAGGCCCACCTCCATGCTCTGGCACTTTATAGCTGTCATCTACCAACTCTCAAAATCTCCCCTTGCCATCCCATCCTCCCTGCCACAGCCCCTCCCGGGATTCACCCTCTGCCCCAACAGCCTGAACGCTGCTGCCCGCAGAGGTGAAGGACAAGGTCACCAACACCATCATCTTGGGGCAGGATTTACATTTTGTCTGTACAACTGCATAACCGTGAGCTGGCTCTGGGGAGAAAGCCCACTTTGAAGTTGACCAAGCTTTGAGCACCGTTGTCTTTAATGGTCAACGTTGGCCAGCTTTGCCTCACACTTAAACTTACTGTAAGTTTAAATGAATCCTGCTTAAATTGCAATTACACAAATGAATGATTAATCAAGCTTAATTAATCTCTATGTGAAGTTGTTTCTGAAGAGGTTTCACAGTGCATCACAGAGTGGCAAATCTTTTTTATTTGGGAAGTGTTTGTGTTAAATAAACACCAAATGGTATCATACGCAAGGTTCAGACCTCGGGAATTTGCTACCAGTAGAGGAAGCAAAGGAGGAACAGGAATTTTCAGAACAAAACAAACAAACAAACAAAAGCAGATTTATACAGTATCTAACATGAATTACTGTGTCTGGCTTTGCATTCCAAACATGGACCGCAGTAACACGGAATACAACTAGAAAATAAACCCAAGACTGAAAGTTTCCATTTGCATGAATAAAAGTGGTGTTATCAAGAATACAGTTATTTTTCCCTCCTTTGTCATTGCTGGCACTGTGTAACACAGTTTGCTAATGTATGTTCCAGAGGGGCGCAGCAGGTGTCACATACTGAGAGTGTTTCTGCTTACTTTGAACTCAGGGCTGTGCACGGACTATATCCCAGCTGTTCCTCAGCTCCTTTAAGGTATGTCCAGGTTTGGAAACTTTCTCGTCTTCCACTTCTTCTCTGAAGGGGGCATCTTAGGCAGATATAAAGTATGGATTTGCACCACAAAACCTGACAACGACTTTGCCAACTGTATAGTACAGAAATGTATTTTCTTCTTAGGAAGTCAGTAACTGATAGCAAACGCACAGGACTCCAAATACATTAATTCCACATCCTACTAATTTATCTCTGAAAACATTCAAAGCAGTTTCCTCTTGTGCCTAGCAATAGAAATTCATTGTCTCTCCAAGAATTCTTCCTTTCTTCAGATACTCCTATCAAGAGTTACCAGGTTCTCTAAAGCTGATTATGCATTCAGAGTTTTATAATGAGAGAAATTGCTTTTGGTTGTTCTGTCTTCTTATTAAGGTCAGAGATTATATAGGAGATTACATATTTGTCCCCAAAGAAAAAGTGATTTATAGCCTTTGCCAGAGAGGTGTAAAAAGCTAGAACATATTTTCTTTCTTCTTTACAATCCAAAGTATTAGAAGAGAGTTTTAAAAAGTGATATGGAAACAATATTTAAGCATTAACAGCAATATAATAATACTACTGCACTATAGACATGTTCGGCTTTGCACAGCTGAAATGCAAAGCTTAATAATGTCTATTTTGCTCTTCTTTTTTTGTTTTCTTTTTTTTTTTTAATAGCGCTTAAAAGAGCCAAGAATTGCATTTTTAAAACAAAATACCTGTTCTTGAAGTAGTTACGGATAAGATGAAATACATCTATTTCCTCAAATTCTAGCACTGTTCCAAAGCCCATGTCGCACAGCAACATAAGAGAAAGCACATGTGCAGGCATATTCAGTGGGGAGGGCATGGTCTGGAAACAGGCCATTATCTGATGAGCGAGTAAAAGCTGTAGAAGGATAACTGACCAATCCTTACTGACAACCTTTGAAGATCTAAGAGATGACAATAACCACAGTTTGTCAGGGAGGGACATGAGGACGAGCGGTCCCTCCTGGCTCTCTCTGGACAGATGCCCATGTGCAGCGGCACCACCAGCTATGACGCGACGCTCAGCGCTGGTACCAGAGCCGTGGTGAGATGCTGGATTTCACCCTGCGGCCCGGCAGCCCGAGGTCCAGAAAGACTCAGCCATGATGCTCAGCACAGGCTGCTTCAGGCACGTTAACTGCTGTGTTTAGATGGCTCTGGCCTGCCCAGGAAGGCAAAAACTCATGGTAGTTCCTGCCTGCCTCAGAAGCCAAATATTGGAAATTAAGATGCTCATATTAACAAAAAAGTTAAATCGCCTGCAAAAAAGATATGCCCATGGGAGTGCAAGAGCCATGAACACCTTCAAACAGGAGAGAAGCCTTAAAACAGCCTAAAAGTGCATTTCACAGTTGCTGCAAGGATTAATCTCATCCCACAATTAGTTTGGGTACAAAGCCCTTTGACATCAAATAGAAAGTCCCTCAGAAAATTCAATGGTTTTTGATCCTGGCCAGAGAGAGGAAAAAGCTGTGGGACTCTGTAAATCCTGATTCAGCTTTTGTTTAATATGCTCTAAGAGTATGGCTTCATATGCTTAAGTTAATTGAAATCACAGTGTTTGCATAATGTCTTCAAGTTGCCTTTTGAAACTGGCTCTGTTACTTTTATTTAGTAGTTTTCACTGAAAAGCAAGGGAAAAACTGTCTGACCATTGTACTGATAGCACAAAGGAAATTGCTTTCATAGTATTGAAGGGAACTATAGCTGATGTAAAAATTGAAGCATGACCTTAAGAAGAACACTGCCATTTTCAGCATCAGAAACACAGTGTTCCCAAAAAAATCTTTTCCAACCCCAGAAAAGCTGTCACCAGCTATTCTGAAGCCTTGCCTCTAAGTTAATAGAGCTCAGAAGTTAAAAGTCTGTACATGGAAGGGAAAACTTTTCTAACTGGGAACGAGACTCATAATAAATAAAAAGGCTACAGAGCTTTTTTTTTTTTTTTTTACTTCTCTACGGGAGAAGTTTCAGAGGGATTAAGATATGACAAGTATTTGACAGTGTAGTGAATTCCTATTCCAAATTGCCTCTTTCTCACTTAGTATATCCCCACTGGACTTGATAATGAAGTCAGATCACGTCTTTTGCATTGACACCACTGGACTTATGAGGTGGACTGGTGTTAAGAGGACAGAAGTGCTCTTTCTGTGGAGGATTTAGAAACTGACATATCATATTCTTTTGGATTTAATTTAAATTCAGGAGAAAAAAGATACAAATATCGTATGTGTGATTTTCATAAGAACACAAAAGATGTACATCAAACAGCTGTACTGGATTCCCAAAGGATATTCTAGCTTCTAGTGTTCTACCTCCAATGCTAGCCAGTGGCAAACAATAAAAACTATAAAAAGGAGAGCAAGCATGTTGTGAATATTTTCCCAGAGTTACTTTCTCAGCCTCTAGCAATCCATAGCACCAGGACTTACAAACTAGAGATACAACTTCTCATAATCCACAATGGATTTTCCTTTGCTCATTTGTCCAGTTGTTTTTTTGAACCTTGGTAAACTTCCAGCATTCACAACATCCAGCGATAAGAAATTCCACAGATTAACTATTCATTGTGTTAAAAATACCCTCACTTTTGCTGCCAACTGATAATTTTGTATCCACTAGTTATTATACTGAAAAATAAAGATTAAAAAATGTTCCCTGTCCACTTTGTCTGTGCCATTCACAAATTTACAAACTTCTTGTAATTTTGCATTTCCACTCAATTGCCTCTTTTCCAGGCTCAGTATCTCTGACTAGTAAGGAGTCATTCTTTGTCTTTGTTTACCCTTGCAACCCGTGTTGCTTTTCTGTTTTTACTATGCCCTTCTGAAATAGGACTGAAAATGCACATACAGTTTTTAACTTACAAAAGGGCACGGTGTCGTGCTCTGTTTTGTTCTCTGTTCCTTTTCTGATCATTCTCTGGCATGATATTTGCTTCCTTCTTTTACTGTGACTGGGATTGGAGCTGATATTTTCATCAAAAGGACCTGCTTTAACCCTGAGGTCACTTTATGTAGCCTTCTCATATCCCAGCGTTTCCCAACATTTTAAAATAAAGAATGTTCTTTTACACTGTGTAATATTTTTATTCTCATCATACATAAGGCAAACTGCATCCTGTACTCCTTTATGAAGGCCATGGCCAGACAATCAAGGAAAATTGCTGTGCTCCTCAGCACCGGGGTCTCGTTTGGGGGTCCCCAGTTTCAGAGAAAAGGGTAAGGCAGTGGCAGGGGAGGGCTGCCAAGGGGCCAAGAGCCCTATGAGAAGGGGCTGCAGGAGCTGGGCAAAGAGGGGATGCTGCAAGAAACAGAAGTTACTTGAAAGGTAGTTGCAAAGGTGACAAAGCAAACAACTCCTCAGTAGTGGCAAATGACATAACAAGGGGCCACACATTGCAGCGAGACTGACGTTGGACACTAAGGAAAATTCTTTCACTGGAAATGTAATGCAGGTTTCCCAGAAAGGCTGTGAAATCTCCATCCTTGGAAGCTTTCAGGATTTGCGTCTCGACATCAGCACAGCTCTCTTAGTCGAGTGTTGGTGACGGTCCCATTTTGAGCAGCAGACTGGACTTGATGACTGCCAGAGGTTCTCCCAACCAACATTGCTGTGAGTCTGTGATTGAATAACTTTACAGTTCTTACACTCAGTATGATAGTTGCTGATCTGTTTCTTGAGTTAACAGTGTAGTGAAGCTATCTGAATATCTTCATGAGTATTCAGCTTAATTAGATATCTGTAGTTGTGCATCCTGGCTTTAAAAAGACAAATCCTTGAGTTTTAGAGGATGGTAGGAGCAGCAGTGAAAAATCACACTGAAATACCATATTATTTCATAGAGCTCACACAGTGGCAGTTAAAATTTGTTTAAATTAACAAAGATTAACCCCTAAGATTTTACGTCTTTTAGAAATAATCATGTAAGAGCACTTGTGTCTTTTTATATTCAAAAATAAGAGAGAGCTCTTAAAAGAAAGTGTATCTTTAGCACTCAACCACCAGAATTGATCAGCACAACTCATACAGTGTGATTTAGGCAACCAGCCAGGCAGATCGAGGGATTCTGATCCCCTTTGTTGGCTGTTTCGGTGTGTTACAAGCATGGGAGAAGCTGAAGACTTCAAATCTTCAGAGAGAGATGAAAAAGGAGTAAGCAGGTCTCAAAGGTTTAAATATTTAAATATTAGATTCTTCCGCCATTTTATTGCATTTAATAAGGTTCATGGACTCACGATTTTAAAATAGCTGTTTCCTCTCTGTACTAAAGAGACAGTAAAATATTGGGATTATTTCCACTAATCAGACTTTGCAATCAGTTTTATTCTTTCTTATTCACAATACAAAATTTACTTTTCTGTCTTCTCCTTGTTGCCTTCATTCTAATTTCCATTGCAGTGAAAAAGTGACTAGAAAAGCACTTCTACCTTAAATTCAAGTGTGAATGCAAAAAATCCTTGTTCTGGTTTACATTAGCGAAAAACAACTTTTTTACATTTTAGAATGAAGAAAGGAAATTTTACAGAAATACTGCAAGGTCTATGTTTGAAGACAAATACTTTTAAGTTTGCCAGACACATTTAATGTGTGCAGCCTTGTGAATACGCACCCAAAATATTTTATAAGTATAAAACTGTTTATATTATGCCAAGGAAAAAATAAAGATTATCGTACTGACTAAGACAACAAATATTTTTCAAGACAAATATCCACAATGTAGGCCATGTGCCTGTTTGGTTTGAACAGCAGTTCGCTCTTAGGAACATAATTCATTGTCAGAAATGCAGTAAATAAGTTTTGCTTTCGTACTGTCTGACTTTTTCCACACTAATTTCTAAAGTTTTTACACATATTGCACTTTAACTTGCTCTTCAGGAAGAGCAAAAAAAAAATGATCATAATGCTTTGATTGAGAACGGTATATTTCATTACCTGATTTGATTATGATAACCTTTAAAATTAAGTTAATGGTGTGAATAGAAGAAGTAGAAAATTCAAAATTCATTTATTAAATACACTGCAGTCCTTGCTTAAAATTAGCTGTTTACCAGACAGCCAGTTCACATACAGGAAATGCAAAATGGGTGCAGATAGAAAGAAGACAAAATAATTTAAAAATGAAAATGAAAACATATGATGCTATTCTGTTATGACCTTGGATTTATGGACTTCTTTCAGATAAAAGCAAATACTTCAGCAAGTACATAATAAGTGAGACTGGTAAGAATAAAAACTTTACTGGCATATCATGCATTCATGCTTTTGCAAAATGGACGACAGATATTGCAAAATGATGCATGTAAATGATCAATTCCAGCATTTCTCAGGTAATGGACTGAAATGTTCGTCAGCATAATTTCACCAGTTTAAGCTTTACCCTAACTGTGTTACCTCACATAGCAGTGAGGTGATGTGGAAGCCCACGATGATGCACCCTGGCAGCCAAAGACTCAGTTAAGGCAGAGGGAACACTTCTCTGTCTCTACACACATTGAAAGAGAAAAGAGTGACTCCCTGCTTTGTCCGTTGTCAACTCGATGAGCCAGAAATGTGGAGATTGAAAATGTCAGCCATCTCTCCCAGAGTCCTTGGAAGGGACCTAATCCACCCCTAAAAAAAAAAACAAACATTCTGGTAGGAGTCATCAACTACCAGCAACACAAATCAGGTCTGGCTCCTTTTACAGGACAGCTTCACATCTTCCGGGGTGACACTGATGATGGAGGCAGGGACAAAGGCTAGGAAAGCCTCGGCAAATGTGCTGTAAGTGTTTCTGGGACAGAAAAGGCAGAGCAGGAAAGCGAGTGCAGGCTGGAGGTCAAGGCACTGTCAGTGGAGAGCTCCAGCCTGAGGTGCTCCCAGGGCAGCAGGCTTTGGGCTCACCTGGGAGCGTGCACCGGGCCAGCAGAGCCACGCTGAAGCTTTCTGCTCCCTTCTCTCCTACAAAATACCCTGCACGCAGGGACAGGGAGCGGATCATGGAAACATAGTGAAGCTGGCTTTTTCACCAGAGGCTCCCTGCACGTCCGAAGTCCCAGCTCCCTCAGCAGATTTCCAGCTGGCTTCCAGCAATGAAGTGGTGCAGTGCACCTACAACAGGCACTTCAGGGACCACCAGAAGGCTGTGCTGCCATTCCAGCAAGACCTGGACAGGCTGGAGGACTGGGCAGAGAAGAACCTGATGAAGTTTAACAAGGGCAAGTGTAGGGTCCTGCACATGGGGAGCAATAACCCCAGGCACCAGTACAGGTTGGGGGCGGACCTGTTGGGAAGCAGCACTGCACAGAAGGACTTGGGAGTTCTGGTCAACAACAGGTTGCCCATGAGTCAGCAATGTGCCCTTGTGGCCAAGAAGGTCAACAGTATCCTGGGGTGCATTAAGACGAGCGTGACCAGCACATCAAGGGAGGTTGTCCCCCCGCCTCTACTCTGCCCTGGTGAGGCTGCATCTGGAGTACTGTGTCCAGTTCTGGGCTTTCCAGTTTAAGAAGGACAAAGAATTACTGGAGGGAGTCCAGAGGTGGGCTACGAAGATGATCAGGGGCCTATAGCACCTTTCTTATGAGGAGAGGCTGAGAGAGCTGGGTCTGTTCAACATGGAGAAGAGAAAGCTGAGAGGGGATCTCATCAGCATTTATAAATATCTCAAAGGTGGATGTCAAGAGGATGCGACCAGACTCATTTCAGTGGTGCTCAGCAACAGGATCAGGGGTAACAGGCACAGACTGAAGTACAAGAGGTTCCATCTGAATATAAGGAAAAACTTCTTTACTTTGAGGGTGACAGCTGCCCAGAAAGGTTGTGGAGTCTCCTTCTCTGGAGACATTCAAGACCCACCTGGACACATTCCTGTGCAATCTACTCCAGGTGAACCTGCTTTAGCAGGTGGGTTGTGCTAGATGATCTTCAGAGGTTACTTCCAACCCCAACCGTTCTGTGATTCTGTAAAAGGACACCAAATTCAGGGAGAGAGGAAAGCTCAGTTAAAGCTGCTGTTCCAACTCCATCTCAGGCTGCTGAAACAGTATGAGAGGCCATGGGGGAAAAAAAAGGCTCATTCCTGCTTTTAATTTTAGTTGTGTCAATGGATGTGTTTGTGTCACAGGCTTTCAGTTTACCCCTTGTTTGTCTTTCTGAGAACTCTACACTTTCATGCAGTCCCCTTCTTCTGGGAATACATGCAGAGTGTTTGAAAACTCCCACTATTTATCCAGAAAAGCAGATTACAGCAGCTACTGATTGCATGAGGATGTGCAAGAACAGCGGCGGAGTAATAAATACTGCAGTAGTTGGGGTGGGTCTTCAGTGCACAAAGGGACTGAAGAGGTGTTACATGCAAGTATAGTGAGAGGAAAAAATGCTGAAAATTCTCAAAAAATACACTAAGGAAAAATTTCAGGAGACAAATTCTGGTGTCAAAAAAACCTACCACAATAGATTAATTTTAAACAATGTCATTTGAATTACTACAGTAAGGGACAAATGCTCCTTTTTATTATGTGAAAATGTTCTAAGAGATGCATTTCAATAAATTTAATGAGAATGTTTTAGAAACTTAAGAAAAACACCCTCAAAGGATCTTCAAGGAGTTAAAATGTAGGCAGGGTGTTCTAAATGCATTAACATTTATGTGGAAGAAAAGTTCAAACAACACCCTTCAGTCCTAGATATGATTCAAGCCAATAAAGAACTAAAACCCTGCTGTGTTAATGGGAGCCTATCCATTGGTTTCACTGGGATTTCACTTCAGCAAGCCTCAGATATAGTCCTACTTTAATTTAAAGTTAGATTTGCAAACTCAAATCAGTACTTTTTGCTTGAGGAAGATTTCTTAAACTGTACTGAAACTCAGCAGACAATGATAAATGCTGCTTTCCTGCCTATCTCCCAGTTTCTCACTTTTTACACGCTTCAGACCAGCTCACAGTCGGCTGCTCACTGATCAGCATCACTCTGTGGTTACCACCACATTTATTTTTGCCCGTTCCTCTGCAAGATCCCTGATCTCTGTTCAGTGCTGTTAGCTTATACTAAATTCATCTTTCCCCAGCTTGGGTCTGGAGCAGAGAAGCCTTCTGGCTCGGACAGAATTAATCTTTTGTTTGTCAACCTGTGTGTCCACCACAACCAGGGAAATTATGTTTCTTATAATAAATGCACAGAGGATGGGGTCAAACACTGTGGCTGTAGTCATTTATTTAGGGCTGCTGGTTCCTGACACCTCCACCGGTCCCAGGAGACCTCCTCTCAGAGGTCTTCACTGCCATGCCAGTGCAGATGAAAGCCACCTGGCCCTCACACAAAGTCCCAAACACGGCAGATGTAAGTACTGTCACCCACTCTGCCTTTAGGTTGAAGTAGTTGGAAAGGTATGGGGAGGTTGGACAAGTAGTAAATTTGTCCTTTACACATGTGTCAAGTAAATCAATTGGCTTTAAGGATATACGTTTGTTTTTTTTCTGGATTACTGTCTAGAGCACTTGGAAAGCACAGCTAGAGGCTGCAAGACTAATACATAAATCAGTGAGCTTTCCAACCAGCCAACTGAGGGATCAGAGGGGGAGAGAGGCTTCTCTGTCTCCAGAGCCATTTAAAAAGAAGAGTGACTCTCCTTCCTACCCTCAACTTGCTGTTGATGGATTTCTCTGATGAAAGACCTTCAGCATGTAGTCAAAGACTGTTATGTTAACCATGGGTGAAGGGAGATGCTTCCACTAGAGCAGACACAAAGGGAACTGTGGTCTGAGATGTACCCTCATCTTTGAGGGTTGCTGCTGACACCTCCTATCTGAACGTGCTGATTTGTGCAGATCAGTCGAAAGTGGCCAAGTTGCACCATTGACCCTGCAGAAATCACAGTGGCAGGCTCTTGGTAGGAGGCAGGTCATTTAAAATAGATGTCTCTTTCAGACATCTCCACATGACGCTGAGATCTCAACATACCTTTCCAAAAACCCACCCCTCAGGTCTGAAACACTTGATCAAGATTTTCAGAGGAAATACTGTGACATGATCAAGGACTGGATGCACTTCACCCGGGTCCCAGCTGAAGTTACTAACCTGATAGCAGCTTTATTAATATAATGGCTCTGCCACTTAAGCATAGGAATCCCTTTGTCTAACATACTGAAATATCTGGCTAGTATTGCTATGTATGCATGTTCTGAAAACAAAGAGCAAAATCAAAATAAGTCCTTAATTCAGGCCTCAAATTACATGTCTGATTTAGAAGAGTTGAGTAAGAAACACATGTTGCCAAGCATTTTGGGAGATGGGGATTTGTGAGACTGAAAGATCAATTACAATGCTGATCTTTACATTCTTTGTTTTTTCTTAATGAAACGCCCTGTCTCTGGGGTTAATATATTATATTGATTATATATATGATTTGATATTGATTTTGATTATATACAATATCCATGTTATTGATTATTTATAAAATCCCAAAGATTAATTATGCTCATAGTGATGATGCCCTAAATATTGATTCTTCCAATTGTGCAGACTTTTAAAATGCTGAAAGGCTAAGGTTAGTAAGGCTGAAGCTAGTGCTAAGCAGGGAATGTGTCAGTGGATTTCAGCTCCAGAGAATCTTTTGTGTTTTCTCCAACTAAAATATAGGCATTATCTTGATTACAGAAAGAAAGCTAAGAAGATCCCATGCCAAAATACCAATGCCACTAAGAGAATCAAGAAGAAGCAGAGTTGCAAACGTGATCAGCTACCACAAAAGCAATGTATTCTTCTATTGCACTGGGAAAGTGATTATGAAGCATGTTCAGAATCCCCCAACTTAAATGTAATGACAATCCAATAAGTTTATATATTTTTAAGATATTTGACTCATTCCTGCTTTATACTCCAGTTCCACACCCAGCAATTCTACAAAACTACCACAGCGCATGTTAAATCAATTAAAAGCTGGTAAATTACAAAACGTAATTGTGAACAAAGATGCATCCTCCAACAGTTGTGTTCCTAATGGAGTCCCTCATGTATCACCTTTCATCCTTACGCTCTTTAAAATATTTTATCTAGCCTGGATAAAAAACACAAAGCTATTCCTGACACGCTTCTGGTCTCTCAAAGCTGAGGAAAATCGCTAAGTAAGGAAATGGCAAACCGCTGCTACAAGGCACGCTGAAAAATCTAGGCACAGACATTGAAACGTGAATTTCTGTATCACCCCTCCGAAACAAGAAATACAAGCCACGTTTCCAGAACGTGGGAGTCTCTCCTGGGAATCACTGCTTTGGAGCAGGTGTTGGAAGCCTTGGCAAATCACTCGTTAGAGTGACACTGTGGTCAGGCTCAGAACACAATTCACACAGCGCAAGTAAAAATTCCCCTGTTTCACCCTATAAGAACTGTACATCACATCATTTGTGCGTCTGCTTCTTGGATACTAAGCCCAGTTTTACTGTCCTCAGAGGATGCTGATCGGACTCATTTAAGAGAAAATGAAGAAGAAATCACAAAATCGATCTCATTAAATAAACTGAAAAATCAATGATTTTAGTGAAGATTTCCCCCTGTGAACAAGGAAAGCTCTATAATGACTTGGTCTGTGTCTAATAAAATCTCTATGGTGAACAGAAATTCAATAATAGCAAACAAAGAAAGAGCTAAAGCCAAATCAGAAAGTCAAAGACAACAAATTCAGAAGGGAAATACTTTTAGCAATGCATTTTTTTACACATCAGAACAATTGTACAAGCTTGAGTATTAGTGGAAATAAAAATTAAATCCACCAGCAAGTGTAAGGTAACAGGCAGAAAACTTGCAAGGCAATGAATCCACAGAGGAGATGTTGTTTCTGACAGCAAATTCAGAGATTTCTTGTGCTGGAAGCTGAAGACCACAATTCAGCATCCTGCATGTCTTCATGTTTGGGTGACTTTCTGATTATTACTACAGCAGTTCTGCCAAACTAGTCCAACCACTGTTTGCAACGAGGATAAACTGCAGATCAGAAAAGTATCTTTTACAAAGACTGAAAACTGACATGTTTTGGCAGATGTCATGTTTATCCTCAGGAGCTTTTGAAAGTAAATTAAAAACGACTCCATAACCTTTTTGGCTTAGAATGAACTCACAACTACAAACTGAAATCATTAGACAATTCTGACAAAAAAAAAAGTAAAACTGCCAAAATGTGCTGCGTAAGAGAAACTTTTAATCAGTGACAGGAATTGCTTTGACAGAAATTTCTGCTACAACGTGTGTCAAAGGCTGCAAATTTCTTACTGCAAAAAGGGATTAAGAAGAAATAGGATAAATAAAAGTTACTCTCATGTTTCTTGAATATACTTTCATTTTTAAATAGGATTGAATGAACATATTAAGCATAGCAAAATAATATATATATGGATTTCAAATTCAGTCTGAATTGCTTCAACTTTCAAGTGCAGGGTCTTGCTGTATCATTATCTGCTAAATTAAAGTGCCTATTAGTAATATTTTGCTCTCCATCAAGTCAAACAACTTCTGTGTGGCTAAGCCAAAATACCCAGGTTCCAGATATCTTTCGTGGTTGTTTTTGTGTCATTAACTTTCTGCTGTTGGAAAGGATTCAGGGAGAAATCACAGCCACTTCTCCCTTTGTGGACAGAGAACTGGAACCAGTTCTTCAGAGGAGGTCTCAGCGTTGCTGCCAATGGAACACAAAGCAGGATCTCACTGAAGTTCACTTCAGTTGACCTTTCTCAATGACTGGGGACCGCTTCCCATATCCACTGGCACAACCCTGATCTAATAGTGTGCTGCCACCAGAAAGGAGGCAGTGGTTTCGGTTATTACACATATGACCATAACTCTTGCAGAGCACATTGTTTGCTTCTATCCAGCTGATCACAGAATCCAGACTTTTTTGGCTCTGTGCTCTGTCATCTTAATATATTTATTTTTTTTTGGTCATTTTCCATTGCAGTCATGCATAAACCTTTTCAATGATAGCTTCATTTTTACAGATCGTTGACAGGCATATGAAAGAGGGTAGAATCAAGGTCTGATCTCTGTGGGGCTGCTCTGGAGACTGCTTTTCGCAGGTTAAGCTGAGATCTCATTCGACAGTTTCTAAAGCATTTAATGTGTGTCATGTTGATTTTGTCATCTTCCAGATAGTTCATAAGACTTTTCCCATCTCGTTTCAAGTAAATTTTTAATATTATACATCAACATTATTATCCTTTAATCAACCAAAATTGCAGAAGATATAATGTAAAGCTGGTTTGATAGGATTATTTTCCATAAACACAAATGAACTGGCATTAATTATGCTACTCTCTTTTAATCCTTTGTTCAGTTTCATATTAGCTGTTCCATTATTTTTGTAAGGATTTATGTCACACTGAGAAGCCTATAATTACTTGGGTCATCTCTTTTATTCTTTTTAAATATTGGCATGCTAGCTTTCTTTTGCTCTCCTAAAACTTCCCGTGGGTTACAAGAGTTATTAAAAATCAACATGAATAGTTAGGCGCCTCTAAACCTGTCAGATGCAGGTTATCCAAACCTGATAATTTAAAAATGTTTAATTTCCTGTTCCAAAGCAGAACAGCAACAGCTTCACAGTTCCTGAAGCGCTTGTGGCTCCTACCCCTCCACATCAAGCCAGCAAGAACTGGGAATGCTCAAGGTCCCGCATCACTTGGAATAAGTCACAGAGGGCACTGACAAGAATAATTCCTGACTGTGATCCAGAAGAGAAGGTGACAACTGAATACGCTTGGACCTGTAAGCCGGTAAAACATGATTGTTTCTGGTTTAGCAGGTGTGGGGAACCTCAGTAATGCCCACAGTGCCACGTACCAAACCTAAGATTAGAAGTCAGAAGGTCTGAGCCACTCCACGTCTCACAGCTGCAGGCAGCTCCTCACACACCCTCCCCTGTGCAAACCAGAGGTTACAGCCAAAAATCACATTGTCAAAGCACAAGCAAAAATGTACAACTGCTTATTATTTATTATCTTTTTATTGGAATCACAGCTAACAATAACTATGAAAAGGGAAGTAAATCAATTAATTGCTGGGGTTTTTTTCATTTCTTCTGTACGGTTGCTGTTTTTTGCCTCACAGTGAAAGTTTTCATACAGCAGCCAGCATACATGGAATTAGCAAAAAATGTATCTACAAGTAATTTTCAAAATAAGACTGATGATCATTTTGGTTTTTATGTTGGCTTTTTATGGCAATAATAGGAAAAAAATAGTGCAGAAATACATACAAATATTGTTTTAGGCACCTAGAAAAACAGTAAGGGATGTTACATGCCAAACTATCCAGTATAGTATTGAAAAAAAAAATCCACATTTTAAATTTATTTGTTGTAAGGCTGAACTTCTGAAACATGCAGGTATGCATAAGCTTACAAGAATTATGAAGTCAAAGGTAAAAAAAAAATATATTTTTTTTTAAATATCGGATATAGGCTAGTACTAAAACAGTCACACTTCTATATAGCATTTTCTGAGATATGTTCAATAGGAAAGCAGCTGAGACCAACTAGTGT
Organism: Pampusana beccarii; assembly: GCA_013399365.1. NCBI lineage: Eukaryota > Metazoa > Chordata > Aves > Columbiformes > Columbidae > Pampusana > Pampusana beccarii. The sequence goes on along the minus strand of VWYH01003321.1, from coordinate 38,274 downwards.
CACTGAAAACAAGCTATAATGTTAAAATATTGAATTGCTCTTGGCCAGAGCAGTTAATAGGAGCTATAAATTTGAATTCTGTTCCTTTATGCTTAGTGCTTGGAAATGTGGAATGATCCAGTAACAATGAGAAATCTATATGAATCGAATACTGTATTTGCTTCTTTGTGATTTGGCATTCTAAAATACTCAAGCAAAAGAAAGGCTGCATTAAGAGAACATCAAGTGACTCATATTCAGAAGACAGGAAATGCCATATCTGAGATTGCTTTTATAATGATAATGCAGCTCAGCTCTGTAAGTCCATTTCCAAACAGCAGATCATTTAATAAGAGAACTATTTTTCAGAAGACATCGACTTCACTCAGATCTGGGAATATGTCAAGAGTTTGTGTTGAGGAAGACACTAAATTTGAGATAGCAAATCCTGCATTTGCTGTAAAAATGGAATTTGACGTAGTGAATGAGGTGGCACTTGCAGAAGGGTTGCTGGATTAAGGAATTTGAATATTGCCCAGAAGAATTCAAACCTTTCTCTCCATAAAATTCCAAGGTCATACTGAAATCATTTAAAGCAATATTTTTTTACATTTTCATTAATTCTGTTTTTCTGATTTTATATACCCCATGTTAAATGTTAATGTTTTGACTTGGCGGAATTTTAAAGTCTCGTAGTTGTAATTTAACATTTCATAGACCTTATAATGTCCTAAAGGAATCGCAGCTACCCACAGTTAGTCAGAGGTTGAGTTATAGGTTACCTGCTATTCACCCAAACCAAAGTGACTGTGATAATTTATTCTTCTTTCCTTTTTTACTATTCTTAGAACTTAATTCCAGGAGATTATATGCACTCTGAACATATTAATCATTACAAGAAATAAGGTCCCAGGTACCACATCTTAGGAATCCAACATTAGTGAACAATTTTGGCCATACTTCCTTTGTACCCACCTTAAAGGTATGGAAGAACTGAAATCTGCATATGGCGGCTGAATATCCACACAAGGCATGTGTGCATCGATGCATTTTCCTCTTCACTTCTTTGTCCTCCTTCCTAAGGTAACGAAACATCCATAGCTGGACCTGGATCTCCATCAATGGTCCTCCATCAAGGTGCTTGATCTGAATTGAGGGATCTCACTTGTGCAACCCACACATCAGCTTAATTCACTTTCCCCAAAGCAAAATGATACCACTGCTTCAGCTGATGAGAGTAAAGACAAATTAGTAGTTGTTTGTGAAGTGCTCAGATGCTGTCATGAGGAACACCATAGGAAAGTCTGTATGAAATTAATAACCTGTATCAAGAACAGCATCTGAGCAGAGAGTGATAAATAAAGTGCAAGGTCACACGTTGAAAAATGGGAAGAAAATAAAAGTGAATAATCTGAGCACCATCCATTTTATCCAATAAATGAGGTAAGGGTATATTGAAAGAACAGTTTATGATCTGATAATCAAAGGCCATTCTAAGGTGCCTTCACAGAGGAAGCAGATTAAATTTGCATGGGCAGTCTTAATTCTGACATGGTTTTACTGTTCTTGTTCTTGTTAATTCTTTGGCAATAATAACTGAAAATTTGGGTTGTGTGCATGCCTGTTTATATGCCATTTCCCAGCTTTTTGTTAACACAAAAAATATCTACTTTGTATTACAAGAACATACATCGATGCAATCAATTCAATATCACATTTCATTGGGACTTTTGAGTTTTCTAATTTGTTGAAACTGCTAAACCTCTAAATTCAAGACTTGTATCATTAGCACACACATGCTCCCATTATCCAAACATACCCTGATGTGTATATTCACTAGGTACTCAACACATTATAGAATTCAAGAGTGAAAACAAGCTCAAGTAGATCTACTGATATAATATATAATCTACTGATCTACTTGAGCTTGTACTTGTAATTCGATTACTACTTCCAATCGAAATTACACAACCAATCGAACAACATCCCCTGGATGTCTGCTTTTTCTAACCATGTGGTCTTCAGTACAACATCATTGCCCTATGCCCTTTTTTTCTCTTATGATTCCCATTTTTATTTACAGATTAAAACCCAGGTTTAAATAGATGTCTAGATCAAGACCAGCTGAAAATCTGTGGCACTGCCAGGCATCACACCTGCATTTGCAAATCCCTGGTTAGTGCTTTAGTCACAGTAAAATCCTTCCTTCCTTTTAATACTTACTAGAATCAGTTCTTAAAATATTACTTCTATAAAATGGTGTCTAGTTTTGTGATTTTTTATATTTAAATGACAAGAGAAACGTCTTTCTGATAGCACTATTGAGCTAAATTAAACATTGACTCCTGTCTTGCTTTCAGCAGAATCCAGTCTCCAGCTCAGCTGTGTTCATTTAACTCCTCACTTGCACAGACTCTTCCTGCAGCATTTTAAAAGGTCTAATTTTTACTTCAGATTTTAATTGTGTGTATATCACCAGCTGTGAGAAAAGCCACTTTCTTCATATACCAGTTTCCATTTGGGGGCTTTTTCCAGTGAAAAGTCAAATCCTCCTGAACCTTCAGTTCGTTCCTAGCATTATGGGACCTGTGCTTTGGGTAACTATGGATAAAGTCTTTATCTAACATTCTGACCTCTAAATTTTTGATATATCAGAGAACTGGATGTTCTAGCAAACATTTTTTCATTCTACTGTGTTAAAAGGTAATGCTCTGTAACACTATTTCTCTCACTGGCACAGCATCCAGCAACCCAGAACATCACGGTTGAAGAGCGATGTTAGTCCAGAGCCATCTACTGGTTGTAGTCCTGAGCCTCATATAGACAGATTCGAAAGGGGGAGAAATAATAATAATTACACACATAGTTCTTTTGTAATCATAAAAACAATAGCATACATTAATAGATGAATCACCTAAGTATGTGATGTTTCTTGTGTACTGATTCTTTGGTTTTAAGTTTTAATATTCAGTAGACTTAATATGGCCCAATTAACAAAGTAAAAAAATCAAGAATTTATTTATCTCGCTTTCATAAACAAACCAAAAGTGGAGGAAAGGAGGCCCAAAAAACTCTTATTTCTCAATAACAACCAGAAGGAACTAAGGAACAAGGTAACATTAATGCTTGCCAAGATTTAAAAAAATGAGTAATCTAGATATCCTGAGTTTTATCACTGTGAAAAAGAAGATAATTCTTATTGCTTTACTTTATGCTTAGCAAGATTACACTCCGCATTTGTATGTGTTGATCTAAAACAGCTAAGGCACACCATGCACAGTTTTCTTGGGATTAAAAAAGGTCTCAGTCAATTTTATGATGTCTTTCAAAGGTTTTTATTAAAAATAAATTCAGACCAAAAAAGTAGCTGATGAACAGAAGTATAAAGCCTTTATAACCAGCTACTATGAACTATAATTAATCCAGACAGCTTAGTATGGAGACCAAAAGTATGTTGTACAATGATGCTGATAAGTATGCGTTTACTCATTTATTACATGATAGCATTAATAATATTGGTGCTGTAATTTAGTGTTATTTCTATTAATGTAAGCATATATGCAGCTTTAGCTGTGTCTTCAGGAGCAAGAGAGAGCATTTTACAGATTTTATCAGTTCAAGAGAGATTCCCATTTTAGATTCACCTATTAAATATGAATACACACAGACACACAAAAACATATACATATTAACTCATGAAGCTAATGTCTATACATATGCATATAAGTATATATGCAGATATGTGCATACATGTATATGTGTGTACATATATACACATGTATATACGTATGCAATATATATATATACTCATCTATACATGTATATATTAGATATACATACATGCATGCACATCTGTATATCGCACCTAAGATCCAACTTGCGCCTTATACAATTTCGGGTTAAAGAAAATCCTTGGCGGTTCTCAGTTGCACTGGGATTAAACATCTGCCATTATTCACATTTGCTCTCGGCAGATCCATCGGCAGGACAAACTTCCAACAGCAGCTGTAACTGGCAAGTAATTTTATCAAGAAATGCAAAATGCAGTTTAAAATATACAAAAGGGAAATAAACAAGAAGACTTCCCAGCATAAACAGGAAAGCATAAACATATTGCATGTTTGGAGACCAGACTATAGGAGCTACAACCAGGAAGAAAGACATTGCCACCATCACAAAAGGAACTGGTAGAAACACCTGCAAGAGAAAGGAAAAAACTGGTTTAGAAAATAAACTCTGCATGATTTCATGCATCATTCATAAGAGCAATAATGCAGTCTTAGCCACATTTGAGTACCATTTCTCATGTTGCTGCAATCTCACCCAGGATGAGACTCATCTGACCTCAAATTTCCTACAGGACAGGCAACTTTTCTAAAATACTTGTCAAGGCTTCTTCTCCTGTCAAGGCAGAGAGATGGGCCAGCCCTGAAAACCATTCATCCACATTTGATATTACGGACACCTAGAAGAAACTCGGGGTTGGGTGCCTACAAGAGGTCTTGACAATGAGCATACACTTCTAACCCGTGTTTCTGACAGCTAGACTGTGATCAAACATACCCTTAATGTCTACGGCTGTGTCAGGAAAGATGAGAGCAGATCAAGATTTAATTAACCGTGAATGGCTGCTTTGGACCCCACACTGTTCTGGTTACTGCTCCACACTGGTATGGTTTCCCAATTCACACTGTTTCCACATCTTCCCCTTTATGCACATACCCATCCCTTGTTTTCAAGTGCAAGCTCTCTGGGGCAGAGATTATCTGTTTTGTTTTGTTTTTTCCTTTCTCCCTACAGTGTGAAGTAAAGGTGTTGAATGAGGCTCTAAATATTGATTATTATATTTTTGCAGTGACTATCCACTTTCGACTTGCACTTGTTCCATAACTTTTGCCAGCCACCCACGACTGAAAAAAAGTCTTTACAAATATTTTGTTACTTATTTCCATTTACTTTGTATGGTCGATGTAGATGAGGTTCCCGGTATCGAAGTACAATCAGGCTTGTACAAGTCAATCCAATCATAAGCCAGGCAGAAAATCCAAAGTAATTTGTTAACATAATAAGGTCAGAGGGGATTATAAAAATGGATGCAATCACGGTTGAAAAAATCATGGCTGGTGCTGGAGTACAGGAGTGGACGTTAAGCATGGATATTAAAACAGGTAGATGTCCTGACTGACTTCCAGCATAGCTTAATCGACCTAGTGTGAACATGCTGCTGTTGAGGGCACCAAATATTGAGACAGCAACGGAGAGAGGAATGATCCAGGCAACCGAGGGGATCACTCGATCAGCCCAAGTGACTGCCACAGCAACTGCAAGAAAGCAAAGCATTAGTGCCGCATAGGTACCATGTTCTGAATTACTGACAGACTCAACAGAAACTTCACTTAAAATACGTGAAATACCGATTATTTACCAGCAATGCCTAATTTTTTGTTGCAGTTGCCAAACATGACTAATCTAATCCTAAGGGTATTTAATTCAAGAGCTAAAAATTTCCTGGGGGGGATGACAGCAAGAAGGAGTGCTGCCTGCCAGAGCAAGCTGGGCAAACCTGCTGGGGCCAATACCAGGGTAATGGACTGCCCAGCGGGAGCAACCTGCATCCCAACACCATGAATCACAAACCCACACGCATGGGCAAGGCCACACGGGGAAAGAAAATGAACGCATTAGTCCTCGGCGTGACCACAGCGGTGACATGATCTACTGTTACGAGGGAACCGCCAACAGGAGTGCGTGTACGGGCAGAGACGGGTCAGTGAGCGTGTTATTAATGAGGTTTTGTTTTGGGTGGAACAGGGAAATGTGAGAGTATTTCTGAACAAGAGGTATTCAATATTTCTTGGAAATTAGCTATGGCTCATATTATAGCAAGGAGTAATATTCAGTGGACCTATAACAAACTGCCATGAGGAATACAGGTCCTGCAGCGATCTGGGCAGCATGCAGCGTTATTAGAGTAGCGGAAAACAACCTTAAAAAAACCTGTAGTGAACAAACAAGAACCGCAGCAATGCAGAGCAAAGTTTGAAACAAGAGCTATGATTTTAAGTCTATGCCCTCAGCTGATGCAGATAAGCACAGCCCCCTCAGCATGTTTGGAGCTGCTCCTGCCAGCTGGGCAGCTGCTCTTCACAGATACTCCGGTACTCGCTGCCTCTTTCATCACAGGACGGATCTGTAAATGCGTGCACGTGTCCCATCAGATCACCTGACAATGGCTCAGCGATAATACCATGTTGCGGAGTGACAGCTACACCACTCCCATTTATGTAATTGAGCTGTTCTCACAGGAAAAAAAAAAAATAACCGATCCATCCAAATGACAAATGTTTTACAGCGCTCCTGGAGGCAAGGTCTGACAGCTCGGTCTCGTTAGAGTGGTATTTAAAAGGTGCTGTTTGGACAACCAAGGAGAAATACAGCTCCTCTTGCACCTTGTCGTTGGTGCAGGATCTGAGAGACGCTTTACATACATTGGACTTTAGCATAGGCTCTTCTAAGGAATCACAATATTTATCATTAATTAACCCCCACACACACACACCAAAAATGGCTACAGTTTTGTGTCCATAGTATTTTCTATATTCTTTATCACAGTAGATTTGTGCACTTGCTAAACAGTATTGGATTTAACCGAAGACACCATCAGGTAGGGAAAGAGGGAGGAGAGAGGATTAAAACCACAGGAAAACAAAGGTCTTTTCTATACTCAGTGGAGACCTGATCTCCACCTGATTTTCCAGGTTTTAATACACTTACAATTTCTTTTTTGACTGTGCAGGTATAAACCAACGTTTTCTACACCTAGTAACAGCTGTCTACATTCAGTCCTATGTGTTTCATACAGTAAAATTAAACAAGAATTCCCTGTTAAAACTTAGAAAGAAACCCAAACTTCCTGACTGTGAAGTTACATGAGCAGAAGTAACCCAGTAAACTGACATCAGATGAGTACGCTAATGGCCCACAGCTTTTTAATTAAAAAAGCCCCAAACCCATACCTGAAGATACGATTTCCTTAGGTGTGAGGACAGTCAGATATGAGATGTTCACCAGTAAATAAAAAACAATCACTGCAGGAACAGCAGTCATCACGGTTAAGGGGATATTTCTGCTAGGGTTTTTCATCTCTTCTGAAAAATACAATTTAAAAAGACGAGTAAAGCAAGCAGTGTAGCTTCTCCAAGTCTGTTTCAGGAGTGAATCTGTGCAAAGCTTGACAAGGTGAATACCAAAGTCCTGCCCCAACCGCTAATCATGGCTGCTAAGCTACATTGCTTGTGAGGTCCTAGTGTGGTTCTCAAATAGTTTATTACTAAATAACCCTAAACATTTTTTTTCCTTTTTCTTATCGAGCTATTTTTTAAGTATTGTGGAAGGAAAGATGGATGGAGGTTTGATTAACTGATTAAAAAATTACAAAAGGACTGATTTTATTAAACCCATATTTGACTTATATTAGAAAACTGATGTCGAAAGAAATTTTCAAGTAGCCACGCTCTTAAATCACTAGCTTAAACATGATACTCCAAAATCAGATTGTTTATTCTTACATCACCTCATGTGTCCTGATCTGACACTTTCTAGGTGTATTTTCCTGTTCCTGCACAAAACCTTTATCTTTGCCAGTATATCAGGAAACGCAGAAAAAATAATGGGAGCGATTGAAGGTATTGACAGAAGAGCAGTAATGCAGTGGCTTTAAAAGGGGACCATTGCCAGCTTGATTCTGCTGTTATCTTTCCCAGGGCAAAGCCGATGAAGGAAAACTCTTCAGTGCTAAGACTGGCATCTTAACTTAAAACTGCTCTTACAAGTAAGAAGAACCTCCAAATTTTGCAGCAGAACAACAGAGGCACTGGCACACATTCCTGACCCTGTGATAGTCCCAGAAAAACATGGAGTTGGTTTCCAGAACCTTACTAATTCATTCTCATCTCAGTCAAAAAGCATCTTTGTCGTCTCTTTCACTCTTTCATCCCTTCCCTCTCGCTCCCTCTCCCCTTCCCGCTTCCCTCAGCATTTACAGAAGGCTTCCTCAGCATTACCAACCAATAACTCACAGGGGGGATGAAGTGAATAGTCAAAAGTGGAGCTTACTTAAGCTCATCATAGGAGTCAGAAACCCCTTTTCTCCCTCAAATATAATTTCTGTCTCATTCCCAGAGCATCAGCTTTGAGCCGCCCCAGCGCCAGCCACCAGGCACAGAGCCAGAGGGACTGAATGAGCACAACAGCAGAATTCAGATACGGACTATCGGAGAGTGTGGGATTTATTTCAAATGGAAGAAATACGCTTGGTAATTTTCAGCCCAGAAGTGGACAATCCCCAAAATTGCCAATTTAAATTTATCTTTCCATTTGTTTTGTTGCTCGTTACAGTCCTGCCATCCAGCTGGCACCTGATGCTTTAGCTGAAGCTCACAGGAATGAAGTTATTGTTGAAGAATAGGAAATTCAGTTCAGAAGAGGACAAATGCATAGGTTGCATCTGTCTAAACAGCTGTGCTGCCCAGTGTATGGTATTTATTACTACTGCTAACTGATCAGAAAATAAATTAACATTTTACCAATCATTTTGTATATTCTCAGGCTTACGAAGCTAAATGCTTGCCTCTAAGGAAATCCTAAGATTACAAAATTATACTTTGCTGATTTATATCACTTTTTTATTGCAGCATATTATTAACACTGGAATAGCTGGTTTGTAATAATAACAGTAATTTTTTAAAACATTAACCTGATTTTCACACTGTTCTCACCATTGACCTTTGTGTTATGCATTTCACACATAGTTTATTTACTGGTTTACATGTGATAGAGGTCAACGGGTAAATAGAGTTAAAGATATAAAACTAACACTCACTTGCTCACAACTTAATTCTATAAATCTGATTATATTATGAAACACTATTCAATTCGTGACAAGCGTAACTAACATGAACATTAGCTCTGTAGCTTTCACAAAAAACTGCTCTATTTATTACTGCCACATGTGTCATCAGATACAGAATAGGATAAGGAAATGGATATTCAAAAAGCTTTTGAATGTTTAAAAACAAGTACAAGTTATATGAAGGGTTTTAGACCACTTCCCTTAGATTCTTCTTTGCCTTCTGTGCAAAACTCTGTTTTCTCAAGTAACTACTGACCATCTCACATATACCATAAAATTACTACATTTTAACACAACTCAAAATGAATTTGTCCATGTAAAAAGCCAACTACATAACCTCAGAGAAGGTACAGATATTTAAATACAAATGAATAAATTATCTTTTTTTTTATTATTATTTGGTCCTCACTGTGGACATAGTTTGGCATGGATATCTTAATCCTTTCCTAAAAATGCATTGACACTGGGAAAGACAAAATGCAACTTTTTAAGGTACGAAAAAATCTGTTTATGCCTGAGATTTTAAGGGAACTCTTTTGATTTCTCTTGTACTCCTTTGGAAGCGCCAGTCTGATTCTGGAGACTGCACAAGACTCAGGAAACTTCCCTAGAGAGGAACAAAGCCACTTCTACCAGCCCAAACAAACTCAGGACCTGCGCAGAACGCGAAAGACGCTATGGTCTTGAAAGAGAGAGAAGTTCTACTAAGACAAGCTGAGAAACACAAGAATGGTGACGGCAGAAGAAAACTGAAAAGAGTGAGATACCTGCCATATAATTGAGGGACCACCAGCCACCGTATGCATACAGCCCTTGGAAGAAGGCTTCGGCAACCTGCGATGCGTTGGGGATCTCCGAGCTGAACGCCTCCTCAAACCTGGCCAAGGTCTCCTTCCTCCCGCCAACGAGGAGGACGATGCCACCGAGAGCGATCACAGACAAGGCCGTCATCTTCAGCAGGGTGAAGACTGTCTGCACCCAGGCAGCCATTTTGACGCTGCGGCCATTCAAAATCCCCAGAGACCAGAGAACGGCCAAGGCCAAGCATTTCTTCAGCACGTCTGGTGCAGGGCAGACGCCGTAGAAGGGCTGGGTGGCGTATTCAGCAAACAGCAAGGCTCGAGCAGCATTTGACGCCGGCTTGGTAAACGTTGACGTCCAGATAAACACGAAGGCGGGTAGGGATCCAAGGCCTCTTTTGATGTGGCTGTATTCTCCTCCGGAGAAGGGCAGAGCGGTCCCCAGCTCCGCATAGCAGAGGGAACCCATCAGAGACACCAGTCCAGACGCGGTCCAGATCATCAGTGCAACCCCGACGTTGAGTAAGGAATGCTTTAGCACCCCCGTGGGAGACACAAAGATCCCTGCCCCGACAATCGTTCCTATAATAAAACTTACCCCATCAAAATAACCTATATTTCTTTTGAGTTGCATCTTGGCCTTTTGTTTTCTTATCACGTCTTTAGGACTGTTGCTCTCTCGTTTTCCCATTTTTTTCTGTGTTGTTTGTTGTGGGTTTTTTTCACAGCAGATTATATGACTTCGGAGGATTACATGTATTTCTGTCTCACTTCGTTGTTACCAGACTGTCACAGCCCTCCCTACTTGATAGTGAAATGCTATGGGAAGACTGGCTTAATCATTCAGAAAAGAGAGCATACTTTGGGTTCTGATGTCTTGTGTGTGAAGATGATTAACCAAACACTTCAAGAAGCACTGGCAAATCATGTACATGCTGGTTTAATATGTACTTCAGAAATCTGTGGGGGTATTTTTAAAGAAACTGCCATACCAAACAGTGCAGAGTAAATGCTCTTTTCTTGGCTGATTTTCATTGACAGATTTCTAATTTTTTATGTATGCCTTCAGAGACAACTGTGAGAGGTGGGTAAATGTGACCTTGGCATCAGGCCTAGGGGAAGGGGAAGGATATAGCAGCATGAAGAGAGATGTCAGCCCTCCTTATGTTATTGACAGTGACACAGGCATCAGCTGAACAGTCTGGCACTATTTTTCCACCATTGATACATAAAAATGAGAGTGACCACCAGTGAACACCACCATGCCTTGCCAAATCCCCATCAGTCACCAGGTACTCGTTTATACTTCACTCATTAAACACTGCCCTAGAAAGAAAATTACCAGTTTATTCCCAGCTTTTCTCGAGCGCTCATCATTACAGCGGTAGCCAAGCATTTCCTAAGAAGGTATTAATCTTTGGACTCTGCTGCAAGGGGAAGGGGCTGTATCATCATTTCTCTTGTCTGTATGGGGAACAGAAAGATGAAGGGTGAAAGGTCCCACCACCTCTTCAGGTGTGGCCACTGATTTTTCTACCTATTTAACAATCCGTGGTATATTTTCTGTTCAAAAAAAGGAAAGGGAACTTCTCTTCAATCAGATGTGGATACGCCACTGCCAAAGACATCTGTTCCAATAATAACGTTTATTCTTTTCAAGAGATGCAGGGAAAAATGGGCAGAGAGTGGTAAAGTAACCGAAAGAGAAGCTCAGCATATACCTTAAAGGTTGTTAAATGCCCAAACTAGTACCTGCAAAGTTCTTACTTTTTGCCAGCTTTTTCCCGAACGTCGAAGCTCAGTAAGGCAGTGAACAGAACTCATGGTTTTACAGGGCGCCACTTGAAAGACCCAGTGGTTCAGATCTGTCCTGAACAGATGGATTTTCACGCAAGTACCAAATAAATTAGTATTAAAAAATAAATTTATGTAATATGCCATGAGGTAGACATCCGTAGTTAAACTAGGCATGTGCATAAACTGTTATTTTAAAATTTTTTTCAATGACTTGGTTAAAGTGAGTGTCCATCACCACACAGAAACTACGGAGCATGGTCAGTGACAGAATCCACAGCTCCAGAAGAGCTTTTAACCATAAGACAATTCTTCCATCTTCTGCAAATCACTGCAGCACTCATTATATACCTTCACTTCCAAAAACCATCAAGTCCTACAGAGTACAAAAATTTTAGTTATACATGAAAAACACCTCTATTTATAAAATTTTGCATGCATTTTAAATGGCATACATTCACTTTAGAAACTGTAATATGTATTTAGGCTCAAGTATACATTTACCATTTATTATGAATAATTCATAATAATTCAAAGTATTTATTCACCAGTATTCATGAATTGGAAATTAAGTGTGACAAATGTTTTAAACAACTAAAATATCTTATCTCCTGTTTTATTTCAATGCCTTCCCTGAGTGTCCTTCTCTGTGAATGCATACCCATTTTTTGATATCCAACAATCTTCCAACTCTTTATTTACAGCTGGATTTGGATTACTATTTTTAAAACAAATAAATATTACACTAAATGGCAGCTTGAAGTACAGATGCAACTGATTTGGTTTCGCTGTTCATCCTAAAGTACGTTAATTTCTAGTACAATAGAGGCATTTCCAAAATCTCCCAAGCAGCAGATTATTAATAATAAGGATTTTTACTTATCACAAAGCTGCCTGATTTCAGAAAACCCTACTGAGATTATTACTTTCTCTTGTATGCTTTCTGCCCACCTCAGACGAATGTTTCTAGACTTCCAGTGAAATGCTTTGGAGATTTATGCAAAGCATGCTTTTCATCTGGGTGTGTTTTTGCCAGAGTAAGAGGAGGCAAGAGCAGAGACAATGACAGCATTCCTACAAATCCAACAAAAAGTGACATTCGGGAAACAGCACACTGACACGAGCATTACCAGGGCAGAACTCAGTAACACGGCTGGTTACACAACAACAGGTAGTCTTCAGCCAAACTTCTTTCTTTTTCAGTAGGTAAGGGTAAGAGTTTTCTGAAGCACATAATAAATATTCACTCCCCAGGTTTTCTGTAACGCATCCAACTTCTCCCTCTGGCTGAGAGGATAAACTGCCACACTCTATGTGATTATCTCAAGGTCTCATACATCAGTGTCTCCTGCCTCACATCCAGCTGTGTACTCAATACCTGGTCACAATCACTTTGATGACATTATCCAGGGACTCAACCGCTGAATATAGGGCAAAGATAAATGATTAAAATAACCCAGACACATTTGTAAGACAAGCCTGAGATCCTCCAGGTACATGGAGTACACTGAAAGGTCGTATCATCATCTAAATAAAATGCCACAGTACTGCAGTTTTTACAGTCAACAGGGAATGACAACATTTCCTTCGAGTGCCAACTACCAAGTTCTCTTTGACAGTAAAGTGAGGTCAAGAGAGTGCAATAAAACAGCTACGGCTGGTCCTGAAACTTCAGCTGATCATTTCCAGTTCTTCTAGCATTTAGGATTTTCCCTTTTAATTTTCTGACTTTCAAAATTATTTTAGCATTCAGTGTCAAGTTTTTCACTGTCAACTATCGAATGCTTATCATGGCTGACATCTTCAATCACTGTTGTTTCTCTAGATTTAAGAGAAAAAACAATACAGAAAAATAATGGAAGCATATTCTGTAGGAGTCTCAATTTCCATCTTGTAAGAATTTCCTGCGTGTACTCACGCAGTCTTTCCTATGATACACTCACTGATTAGATGGACTAGAAAGAAGCCCATCTGTTTAAACAATGTCAGATTTTTAAATATTTGTTTAGTTCCTTTTCAATTAACTACACAGTGTTTCAAGCATGATATTGACTGATCTCTGCATCATCCCAAAGCCTTTAATGGGAGAAGATACAGCAAAAATAAGAATCTAATTTGTCTTGCAAAGTTTCAATAAATATTCTTTGTGCTGTCTATAAAGAAGCTTACTGCTGCTGTCATTCAGCAAGGATAAAGAAGCAGAGGAACAAAACAAAACCTGAAGAGAGATTCCAGAAAAAAAAGCAGTCATAGCTAGTCTTCCTTAACATATGTCGAGACAGACTGTATTTAATGTCTGATAAACTTTATTTATAATTCTCCTTTTTTTGCCTCTTCTTTACCTCACCTTTTGTGGAAATATGACATTTTAAAGTAGCGCTTCTGAAAGGAGTTCAACAGCTACTGATGGGTTTCCATAAGTCCCATTAGTTAGAGGTCAGTTTGGCATCTGCCACACTGGGCCCCATGATGTATTCACAAACTTTCACTTAGAAAATGAGTCTGCACATAGGTGCATGTGACAATCTACTACCTTGGCAATACCCTTTTTCCCTGGTACTCTGCCAAGCTTACTATACATGTGCCTTTTAGTAAAAGACTTAAGGATCTATTACATGTGTTTTCCTGACAGGTGTGTCACTCTACTTTCACTATTGATCAAGAAAGAGACCCCACATAGTAGTCAGCTAACGGCAAACCAAACGACACGGGAAACCCATTGTATTGTGACATGCTGCAATGTTTGCACTTTCATCCTATACAGCTGTTCACACTAGGTGTAGAGTTTACTGAAGTATTCCTCTTCATTAAAATATCCATATAAGTATGTTTACATGAGCTGCTGTATACATTCTTTGTTGGGCTGTAATGTGTAAAGAAAAGTATGATGGATTTTTTGCAGTAACAGATATCAATAACCAGTAGCTGGGAAGCATGTCCAACGATAGCACTTATCTGTGTAAATGTAGGCATTTAATAACTAGGTGTCTAGACTTTGTTAGGTTTCCCCTGTAGTAAACAGCAAGAGATGGGTTGAAACTAATCTGATCGCAGCAACATCTGTATGTAACATCCACTGAAAATTATTCCACTTTACTTTTAGACAGTTAGATAAATATAACCCACCACCCGCCCCATTGGGACGCACCTGCATTTTCTATATCAAACACTCAGGCTTGAACTGTAAGCTTATATAGCAATGCTATAGTGACCTGAAGGATAAAACCACCCATGAAGAAATGTCAATATGGTACTGTACAGGGCTACTACCATAGCACTGATATCTAAAAGCACGTACAGTGCCTAGTACAAGTAGGAAGTCTGTTAGGAGAAGAGGTCTACCTGGAGGAGACTGGGGAGACCTCATCGCATCTACAGCTTCCTCACAAGGGGAGGAGAAGGGGCAGGTGCTGATCTCTTTAGTGACCAATGACAGAACCCAAAGGAATGGCAGGAAGATGTGCCCAGGGAGGTTGAGGTTGGACATTAGGAAAAGGCTCTTCACCCAGAGGGTGGTGGACACTGGAACAGGCTCCCCAGGGAGGTTTCACAGCCCCAAGCCTGACAGTGTTCAATAAGAGACCAGACACATGGTGTGAACTGTGGGGTTGTCACATGAAGGGACAGGAGTTGGACTCGACGATCCTTGTGGGTTCCTTCTAACTCAGAACAGTCTATGATTCCAAGTGGCTGCAGCTCGGGCCGGCCTGGGCAGTGCAGCAGGTCCGCCTGTTGCTCAGGGGCCTGCCTGCTCAGGTGTGCTGAAACCTGTGGGTTCCACCGCATTGCTAGCATCAGCCCTAAAATAAACCAAAACCAAACCAAACAACAAAAACGAAAACAAAAACAAAGCAAATCCCCGAACGCGTCCCTGGCAGAACTGACAGCTGAGCAGCGCAACCGCAGTCGCCCCGCTGCGCGCTCCCGCGCTCAGGAAAGGCCCCGCCCCACAGCACCTCAGCCCCGCCCCGCGCCGGGCAGGCCGCGGCCTCACCTGCTACAGTGCGCATGCTCCAAAGTGCTCCTACCGCCCTCCTCCCATCCTCCTGAGCGTGCGCCCTGACCGCGGCGGCACCAAGCGGAAGGCGGGGGGGAAGGAAAGCGGGGAGGTCTTGCTTTGCGGCGGTGTTGTCGTGAGGGTGCTGTATTTCAGCCGTAAAGCGCTGAGTGGGGCCGTTAGGCGGCGAGGGAAGTTTGAAGTGGGGCGGCGATTCGTGCGGGTGGTCCAGCCCCAGCGCCATGGCGGGCAGCCGCGCCATCGCCGGCCAGCTCAGCCTCATGGATCAAGGCGTTAAGAGGTGAGGAGCGGGCGCGGAGAGCTGGGCCCTTGGGCTGAAGGGAGCCCTTGCCTGTGGCCTTGGGGGCGCACCGGGTAGGGCGGCCCGGCCGTGAAGCTGATCGTAGAATGTCCTGGGTTGGAAGGGACCCACGAGGATCATCGAGTCCAACTCCTGTCCCCGCATATGACAACCCCACAGTTCACACCCTGTGTCTGAGGGCGTTGTCCAATCTCTTTTTGAACACTGTCAGGCCCGGGGCCATGACACCTCCCTGTGGAGCCTGTTCCAGTGTCCACCACCCTCTGAGTGAAGAACCTTTTCCTCACGTCCAGCCCAAACCTCCCCTGGCACTGGCACATCTTCCTGCCATTCCCTTGCGTTCTGTCATTGGTTGCCAGAGAGAAGAGTTCGGTGCCTGCCCCTTCTCCTCCCCTTGTGAGGAAGCTGTAGCCGTGATGAGATCTCCCCTCGGTCTCCTCTTCTTCAGGCTGAACAAACCAAGTGACTTTAGCTGATGGCGGTATCTTTCCTTTGCAGCCTGCTGGAGCTGCCCCTCCGTCCGGACCTGCACACGCTCAACGCGCACTGTAACCGCATCGCCAGAATCGAAGGACTCGGCCACCTCCAGAACCTGCGGCATTTAGATCTGTCCTCAAACCAGATCCGCCGCATCGAGGGGCTGAGTTCCCTGGCTCAGCTACGCACCCTCAGCTTATCCTGTAACCTCATAACCAAAGTGGAGGGTCTGCAATGTTTAGTTCTGTCTGTTTAGCAACTTAGGAGGCTTCTCTAACACTTGTGTTAAAGCTTGCTTCTGGAAAATACATGTGTAATTAAGCTTATACGAAGTTAATATAAGCTACTAACCATATTATATAAATTCTAAAAAGAGCATGTAGTCTCTGTAAGATTTGTTATAGAAGGATGCCTTAATTTAAAACTAAAACCTGATTTTTAGTTTATGATTATAGTTTATTATTGTAATTTGTAATTTTAAAAGCCTTATTTTGTAGGATTTGATTTGATGCAAGCAGAGCATTCTTCTGAAAATCTTAACTGTTTCTACTTTTTCCTCATTTTGTTTAGGACTGGAAAAACTCTTTAATTTAACTGTACTGAATTTGTCCTATAATCACATACATGATCTCTCTGGTAAGTGACTTTGACATGTGCAGTGCAGTAAAAAGTATTTTCTTCACTTAAATTTTGAAAAACTTGACCAAATGCATTTTTAGACATTTCTAGTAGTTCAGCCAATTGACTGAGTAAAGCTACTAAAGGTGGCAATTGCTGCTACTCTCAGCCTTCAAGTTCCTAACATAATGGGTTGTTCTGAATTGGAATTTATTCTTCTGTGTTTGGCCAGACCAAGCTTGATCACAAAGTAGTCCAGTAAATATTTCAAACTCATTTCCAAAGTGAAAATGCAGCAGTCTTAGAAGGCGCAAATTTAGATATGATATGGAAGATCTCTTCTAAATCTATTAGTAGAAGTGACAACTGACCATTTCAACAAAGATTCTAAGCTACAGAATCAAGGGAGTCCATAATAGAAAATTAAAAAGGACACTGATAACAATTTTGTTAATGAACTGAATAACAGAAAGGAACTTCAAGTGAAATGCTTATTTTTCCCTGCTTCTTAACAGTTAGAAACTAATCTGTTTCTTTAAAGTTAGCTCCCATAAGTAGCTTGACTTTGGTACTGTGTGGTAGTGTACCATAGATAATTATACATAGACATATACATAATAAACGGATTTAGAGGAAAAGTTGTTGCATCATTACTAGTTACGATGAATTATTTACTGAATATTTTTCAACAAGATGCTGTTTGTTCTAAACCATGTAGTCTAGGATCATAGCAGAAATCAGTTTGTGATTTTTTTTTCCCCTCAAATTTTCAGGATTTCAGCACCTTCATGGAACCAGTCATAAGATTAGCCGTATTGACCTTCACAGCAACTGTGTGAACAATATTGATCACTTACTTCAGTGCATGAAGGGGCTGCACTGTTTGACAAATCTGACACTGGAAAAAAATGGAAAGGCCAATCCAGTTTGTCACACAGCAGGTAGGGATCTCATCTTAGATATGTATTTTGTGCTCCTTAGATAAGTGATTTCCCTTAAGCTGTCAGCAGCGTTCAGAAGCTTGTCAATGCACTCATAAACTGGCCACCCTGCAGAAGTCTTAATTCTGTCAAAATTGATTTGTTTTCCATAGAGAAAGCTCCCCCTCTGGTGCCCTGGGCATATGCTCAAAATTGTAACTTCTTGTTTGCTTTGATAAGGTTCAACTTTTCACTTAAGGCAAGAGATGGACGAAGAGTGATGGGAACAGAAAGTATTGCAGAAATGGGAGGAAGGCAGTATTACCCTGTTTTCTTGAAAATAAGGCAGGGTCTTATATTAATTTTTGCTCCAAAACGTATTACTTTTTTACATGTATAGCTGCCTGGACAGTATTTAAATTTACTTTTTTATGAACTGTGAGTAGGGCTTATATTTTGAGCATCCTCAAAAATCCTGAAAAATCATGTTAGGGCTTATTTTTGGGGTAGGTCTTATTTTTGGGGAAACAGGGTAATATTATAAAGTTGAAGGGTGGAGAATTTGAAGAATATACATAAAGATATTGTGCTATACAGAAAGTGGGGAGGCATGGGAGTAGGTGGTTGTCGTCTACTGATAGAGAATACAAGAGGAAGATGAGTAATAAGCACTATCAGCCTTTCCTCCTTTCCCCACAGCTTCAGTAAGCAGTGACAGACTATAAGCTGCTCTGCAGTAATTAGCATTTTCATCAAAATGGTAGGCAGTGTGGAGACAAGTTGGAGGAGTGTGGGTGGGTACATCACTTTCCGTTCTGCTGAGGGTAGGTTTTTTTGTGCTGTTTAAATGTTACACCCTGCGTTCAAACAAACTAAACTGTAGTATCCTGTTTTGGTGTAGGTTTTGTTTGTTTTCTTCCTTTGTATATAAGAAAGGAGAAAATCTCTTACAGCAAGTTAGAAGTGGAGGATTGATACTTTTGGGACTGCTCAAAGATCATTTTGAAAGTATTTAAATGTCAGTCCATGCCTCTTTATGCTTCCTGAAATATTTAAAACTCTGAAAATTTCATTGCCAACTACAAAGTGTAGAACAGTAGGAATTACAGTTATACAAAATAACAACCATATCATGAGCGTGTGACTGATACAGATGTAATATGTCTACATGTCTTGGAAAGAAACCCAAGATAATTGAGGGAAGCCGAATAAGGCCCTAGGTAATGTTTTCAAAAGCACCCGTGAACAAGGTTTACAAATGCACCGTGGAAGCAGGAACAGGACTATTAAAGCTACCTGGATAACTGAGAAAATTCCACTGGTTTTCTGGAAGTGTTTACATACCTCTTCAAATCGACCTCATTGGTGTCACTTTCAAATGTAACTGCAATGTTTAGGAGCCCAAATTCTATCAATTTCAAGAAATTCTACTTCAGCACCTTACAGTTTCATAACGCCTTATTTCACTCACTGAAAAAGGATGAAGTTATCTCCCCCATTTCAGAGCTTGTCTTTTCATTATGTTTGTCTGTCCTTGCACTTGGTACAACTGTTCTGGTGCAGTGGGCTGATATTAAAAGGTTGTGTGTGCAACTGCAGTGTGCTGACAATGGCAGAAATCCCTGTGTAGACCAGGACCAGGCAGACAGCTTCCCAGTTTGTTGTGTAATGTCTCCTCAAAGTCCTATGGTTGGGGAAAGGTGAGACACTTGTAGATAACTCACTACTTTTTTGTCTTCTAATAAAATGCAATGAATAATTTCAGATGACAGGGTACCAAAAAAACACTAGACATCTCTTTTGGAGATTGATTTAAATTTAAATGTGGTCTTTTCCTCAAGGTTATAGAGAAACTGTTCTTCAGACATTGCCCCAGCTAACAGTTCTAGATGGAAGAAATACTGCTGGTGAACCAGTGGATCCAGCAGAAGAAAAGTCTTCAGATTTGCAGTGTTTAGAAGACATTTTGGGCTGTTTCGTTTCATCTGGGTGCCCATCACCCAGAGATCAGGTGCCATAGTTTTTGTGTGCTGATTTTAAAATTAATAATTTTATTTTTATATTGCATGCAACTCATTAATGTTACATGGTTGTCTTTCCTTTTGATAGAGCTGTGTTACCTTATCAGTGATGACACCACATATTGACCAGGCGTTGGCTCATTTTCGTCAACGTACAAGGATACCAGTACAAAGTGCCATCAGCTCCTCTACAGAGATTGCCTCATCTTCAGAACCAGAGAAGGCTGAACTTCATAAAATATACAGTGAGATAAGAATTAAAAACATAGAAGATCAAATTTCACAGCTACTGCAAAAGGTAACTTTTTTTTCCTGTGATGGCCCAGGAAGTTTTGTTTATCAAGACATATGCTCCTTTTACGATGCAAGAGTTTGCTGGGACAGACCGGAGCATTTCTACTGGTATGAATGTGCTGACTTTGCGCTAATGTAATTTTGAGAAACTGGGAAGAAAATAAAAAGTCATTAAAACTGAATATCATACTTTGAATCATGAAAGCTTTCATCCTAAATAAAAAAACATAGTTCTCCTAGTCCCATAGACTATCCAATCATATTACATCAGATACAAAATTTTCTGGGTTTGACCCTGAAGCTATCAAAGTATGTAACTGAACCTGAGTAAAATATGAAATGCAGTAAAATATCTGTATTATAGACTTGGTGAAAATTAATTTTGCTAAGTAATAGGTCAAGTTGGTCTGTTACGTTTCTTAGGTATGTTTTAGTAACAGTTGATTGTGTACCTTGCATGTTTGCAGGGCTTTTTTCTTTTTAAGTGCTGCACTTGTTTTACATTTTGCACCAAGCTTCTGTGCCTAAGGATTCTAAACAAACTTCCAAGTATTTCAGAAAGATACAGCTACATGTTCTGAAGCATGCTGTTCTGTTGGGTTTATTTTATCTTTAAAACAACAACATTTTAGCAAGGAGGGATGGGGTAGTTTGGAAGCAATTCTTCTGTATCAATAGTATTTTGTAAATGTTAACTTTTTAAAAACAACACTTGAAAAAGTGTTAGAGATTAGGCAATTAGAAATTGAGAAATCGATAAAATTTGTATCTGTTCTTAGGTATCTGATACCTCAAGAAGCGAAGCTCCTCCAAATATTCTCAAAGCTAAGAGAGACACAGATCCAACTTCTGAGAGTGAAACAGAGAGTGGGAAAGAGAACAACAGGAAGGTTGTGAAAAGAAGCAAGATCCCTACTTACCGTAAAACTACCTTATCTACTAGGGGTCATGTGAATCATCCTAAGAACAAAATAACTGACAGGTATCCTGATGTTTGCCATATAAATCCAAAATGAATTAAACTGGATATTGTCAGAGTGAACATTACTTGATTTGAAACATTTTGCTGAAAGTGACAGGTTGGGTAAATTAGCTCTGTTAATAATGCTCTAAATATCAGTAGAGACTGAGGCTTTATAACAAATCTGTTGATTACGAAAACAATTGTGTTAAACTTTAGATGTGTTCCACTTGCCCCAAGTAAAAAGAGATATTTGTCAGCTGGCCCTGCTCATTAATGTTTAATATACAAGCCACTTTTTTTCTTAATCTAACTGTTCATATATCACATTCTGCATCTTTGTTTTTCTGTATTAGTCCTTTAGGTGTTATGTATTATTCGAAAATTTTTGAAGTTTGCTCTTCACTCAGGTCATTTCCCTATATGAGCGTTTTCTGTCTTGAGGTGACAAGGACATTGAACTGAAGCTTCCAAAATAAAGGCTTTCAAAATTCAACTTAGTTATAAATTGTGGAGATAGAAGAATTCTCCACAGACAGGAGAACTGAGTCTAATTAAAAAAATAAAAAGATTCATGGTGTCACAGTGATGGTCAGGAACATAACTGCTCATGTCTTGTGATGAAACTGAAGATGCCATAGTAATTTGTTTTATTTACGTAGTAAATATCTGAAGTGATTAATAGAAGAAGATATAAATTGGAATATATCAGTTTAGTCAGCCAGTGCAGGTCTACAGCTACTCTGTGATTGTAAGATGTTTTTCAGGTAGCATCTGGCAGTACTACACACTTTACAGCTGAATATTTTAATTTAGCTGTTTCTTTTATGATCTGCTTGCTAATTATTTTCTGGGTGTTTTTGAACTCTGCACAATTCAGCTTCTACACAGAACTGTAAAATTTTGTCATGTAAAAGTGTCTGAATCCTCTGTTTAAACTCTGCATATTCCTAAATATACTTTGATGTCCTGTTATTATAGGGAAGAGAAGAATTCCTCAAAGTGTCTACGCTCCAGTCAGAGAGACGCTCATCTTAATTCATCACCTGATACGGGAGACTTGGAAGTAGTGGGAAGAAAAGCTGAAATATTAACTGAAAGACAGAGCAATATAGAAAAAGTAGAAGAAATTAATTCAAATGCCGCAGAGGAATCAACATACCGAGTATGTTTTGCATAATTTCAAGTTAAATATGAGTATGTCTTCATCTGAAGCCAAGTCTCCTGGTAGAACTTTAGAATTGGAGGTGACAAAAATAATTGTGTAGGTTAGCATTAAAAAAACAGTAGAGTTCTTGTAGTGTCAGCTGGAAGAGAATTTATTTTATTTCACTTTTAGGGGGGGGTTTGGCCTGGTGGCTTGCACTTTCCTCTGTCATCCATGAATTCCAGAAAGGGAAAAAAATCTTGTTCTACAATTATGAATATTGTTTGTCTTTTTTGGCTACATTTGAATGTTTCCTGGTAAGCTGATTCGTACCACATTCTTCCTCAGGCGCTGATTCAAGAACTGGATCAAGAGAAAGAAAGGAGGTGGAAAGCAGAGCAAGCAGAAAAGAAATTAATAGAGCATGTCCGAGAACTACAGAAACATGCAAAAGAAGAAAAGAACATTCAGAGTATGGCTGTATACACTACAGGCAGGTAGGGAAACAGAGTCCTGTAGTTTAAGAGTTTCAGGGTTTAATTCAGGACAATTCCAATTATAGCTTTAAGAAATGAGAACAGCTTTAAACAATATACTTGCAAAATAATGCATCAAGAAGTAGTGCTAGAATTTCTCTCTGTATTACCTAATGAAATTCCTTTCTGCAGATTTCCTCCTGTTCTTCTCTCGGAACACTATCAGTATGTCACTTACACACATTTCCAGCCATTACTTTCCAAGCAATCTGTATCATAATGGTACTTTTTCTTTCAGCTCAAGTTCTAGTAGCTGTTTCATGTCATAATTTCAGCTTCCAATTTCCAGTCTCCCTTTCCACCTATACATGCATCTTTTTTTTTTTTTTTTTTTTTTTTCCCCCCCTGCATGTTGTAATTGAACAAAGATGTTTCTGGCAGGCTGGAGCTGGCCAATAGGCAACACGTTGTGTGGGTCAGGTCTAGCATATGTTCGGATAGACTGCTATCGTCATGCTTGTAAGTTCTGAGCAGTGTCCTTTGTTTCAGTTCTCCCTTCTAACAAAGCATTGCTTGTTGTCAGCTATGATTGGAGATGTCTGCTCTATTTGGCTTTTTCTTAACTGCATCATATTTATCAAAGACACGTTTTCTTTCTTGTAAGGAAGAAAGAAGTCATGCTTCCTGAGTTACCATCCATGACTGTGATTATTTCCCCCCTTTTTTTTCCTTTTTGTTTTAGGGTCACTTCTCACCTTTATTTGTTATCACCCCTTGATAAGAGGCTTATTATGTTCCTTTTCTTTTGAAATAGCTCTTGTATCAAAAATTATTAGAGTATTTAAGGGTATGGCAATTTTTTCTTAAGAAAACTACCAAATTATAAATTGATGCTATAAGTTTGATTTCTATATAAAGTAAAATGATACTGGAATGTCATTTCCTTAAAGAGCATCTATGAGATTGTCTCCAGCTTAATTTCTTTTAAAGTTAAGCTCCATATAGTCATGCTACACATGACTTTAGTTTACATATTTTTGAACAGGTTTACATGATGGTGCTGTACATAGTAAAACTCAGCAAAGAGCAAGATAAGGTGCTGCAACACTTACTAATGTCTTCTCTATGTTTTTGGTATCAAACTAAATACTATTTGTAATACAACTTTCTTGCATTCATTCTCAGGTTAAAAGAATTTATATTGAAAGAGAGAGATGTTAAAGCACAACTGCAAGCAGATGTCCAACAGTTGAAAGGTGAAACTGAAAGACTTACTAATGAGTTAAATCAGGCAAGAAATAAAGACGCAGAACATCAGAAAGCCATGCAAGCTTTAGAAGAAACACTGTCCAAAATGGAGACACAGAGACTGCAGCAACGAACAATAGAGGTAAATATTTTTCATGAGTAAAGAATAACAATGGCAACAGGATGGCTACTCAAGATATTTTAAAAACACCAGATTTTTCAATCCGTAAGTCTGAGTTTTCTACAATAAAAGCTGATTGTTTTTTCTATGTAGTAGTAGTTAATAACAAGTATGCATTTTAATTATCAATGAATGTGTTTTATAAATAGAAATATGTCATGTCTCCTTTGTCTTAAGACAAAGGAGAACAAGTCCTATGTACTTAAAACTGAGAGTTTGTATTTTCTGAAGATACACAGTAAGAGAGACATTTTTTAAAATGTTGCTGAAATCAATAAAGATCGTATTAGTGGGATGGAAATCTAGTGGTTCTGTTTCTTTTGCTGATCTAAAGAATTAGATGTTTCTAATTGCAACCAGAAGAAAACAGTAATTGCTGAGAACTTATTTTAAAGATTCTGATCATTTTGGGGTTGGTTTGTTTGTTTTGGGATTTGTTCATTTAGTTTTTACAGCTGGAGAAGATCATGATGTTTTTGTTGTCAAAGTCACTTTGTTCAGTATACAAATACGTTAAGATCAAGATGCTGGATCCTGATACAGCCACTATTTCTGACTGAATAATTCACTGGTGACTTTTCAGTAGCAAAAATCAAGTTGAGTGGATGGTTGTGATGGAATTCTGCAAACAGATTTGGGATTTTTTTTGTTTTGTTTTGTTAGGGGGGTTTTGTTTGTTTTCTTGTGAGCATTGGAAAGTAAACTGGGTTGTCTCTGCATTCTAGCTATGCCATTAGACAACTGATACTTAGAGCAGTCCGTTAATCAATCATTCACAGATTTGATACTCTGGAAAGCAAAGAGATAAGCACTGTGTAAGTCCCAAATGTGGAGACCCTTTGCTTTCCTTAGGAGAACATGTTGACAAGACAGTAGTTACTGCTCACTGCTTGAGCACAAAAGGATTGAGGTAAATGCTACAAGTAATGATTAGAAATAAGAATATCTCCATTAATATCACCTCTGTTGCTGTTGCATGCTCTAATTTGCAGCTTTCTGAAGTGTCTTAGTTCTGCATTAACATTTACTAAGTAATTAAAACCTTTTTTATAACTTTTTTCATGTATTTTTTCCTACTTGTTGAGACAGAAAAGACAGCTTTGTTATGTAAAAGGCTTAAGATTATAAAACGGAATTTTTCATAAAAGCTTGCATCAAATAGAAAAAGTGGAGTGTGCCACCTGGTGTTTATATTGATACTCGATTTTTTTGCAGCTCTGTTCACAGAATCACAGAATGTTAGGGATTGGAAGGGACCTCAAAAGCTCATCCAGTCCAATCTCCCTGCCGGAGCAGGAACACCCAGATGAGGTTACACAGGAAGGTGTCCAGGCGGGTTTTGAATGTCTCCAGAGAAGGAGACTCCACAACCTCCCTGGGCAGCCTGTTCCAGTGTTCCATCACCCTCACTGAGAAGAAGTTTCTTCTCAAATTTCAGTGGAACCTTTTGTGTTCCAGCTTGAAC
>VWYH01003321.1:0-12462 GCA_013399365.1 Pampusana beccarii | reverse complement strand
GTCATCCTGCTGTCCACCAGGACCCCCAGGTCCCTTTCCCCTACACTGCTCTCTAACAGGTCATTCCCCAACCTATACTGGAACCTGGGGTTGTTCCTGCCCAGATGCAGGACCCTACACTTTCCCTTGTTATATTTCATCAAGTTATTCCCTGCCCAACTCTCCAGCCTGTCCAGGTCTCGCTGGATGGCAGCACAGCCCTCTGGCGTGTCAGCTGCTCGTGTTCAGGAACTTTAATCTGTGAAACTGAGAAGGATACAGATTTTTGTTAACTGGAGTGTTTAAAAATAAAAGTGGTGTTGACTACAGCTAAAAATGTTTTGCTAGAAACTAGTGCAACCATTACAACATGAGAGTTTGTAATTGAGGAAATCATTCTGACAATACACTTGTTCCACTTCTGCAAGACACCTTCAGGTTCTTTTTTAAATTAAGGAAATGTTATTGGTTCTTCAAGAAAGTTGCTTTTTGTGTGTTGTAGTAAGTTAAGCTAATTTTAAACATCTTGTCTTAAATTTCTGCAAGCGCAACAAAATGCATTAAATGGGCTAGGTAACGTAATTGCATAAAATTTTATGAAAAATACTGACAATTGTGGAGCATGCTGTAAATATAATGGCCCAGGTGGTCATGTATGAAACTTTTATTAAAGCACCTGTTCCTTTGTAGTCTAGTATAAGACGTGAAGAATAGATAACAGTTTCAAGAAAATCTTGTTCCTCTCTTTATGGATTCTACACAGATGAAACAGGTGCAAGAAGCAGAGCTTAAAGCATCAGCAAATGAAAGAGAAGTACAGTTACTTCGAATATCCTTGCGACAACAGAAGGAGAAGGTAAAACAACTACATGAGCTTCTCATATTAAGAGAGCAAGAGCAAAGGTATGGGGTCTTCTATTTTTTCTCTTCACAAAATACAGATACTCGTGTTGCAAATGTGTTTTATTTAAACGCATTCAGGAAAGTGTGGGGTTTTGGTTTTTTTAATGGGAGAGATGGTCTTTGTGAAAATGTAGATGTCTTCCCACCCATTTTATTGCTCATATAAAAATATCTTCATATCTTGTAGATTTCTGATGCATAAGTCCATGTAGGCAACTGTTCTTCTGGCCTGTCATTTGATGTGGTGTTGTCTTCTTATATGGCTAAACTTTTTATTTCAAACGCTAAATAGATAAAAATAAAATTGCATTTGAATTATTCTGAAGATTTGCCCATACTACAATAACACAAAAACGTCCTAACCAAAAAAAAAAAATCTGCTTGTACAGTATCTTGCTTTAGGGTAGGTGAGTGGCTGGCTGGCTTGTCTGGCTGTTATCCTCTTGCCTCCCAAAATTTCCTGGTTTTGGAAAATGCTTGAACGTAAGTTCTATGCTGTTTAAGCTAATATAATCAAATATGTGTACAAACTAAAGCAACAACTGGTATGTGGTCTACTAGTATCTGAGGGAGGTTATTAATAAAATAAGGTGATTACACTTGCAAATTTTACAAGCATAAGTGTATTCAAAACCAAAGATAACTGCAGGTTTAGATGGGAAGAATCTGATAGCTGTGTGTTGAGAACTTCCACTTATTATCTCATAAATCCTCAGAAGATGTAATGAGGACAGTGGGTATGGTTTGTGTTTGTGCTTTAATTCAGATGAACGGAATAGTCTTCAAGTGCAGGGTAATTTTGCTTCACCCTTCTCCCATAATGATGCTTCCAGACATCCTGGAATACACCAGGTCACTGGTGCTGCTGCTTTTCAGGTTTTGGGTCTGAGAAAGAAGCAACAGTTGTTGGGTGAGGGTGAAGAGAATGACTGTGAAAGAGCGTAACTGGCTGTACAATGCTTCTCCTGAGTCCAGTGTCTCTTCCAGATCTTTGTTATTAGCAAAGCAAACAAATGCTAACTAACAATGAAAGAGCAATTTGAATAATTTGTACAGAAGTTTGAATTAAAAAGAAAGATCATTCCTTTTGGTGTTTTAACGGTAGTTAATGCACTTTTCCTAATCCCAGGGCCATTGTCATAGAAGACCGGAATCTGTCTGTGAAACTAAGGACTTTATCCCATTTATTATGTAATTTGTTATCCTTTTTAAGAAATGCTAAGGAAATCAGTTGAAACAGCATTGTAAGATACTGCAGTTCTTTTCTCAACTATATGTTTGGTTACTTCAGGAAAGAACTTGAAACTCGAGTTGCTTTAAATGGACCTGAATTTCAAGATGCTGTGTCAAAACAAGTGGCTAAAGAGGAACAGAGGCATGAACAGCGTGTTAAAGAATTTGAGGAGAAAATTAATATGTTAAACCAGAAGTATATGGATTTAGAAGATGAATTTTGTTTAGCTTTAACTATTGAAGGAAAAAGGTTTAAAGAGGTAAGACTAAGAGAACATTTCATCTCTTTAAAGTGTTTGGGTTTGTAATTTTGGATTGGTTTTTTCGATCCTTAAAATCTTTTATCTAAGGATTCCTCTGAAAATACTGGTAATAAGATTTGAAATATCAGTCGCTAGAAAATAATCACCAAGTGGCAAGTCAGCACTCAAAAAAAAAAAAAAGCATTTTTGTTTGTTAAGTAAAATTTAATCAAAAGAAGTTAGAAAAACTTCTATCTGGTGGTATTAATTTCTTTTAAAAGATGTTGACCTTCCATTAGAATATATATTAGAATATATTCAGTTATAAAAACTTTTGTGGTGTTTTAGTAAGGTTATGGTTACATATATGCCAGTGTATTAAACAACAGGGAACTTTATTATTAAACTTTTCAAAATTGAATTTTGGATATGCATTTTGAAATTCAAATACAAAACTTACTTACTAAAATTCCTTAGATAACATATAAAATAACGTGAATGCTAGCCACAGAATTAAGTGAGATAGAATTTTAAATGCTTCACCTTCACTAACTTGGTTTTCTTCACTTTAAATCAGTTGGATACATGGAAGAAGACAGCAAAGAAACGTCTCTTCTTTCACCCTTCAAATCTTTCTCTTGCAAGGAAAAAAATCTTTCCAGATTTCATGTTAATCTTAACAATGAGATTTAAACAAGGCATTGGTTTTGTTTCCCAAGCCCTGATTTGTCTGTACTGCTTCCGATCCAGTCATGAATTAGTTTTTTCCAGGTTTTTGTTTCTTACAAATTTGTAGCTGAGTAAAAACAGTTTTTTGAGTTGAAGTATCATCAACAAACTGGTAGAAAGCCATTTTCAGATATTCATTAATTTCACATACTGTTGATGAAATTGTATTTATTTGAAATTCAAACGTCATTTGTGTGTATGTATACATACTTTTTGCAAATGTTAGCATTTTTTAAGTTGTCTTATAAAACTTCAGGTAAAAGAGGGTTTTGAAAATGCTGCTGCTGATCTAGTTGAATATAAGCAAGCCCTCTTTGAGTTGGAACAAAAGGAAAAAGAGATGGCAAGTCTGATCCAGGACCTGACAAGTATAGTGAAAGAACAGAAAGAAAAGATTGCAGAATTAACAAAATCCAATGAAGAAGCTACAGCAAACCTAAAGGTACGTGTTTAAAAACATTTCAACTCCATAGATGATTTTTTTTTTGGTAATATTTTATCTATAAAATTAAAATTCCGTGCAAGGTAGATTGACCAAAAGATGTGTTTTCTGTTGCACTAAAACCTAATATTCAACATCAGTCTTTATTCTTGCATCTTGCACTCCTTTCTCACAAACACTTTGCTCCTCATATAGCAAAATCTAGACTTGTTCGTGCCTTCAGAAGCGCACTCTTTGCCTTGTGAGCACTGGCAGTTTGTGTATAAGAAGTGGTCACTCTAAACTGAGATTTAAAAGCTGCAATAATACCCCCAAGCCCCTCAAAGTAACGCATTATGATTCTGCAGTGGTCACTGTACATAAAGTAAAAATGAAATTGCACAAATAATCAAGTACACTTATTAACAGCTTCATATCTCTGAGAGTTGCATGACATTCGCAGTATTAGCCATTATCTACTGTCTAATCTTAATGTTAAATACTGCGGCACAGTTGCTTTATCTTGCACTACTGATCACCGTATAGTAACATATTATGGTACTATGTTGTCCATAAATAATTCTTCAAAATCTTAGGAACAGAACTTTTAAATTGTTGTGTGATCCAGTCCATGTATGTACCCAGTACAACCCTGCACAGCTGTTTCTAATCTTCTCCCTACATGTTGCTGTTGGGGTGTCCAAACACTCTGTTGTTCTACAGAACAGGATTCTGCCAGTCAGTGGTGCCGCTAAAAACAGAATTTAAAAATAGCTATATTAAACAGCTGTAATCTGTAAAACAAAAAGTAGCCTGCATAACTGAAGATGAACCTTTATCATGGGAACTGGAAGTTCATCCCAGCTTCTGTTTGCTTTCGATTTGGTTTTTAATATCTTTACTTTTAGTTTCTCTTGTTTTTTGACTTGTGCATTTATGATTCTAAACAAGTTTTTATAATGGGATTGCTAATTTAAGATGGCTATTTAGAAATCAGCTTTACAGCTTCCTGGGATCAAAGTATGTCTATTTGAAGGAAATGTTTGTGTTTCAGCGCTGGGAAGAGATACGGATAGAACCCGGTATGCAAACAGAATATTCCTCAGTTAATTTGCTGTATATCAGTGTTAATTTCCTAGCTGCTTAGTGTTGATTTGAAATTTTGAATACTTGTTTTAAAGGTTCTTACTGTCTTTTTCCAATGTTCATTCATATAGTGTCGAACTGGGGAACTTGAAACTGTGACTGAGGAGGACAAGCAGAAGGCTCTGCAAGTTGAACTTCTGAAAAAGGAAAATGGAAAACTTATTTCTCAGCTGACAGCCCAGGAATCTGTGATTGATGGGTTAAAAATGGAAAGAAAAATATGGGGGCAGGAGTTGGCACAACAGGGTAATTTTTTTTTTTTCGTTTGCAGACAAAATGGTGGTGTTCAACGCCATACCTTTCAAATAAAAACTCCAATATAGTTGGAATCATGACAAGGTCTCTGGATGCCTTGTTATCCAGCTGTAAAGATGGTGTGCAAAAATAGATCTTCTGTAGTATGCAGACTACTATAGGGACTATAACAGCAGTTGTGGGTTAGTTGTGAATGCAGTTTATCTATTTCCCTAAAATGTCAAAATACCATAATGATATACAAAGAACGTTTAAACAAGAAACTACAATAGGAAAACAAGGATTTGTAAATAGTGTTATGTAATGCTACTAGTTTACTAGATGAAGTCTAATGTGAAAATTTCAGTAGGTATCTTTAAACAAAAAAATTAAACATGTTTAATACTGGGTGAAAAAAAGCTTGGGCTTTTTTCATGTTTTTCCTGATTCATGTGACTCAGCACCACCTTGTGGGCTATTCAAGATTGGCTGAGTCTGTAAAAATTACTGTAGACTTCGTTGGAGAAGTTTTCAAAGGATAAAATACAGACCTTCAGTTCTCTGCTTCCTCTTAAGTGTTACCAACCTACAGATTAAAGCACTACAGTGTTTTCAGTGAGCAAAATGATCATATTCAGTTTTTAAGGTGGTTCTTCTCCTGAACACCCTCTTTCCCCAACATTATACATCTTGAATTCATCTGTAAAATGAGTGCTGCAGTGTGGATATCCTGTTTTATCTAGGAGCTCATCTTGCTCAAGATCGGGGAAAACTGGAGGCAAAAATTGAAGTTTTAACGAATGAGATTGAGGCGTTAAAAAAGCAAAAGGAACAAGACAGTGATACTATAAAAATTAAGAACAAAATAGTGGACGATCAGACAGAAACAATTAGGAGATTAAAAGAAGTAAGTGCCATGTCTGACGACTTGTGTGCTTAGCTAAAATGAAGACTTGCAGTGAAAGTTACTGTAAAGGCTGTAATGAAAGTCATCTCTGCAATCCTGGTTTGCCCAACTGGGGAAGCGCAGTTGGGCTGTCGGGGCAACTGATTTCATTGAGAGCAGAAGAGGACTTTGTACTAACTTGATGTACAGAGATGCTACTTTGAATCTTTCATTGAACCGTATTTATGTAAAAACTTTCTTGTCTTTGCCTTGCTTCAAGTGATTCTTGATAATTCCTCTTGAGACGAAAAACCAGGCTAGCAGAATTCTTACTGTGCATTTAAAAGGGGAAAAAAAAATAAAGAATTTGCTTCAAGTTTATTTTACAATATTTTTTTACTTCTTGAAAATCAATATTTTTAACAGCAGAGCTTGTATGTTTTGTTCTATTAATTCCATTAATCTCATTCAGAGACTTAAGACTTTAGCTTATTAATCAGAGCAAAGTTTTACAGTATGTTATCTAAGTCAAGGTTAGATAGTTTACTCATTAAACTATATAGCCACGAATCAGAATGTGAGCTCAGTGATTTGTGTATGTAGAATAAGTTGTTATATTAAGAGTTCTAAACTTTTCTTTCTATTTCAGATCTTTGTTTTGATACTTTTTTTTTTAATTCTCACTATCACCTTACTAAGTATCTTTCATAAAATAATAGGTTTAGAAGAGTGAACTTCCACATCAGTCTCTGTTTTATTCCAGCCAGCATAGACTAAATGATACTCTTTAAGGGTAACAATAAAGTTGATATGAAGGTACTTTATGTGTTCTAAAATATTTCTCTTCTAAAGGCCTTACAAGAAAAAGATAAACAAATCAGAAAACAGCACGAAGAAAATGTGGAAGCTCAGAAATTTTTTCAAGTACAATTGGATGAGAAAGCTGCAGAGATTGAAGGGCTAATGGAAAAATTAAAAAGGCAAAATGAAAGAAAAGAGGAATTAAAGCAACTGCTGGAAGAAAAAGAAGTAGAACTTGATGACATTAAAAATGCATACAGGTGATACATACAAGTGGCAATAATTCTTTGGGATTGTAATAGCATGCAGAACTGCCATGAAGTTATTTTTTGTTCAGAGAACACTTGCCTGCAATTACAACCTACAGAAACATGGAAAAATGGAAACTTTTTCCACCCTCCGAAGCAGTAGTATCTACATTCATTATAAATATGTGTGTTTGATTTTCAGTGCACTGAAAAAGAAGTGGCAAGGTAAAGGAGAGCTATTAAGTCAGCTGGAGGTGCAAGTTAAACAAATGAAGGAGAGCTTTGATATCAAAGAGAAGAAGCTGATTGAAGAAAGAAATAAAAGTCTTCAAACTCAGAGGTGAAAACCTTCATAGCTTATTTTGTGACTGCTCAGTTATTATCAAGTTGCACTGTTAAAAAGTATAAAAAATATTTGATTATATGGTGAAAGAATGCACAATAAGTGCTTGGTGAGCCCAGTTGCTGCAAGCTCTGTGTGCACAGAAGTAGTTCTTGCTATACAGGTGACTTATTTTGTGGAATTTGCATTCAGTTAGGGCATTTGCCCTTTAAACTACTTAGCTATGATGCTATTTTCTTTGAAAATAATTGGAGCCTACACTACAGCAGATTGCTGGGTTGATGCTTCTCGTGAGCTTAGTTTGATAGCATGATTTATTTTTTTTTTCTACTTTATTGTGGCCCCCTTATTTTTCTTCCTTCCAACTATTCTTAAGATTAGCTAGTCAATAAGTCTGCATATTTATCTAGCAGTGATAACCAGACTGTTCCTGAAGTAATGAGCTAGTATGACTAAGGTTTTTTGCTTTACATTTTTAAATTAAACAGTTTAAAATTAACAGTGAAAGTGTAATTAGGGAAGGTCATCTGATTAATAAATGAAAGAAAATATATTGATGGTCAAGTTTGATTTAAACACCAAAAAAACCCAAACAACAACAAAAGGCAAAAAATAAACCCACACACATTTCAAATAGTCAATAGTACTAGGTTTTGTAATGGTTGAAAGATCAGTAGTGAAACTGAAATTTTGTCCCAAATAACTCTGTTCCGTACCAAAATGTTGATGTAAATTCATTGTATAGTGGAATAATTTGCCTTGCTTTCTCCTGCTAGATATTTTAGAATTATCCCCTAAAAGCAGAATTTGCTTGGAGCCAAGGAAATGCTTCACTGCTGTGAAGCAGACGCTTTTCTCTGTCTGTGAGACGCAGGCGGCCAGGCTGTTTACAGGATTGCATAGTTCAGTCCTTGAGTTCTCGGGAAGCAAAAACACATTGAGCAGATGTTTGAAAACAGGGACTCCTTATCCCTCTTGATAGTAGCAATCCCAAATCTTTGTGCTTTTTGCTAGTGATTAAATGCTTTTGCTAAGGGAAGGGCCAGAAGTCCTAAATGTGGTGCATAAAACTAGAACACGTACTTCTGAAGGTAGATATTGAAATAATTGTCTTAATGCCTGTGTTATTAAAACCTTGTTGAAGGCGGAATTGGGCAAAGCAAAACACTTCGGTTGTTTCCAGAAATGTGGTGATTTTTTATGTTTTTTTTCTTTAATTATTTTTTAGGATTGCTGTGGAAAAACTCCGTCAAATGGATGATGCTTTTAGAAAGCAACTTGAGTCCATGTTGGCAGCTCATCAGGCAGAATTATTGCAGCTGGCAGAGGAAAAGGAAAAACAAATTGAAGCAGCAAATGAAAAAGTAACTTTAATACTAAATTTATATGTTTACTGTACTTGCATTTTTATTCTACAGCTACTCCAACAGTGGTGCTTAAAGTTACCTGGTTTTCTGGCTTATCTCTGGATGGAAACAGCCCTGGTTTAGTACTCAGTCTTGGCATCGCAAGAAAAATCTCTAGAACTGTACCCTCATGAGATTCTGTATTCAAGCAAAGCAATAGCTAAACATTCCTTATCTATACAGGAAAAAATAATTATCATTTTGCTGTATAACCCCTTTAACTCACCTAGGCCAGTGTTAACAGTTACTGTTCCTGTCACGTACTGCATTCTTGTTAGCGTGACAACTGGTGCTTTTTCTGCGTAGCAAGTATTTTGGTTTTGATGAATTACTCACTATCTCCTAGCAAGTGAATACTTTTTTTTTTAAAGCAAAACTCTGCTACTGCATCCAGTGGCAAAGGTAGTGCATTGCTTATTTAAACATAAGCATATAACCCTTGCATTGCTCAGCAGTGCTAAAAATTGACAAATTATATGGGTTTTTTAGGTGCATTAAAGAAAAACAAGAATTCTTTATGATCTCTGTGCTCTTTCAGGTTTATTGTGTTGAAGAAGAAATGCGGCAGCTTTTACAGGAAATGGCAAACAACAAAAAAGCCATGGAAAATAAAATAAGACGACTTACGCATGCACTGAATGATATTCAACAAGACCTTTGAAGATTATTAATGTATACACTGAAAATATGTATTGCACAAACTTAAGTGGATATATACACTACAATGCACTTTTTTCTTGTTTGCTAGAGAAGAAATTATTTGTGATATATTTTGATGGTTCAGGAATCAGATGTAAATATTTGTACAATATTTTAATAATAAATAATTATTTTTAATCCTTGGTTATTTTTAACTTTTGTCAGTAAGGGTCAAAACACAGATATAGATGAAAAGCAGCATACAAAATCATGAATTAGCATGTTTAATAAGGGGAAAGAAGGTAGAAAGGCCCAAAGACAAGTGCTTGAAGTTTTCCTTCACTGAGGTAAAGATTCTTGTAAAGAGAGATCCCAGAATTTACCTGGAAATGTTTACTCAGCCACTGTTGATGAAGAATGTGTGACTCCTGCAACCTAAGTCATTTTTGGCAGCATAGTGTGGTTCTCCACAGCAAGAGGCTTCCTACTGGGCTTTTGGAAAACAGGAGATAATAAACTAACAGCTTCTTAAGGAAGCTATTCATAAGGCTTATGTTAACGTGGTTGTTCTACTTCTTTCACAATGAAGACTTTACCGTCTCCACTGTAGGCGGGCATTTATTTCATTTGCTTGTTATCACATCCTGCACTGTCTGTACTACACTTTGACTAATGCTGCAGTAGTAAGTGAATAGTAAGTAGTAAAATGAGTTCTGTGTTGCTACACCAGGTGGAGCTATTTCTTCCCATCCGGCAGTAGCTGAAGCAGAGTCCTGATGCTTCAGTTACAATAGAAGCCACTAAGCGTTTTCCATCAGCTTGTTCAGAACCCAGGTGTGAGTACAATGATATGGTGTAGCTCTGTATATCCATTTACGTGCCCCGCAGCCCAGTAAAAGCACTGGTGCCAGCAAAAGGCCCCTGGCCTTTGGCTAATTGGGTGAGGCTGGTTGGGCTTGTTAGCAACTTATGAGAACTTGTTGTGTGACCCAGAGCTTGATACCAGCTGCCTCTTGTTATGAAGTGCAGCTTAAGTGTGGGTTGTAAAAGGCCTTGAGAACATGGGCACAAGTTGAAAGCAGAAAAAACAACTCAGTGATGGTTAGGGACTGGCACAGCCTAGAGAGCTGGGAACAGACTGCTTTGGCTTTATGAAAGGAAGCAGCAGCAAAGCAAAACAGAAAAACAGCCCAACAACTGAACTGAGTGGCCTGAGAAAACAACACCCCCTCCCCACTTCACACAGTAATGTTGTCCAAGGGTGGAGGGTGGGGAATTGCCTGGAGATTGCAGTCTTATAAAAGGGTCAGATCCCAAATCTGTGGGAGGGGGCTGAAGTAAGAGCCCTGCTTGAGCTGGGGCTGTCTGCACGCAGAGATCCTGCACCAGGCCCTGGAGACCCCCGAGGGCTGGAGCCATCAGCACAGCGAGGAGGTGTCCACTCTGATGCTGTGTGTGCCAGCGCAGGTGGGATACAGCTGCCATGGACTGACTGCTTTGCATCCGTGCTAACAGCTGATAACACGTGAAAATTAATACGTTCTGGTAATGGTTAGCAAGGTGTAAGAATGAACTCTTAGCACAATTCGGTTAATGAATGTACTCTTACTGTAAAGTTTAAAGTTATCCTAATTTATGGGTCTGCTTGCATCCCAGTGATCTCTTGACTCTGTGATACAAATATATCAATGTTATCTAAATGCAGAAGAAAACAAGTTCTCATTCTTACCTTGTGCTCTCCACACTCCTGCTTCTCCAGAAGCCATCTTATGTGAGGAACTACCTGGAAAGCTGTTCTGTAGCATTCACATGGAGGTCACTTACGTAGAAAGGCTGCAGCATTTCAGAGCGCTTTTCTGTCGTGTTTATCAAGTGTTTCCTTGTGCACTCCTTTTTTCTTTGCTTATTATTTAACCAAGCTACACCCTGGGGTGAACAAAATGAATACCTGGAATGTACCAGGAAGATAAAAGAACTTACTTTTACCCCAGTGCAATTTCTTAATACCAGCTTAGAGATTTTCCTCCAAAATTTTCATTCTGAAACAATTTTCTGATTTCATCATAGTGAGTTGTTACTATTTTTAACATAAATTCTCTTTGTTCCTTGCTCTTGGCTCAGAAAGCTCATACTACAGAATCAGGGTACGTGCACGCATTAGTAGTGTTTGGATTGTTCGTTTTTCATGTAGCTAATTCTGCCTCTGGCATTGTTTCCCTCTTTATGCTTACATGGCTTCCTTAGAACTTTTTAATAGATATTTAGGTTATTTCTACCTTGGGAAAAGGCCTCAAAATGATAAAATAACAAAAATATGGTGTAAATCAAAGCTGCATCAAATATACCTATACTGAGGGTTAAATTTCAGCCTGAGATAACTGAAAGGTATAACTGAATACATAAAATAAAAATGTGAACTCTGTCCTTGTCAGATGCAAGACGTGTTCGTCTGCATCAATCATGATAATTTAAAACTGAATCCATTATTACATTTTGCTTTGTTTTCATTTCCAGACAAGATAACATCTCTTTAGATCAATATTGAATGTATAATCAGCCACGAAATTCCTGTGTTACCTCAGACCAGTAGAAATGTGACTCAGGGTCCAGAGAGTGCATACCTGCTTGCTCCTATACATACATATGTTGCCCTGGAAGTTACATTTGCAATGAAGGTACAGTTCTTATGGCAACGCCCCTTCACTTTGTGGCCCACTGCCTTGTGTGATGGGGCATCTGAAGGTCTTTCCACAACAGCATTTCTTTCTTGAAGTGCATCTGTTGAATTCTTATGAGATGTGGACTTCAAAGCTGCTCTATTTTTATCCAATGGTGACTGAAGGAAGGAGGTGAACCTCAATGGAGGGTGAGGCTGAGTGTATTTGGACACCAGCCCAAAGGACGGGGTGAGCACCCGGAATTCTCGGTGCCTCCCGCTGGAACATCAGCGCGTCCCGTGTCCTGGCTCAGGGTTTTAGAACACAGTTTACAATTAATCTGAGTGTTCTTGCATCAAACGCTCACGGCGAAACGAGAGACAAGGAGCTGTTGTGCAGGGGGCAGCAGGCGAGCGGGGCACTCCAGGCACTCTGAGGTGTCACCGACGCCCCGCTCCGACCCCTGAGGCGGCTCCGGGCCTGCGCCCCCGGCCCCGCAGAGCCCCGAGCGAGAGCCCGGCCCGGCGCGTCTCGGCCAGGTGCGATTCTCCTCCCGCACGCCGCCGGCTGGAGGCCGCAGGGCCCGGGAGCGCCG
>VWYH01003319.1:277346-298894 GCA_013399365.1 Pampusana beccarii | reverse complement strand
TTCCAATCCCTAACATTCTGGGAAAAACCTTTCCAGATGTTGTCTATGTCCAAAACATCTGAGGTTGCTATAGCCCCCATTTGTTTGAATTTTGTGTGTATCTGTGTGTGTATGAGTATGGGTACTTCTGTGCATATACAAAAGTGTGATATAATTGTATAATAATGATCTGCATCGTTAAGTCTGGGAGAATACTCTTCTCTAGCTTCTTTTGTGGATGCTGCTGGTCAGTTGTAAAATATTACCACAGTCAGTGAAGGGTTCTAGGCTGAGTTCTTTTTTCTGTCAAATTTGGTTCCCCATGTATCCCATGTTACTGCCCAGGAACCATGGTTTGTCTCTCTCTGGGTTACTGCAAAATTTTCCGTTGCAGTACTAAAACAAGGATCTGATCCATAGAAGTAGAAAGCTAGATGCACACTCTAAACCTTTGTATTCACTTCAGTTTGATCATGTAACAAAAGCAGACTTGTGCAATTTTAATGGGTTGTTCAGTACTAAAGATAATGATTTTTACAGGTATAATATAAATAATTTGTAGATGGGTCACAGGACCCATCATTCTCTGGTTCACCTAGTCAAAAAATAAATTCTCTTAGTTTCAACCGAAGAAGAGAAGGCAAATGTAGCTCAGTGTTTTCACACACCTTTTTGGCCTAATAATTTGTGATAGATTTGCTGCAGCTTAATTGGGAAGCATGTGTCACATGGACCATCATAACCAAAGCCCAAGTACAGAACTGCCAGTGCAAGTCTCTGTTACCCAGCACAGCTGGGGTTTTGTAGCCCAGCTGCCTTAGTGAAGAGCTTTTTCTTCTCTGGCTTGTGGAATGTTACCTAAAATTCATGTTATCTGTTTCTTTGTTTCTGAGGTGCTGCTAGATGAAAACTCACCCTAATTGTGCTGGGAACTTCAGTGTTGTGTGTTTTGTTTGGGCTTTTTGTGTGTATATATATACACATATATAATTTTTTTTTTCTAAAGGCTGTGCTGTGTATCCAAAATATGCCCTTCATGTAGATTTCCAAGTCATATTAATTATGGATATTCAGCAGGTTGGGATGGAATCCTCTTCCTTTAAGAAAATAGTTTTGGAGCTAGTAAACATTTTTTGAAGTGTTAGGAAGTAATGAACCTTTGTATCTATTCTGTGGGCAGTAATTTCTTGTAAATAGTAGACATTGCTTGGTGCTACGTAGTTGGGAGGTGATTTACCTCCATGCCCTGTAAATTATGCCATTGGACAGGTTGCGAGTAACAAATTGTGTGAAAGAAGGAGACTTGGCTGGACTGTCTATGCCTGTACAGAGGTACACAGGCTGGTTTGGTGCCACAGCAGATTGACCAGTTGCCTTACATCACAAGCTTTTTTTTCCTTGCAAAAGAACATATTTGTGTTTGGTTGCTGTCTTTCTGCTTTAAGTTCATTTATTGGAGTCTGTGAGATTGGGTGGTTTTTTTTAACACCAGAATTACATTTACCTTCTGTCATGCCTTTCAAAGTTCCTGCATTAGCTACTAAACCTTTGGAAATATATAACTTGAGAGTGTGTTAGGGTTATTTTCTTTTAGAAGTGCCTCTCTTTTTTTGATTAATGTAGGAGCCAGCATGTGTGATAGATAAAAAATTGTTCTTTGCTTTTTAACTGCTTACATTTTGGACTCAGTACTAGGGGCTTCTCATCATGGCAGTGCACAGAGATCTGTGCAAAAGATCGCGGTCAACCCTTGCCTCCTGTTGTGTTGCTGCTTTCTCACAGCTGTGAAAGGGTTGCGTTGTCCCATCTCCCTGCAATGTTTCCTCATCCTTTACTTGCTGTGTTGTTCCCTTTTCTTTATTTCTTCACACTGCTCTCTCCTTTCTGGGTCCCTTCTCAGTGCTGCCCTTCCATCTTGTTGCACTCTGCCGTGAGTATACCATATTTTTTTACCTGCATGGCTTCTCACAGTGCATGTATTCACATTTCATAGGACAACCAACAAGAAAATGAAGGAGCTTGCCTAGTCTTTGTCCATGGTAAAGCCAAAGGACTCAAACTTGGGAATACAAACCATGAATGCTGTTGAGGAAGGAATTCTGATTCTTTGCCTCAGTAGGAATTCGATCAGACACTGCGAATCTGGATGGAAGGCTGAAGCCTTCCTTAGCAGACCTCAGGCAGGATAGCTATATGTCGTGTGGTTTACAATAGCACTGAGAATATAGTTGTAAGGATGCAGTCCCTCACGCTGTGTATAACCTAAGTTTCATGAGGGTTGCCTGCTTCGTATGCTGTATACACTTAGATGAGTATTGTAGCTGCTAGTGCTTTCATTCTTCTGTTTACTTTATGATGAACTGATGGATAGTATAGCGAGAATGCAAAGTGATATTCTCTGCCACCTTGAGTTTTTAAGTATATAAGTATACTGTAATAATTTGAAATGAAAGGTAATATACAAGCTTGAAAAACACAGTCCAGATATTGTCAGTTATTTGAAAATAATCCTGGTAAATTCTTTGCCTAACATGGGTAGCTGGGAAAACAATTCACAGCCCTTATGGAAATTCCTATCATTCTTCAATACTAAAATGCCAATTTTCATGACTTATTTAGTTCCTTTAATGGTGAAGGTTCCTAGCCTCAGCCAGTTCGTGAATGTGACGTATATAACACAAATAGCACTAATAAGGGAAAGTTCTTGTCAGCTGGAGTTTAAATGGTGTGTCTGGTCCATTTTACTTTTTACTTGAAATGCATGGCAAAGCCATGTAAATGAAAATACAACTCTGAGCTCATTCCTTTGAATGTAAAGCCAGGTTCTGGTCTACCACAGCTGTCGTTCAAAGACAGCTTCCCTTTGAGGCCAGTGGATGTGCTTTCCATTGGCACCGCTGGGTTGGAAAGCAGAATTCCAGCGAATGTGTGTAGTTCTCTTAGCATTTCTGCCCCTTTGGCCCTGCAGATACCCTTTGTCTTAAATGCAACCACCCACACTCGTTAATAAACCAGCGCAAGATGACATGTGCTTCCAAAGCCGGTAGTAGCCTCAGCCTGAAAAACTGCAAGAATGAGCTATGATATGTAGCCCTCCTGCCAGACCAGCATCTCCTCAGCCTGATCTCCCCTGCGCTGCTGCCAGAGCAGCTTCAGCTTCTCTCCTGAGACTGGGACTGCCCTTCCCTGGCTGCTGGCAGCCTCCAGAGCACAGGAGTAATCCACTTGAACTGATAGATACCTGATAAGTGAGTCCGCGAGGTTTTTATGCAGGCTTATATCGGATGAAATCTCCCAGTTTTACTTTAATTGCTGTTGGCAACATGTGGTCTCTGATGAAAAACATATTTTCTGTCGAGATTGCATTCATCAGTTGGGCTAATTTTTCCTGGCCCTCCACCCATCAGAGCTTCTTTGGAAAGGGAAACAGCAGCTTGTGGGTTAGCAAATGCCAGGCAACTGAACAAAAAGAGAGAGAGAGAGAGGGAGAGGAAAAAACAACTCACAAGTCTGTTGCAAAGCATTTGTACAAAACGTCTTGGAAGGATTTCTTTTTAGCCCGTAGCCCTGTCTATCTGGTGAATGCTTAGGTGGTGGTATATAGAATGTGTTGCCCTTGGGGCCTTACGGCCTTTGCAGAATTCATACTCGAATCTTGTAATGGATCATTTGCAAAATCATTGCAAAGACAGCTTGCTTATACTGTCACTGTGCCAGCACCAGAAGCTCACTGGGTATTTTTGTCTTGGCAGATGCACATTCTGTTGTAAAGGTCTGTTCATCTTGTGCCTTCCTTGTTCTCAGGTAATGCTCAGCACAATCATGCAGAAGGAGATTTTTGATAGCTTGTATTACAGTTTGTTTGTTGTTTGTTTGTTGTTTCGGGGGGGTGGTGGTGTTTGTTTTGTTTTTGGTTTTTTTTTCCTTTGCAAGGACATGGGGGAGAAAAAAAAAGGAGGGTAACTGAAATCTGGTGCAACTACTTCAGTTATAGTTGTCAGTCTCTGTTTTCCCACATGTGGTGATATGAGCTTTCCAAGCCAGCAACTTCAAGGCTTTCATGTGAGTATTGTGAGTGACCCAGTGTGTGTATGTGATGAAAAATAAAATAAGATGATGATTTGGTGGAGAAGCACCCTGTCACTAACTGAGGATTATTATGCTGACTGTCTTAAACCATCCTGGGTTCTTGGGAACTTGCTCTTGAGTTAACAGAAGCAGGGTGGGGAAAAAAAGAAGTTCCAAAAAATTGATTAGCATTAGTTTTGAAGCTATGCTGAAATGTTTGCAGGATTTGCATGCTGGTCTCCATATGTCTCTTTTCAATTACATGTGCTGAAAGAAAAAAAATGGCAATCTGTAAAGTGATTTGTTAAAATTGAGAAACGAAAATGCTGTGCGCTCTTAGGCTGCAATAGAGAGCAGTGACCTTCAAGGCCTTCCCTCAAAAGAAATACTGAAACATTTTTAAGACCTGTGTCATTTGAAAGACTCTAATGCAAGAATAATGAAGAATGGTTTGACATGAAAGAGTTTCCTTGTTTTCTTCTGGATTGAGGAAGCAAGAGACAGAGTATTATAGCTGTCTGCTTCACAGCTACTCACGTCACCAAAACCATTTCAACACGAAGGAGGTACCAGACAAACAGCAGCACACGCCCTTCAGGGAAAAATCTCCCAACAGTCCTGCCCATTTTCAAGTACGAGTGTTTTTTCTTCCTAGATGTAGACAGAATAAGCATTGTGCTAATAAAAGTCCCTTTCTGCCCAAATTCAAGCTTCCATCTTCTGAAGTGGATGGCAAAACTCCCGTTGACTTCAGTGAGGGCAGGACTGGGCCATCTGTCTCCGCTTCTCTCTCATGGATACACACACAGACACACACACACATACGTGCATATTCACCCATACGCATGGGTTTTCATCAACCAGAGGCACTTGGTACAACATTGCTTGTATTTCCTGAATGGATTTATAATCCATCCAATACGGTACATTTTGAATGTGTTACAAAAAGGACAGAT
Organism: Pampusana beccarii; assembly: GCA_013399365.1. Taxonomy (NCBI): domain Eukaryota; kingdom Metazoa; phylum Chordata; class Aves; order Columbiformes; family Columbidae; genus Pampusana; species Pampusana beccarii. The sequence goes on along the minus strand of VWYH01003319.1, from coordinate 293,891 downwards.
TTACAGGAGACAATCTGCCTTCCTGATGATTGCATATTGTGGCATTTCTAGTCCATATGGATCAGTAAGACTTGGATAGCAGGCATTTGACCTTCAAAATCATGCAAATGCAAAACCAGACTTCCATTTTTTACAGCTGGGAAAGTCACAGTGTGGCTTCTTCATCTTATTTGGGAGGCATTGATTAAAATACTATTTGACTTCAGAAATTATGAGATTTTCAGACTGCCCTTTTGCAAAGCAGTGGCTTGAGATCTTTCTCCCTTCTTCCTCACTCCTTCTGGCTAAACTTCACTCATTAACACCTATGACTCAACTGATCATTTAAGAGATAAGTTGCTAATTTAGAGCCATGGGCTAACTATAACCGAGACTTTAAACCTTTTTGCTCACGCCGTAGTTAATCTGTGATAATAACTCCTGAAAGCCTTTGAAAAGGTCTGAGTGCGGCTTTCTGTCAGCCGCATTAGGAAACGGTACGTTTTCTCACCAAGAAACCTTGATTGTGCCAGATCCAATCAGACTGTTTGTATGGCAGCATTAATATTCTTGATTTACAGAATAACAACTTACCAAGATTATAGAGATAGCATCGTTAAAACAGAGACTGAGTTTTGCTTTCGTAAATGTGCACCCGTGCATAAGGGCTGTTTTGTCTTTGCTTGTAGCAAATGTGTTGCCTTCATTGTTTGCTAAACTGAGGTGGAAAGGAAGGTGTGTCATGCTCTGTGATTTCTTGCTCTAAGGCCTTCCAGATTATGCTTTGTCCTCGGAGATCCCTGCAGGGGGAGGCAGTCGGGAGCAGCTGCCGGCATCCCCATGACTGCTGCCTTCCAAGATGTGGTGCCACAGACATGCAAAACACAAATATGCTAAGTGGTCAATGCACAGCTTGAGCCATGGCAGAGAAAGCTGGAGTTTGCGCTGCCCATGCTATCGTGTTGCTAAGGCGGCTGAATGGGACTGGTCACACAAGCCCTTAGGGGAACAGGGAGCGAGCCACAGGCCTGCTCAGAAGTAGCAGCAGCAGACCTGGACGTGGTAAATGCCCGCTTTGACACTGGCTTCTCAATGCTGGAGTGAAGCTGATAACATAAAATGTTTAGAAGTGGGGCAGTGTTGTCTTCTGGGGTCCCTTGTGGGTCTTAGCACATACGGTTTGAGAGACTGTAGCTGATGCGGTATTTGTGGAAAGTATTTTTAGTTTTCTGATTTGCTGGCCCATCAAGTATCACACAGTGATATTCTCTCACATGACTGACGTGTTGCTGCCTTTGGTGGGAGCTGCTTGCTTTCATGAACGTGGTGTGGGAAAGCAACTGGGGTATCATTTTACCTCCCTACTCAAAATCAAGGTAATTTTACTTCCATGTGCATTTTTAAAAGCTATGGATGTATTTTCACTTAACTGTATACCTTGTGTCCACTTGGTGTTAGCTCTTCTTCTGTTCAGTTGCAGTTGTTAGGGGGTGAGTGCTCTAGTGCATTTTTGTTGCTCCAGGTTCACACCTAGAGCAGTGCTGCTTGTGTGCAGGTATGTTTACAAAGATGTTTTCCTGCTTTCACCAATCCCCTGTATGGTGGAGCCTTTGCAGTGGTAATTGTGTGTTGTCGCAAGAAATGATACATCAGCTCCTTCATTTTTAATCATTAGGGATGCCTAATGCCTCCCTTGTAAAGTTTTAAAAAATTAGTTAATCTTTGCAAAGTATTTTGCCTAGAGCCATGAGGCAAATTTTCTTGTACCACATGCTTTGACAGAGTTATTTCATGTACTCCAGAAAGGAACACATTCGGTCTTAGGTGAGGAAAATCTGTCCTGGCATGAGGCAAAGGGAAAATTTAAGGTGTGCAAAATAGACTCATGGTTTTAGTTTGTCTGGTTTTCCACAAGATTCTGGTGGGTTTGGATTGTAAATTCTTCGAGTTTCCTTTCCTGATGTGTTTTTTTGTTTTGTGGCTTTTGTTGTTGTTGGGTTTGTTTGTTGTGGGTTTTTTCCAGTTACTTTCTAGTCTTGATGCATCTATGGAATTCTATGCCATCTACAAACACTTCACACTCTTTTACAGAGCAGTGTGTCACCTGCTGCGGACAACCTCCCACGAAAGTTTCATCCTACCTTTTGCCTTTTGGAAACAGATCACTGCTTTGTGTGCATTGTCCTTTTAGCCAGTTCTGCCTTTGTGACATTGTTTTACCTCTAAGCTTGTAACTGCTCAGGCCCAAGTCAAGACTAGATTTTTTTCCCCATGTGTGCTCTGGGATCAACCGTGCAACAGAGTAGTTATTGAGGAAGTTGAGAAAGCATTTCTGCACACCTAATCTGCCGCAATGTCTCCCCAGCCTGCTAATGGCTGATGCCATGCATTAGTGCTGCTAGGTGCTCTTTAATGTCCCTCATGTGAAGTCATAACTGTGCTTCTGGTCTGAAAAGGGGTGATCAAACAGCCATGGTGGTGTTTCTGCAAACAGAGATGGAGATAATCTGTCTAAGGATATAGGTAAAGAGGAAAATGATTTTATGCTGTCTAGTTTAGGCTTTTTAAAACAATTTTCTGTTTCTTTAGTTTTAAAATTAACTCATGGACAGAAGTTTCTGAAGTTTCTGTAATTTAGTGGCCATATGCCACAGAACTGTTTCCTGCTGTGAAATCTGTCATGGACAAAGAATTGAAAACAGAAGGAAAACCTACACTAATAGCACCAGCTCCATGGAAAAGAAAGAAGGAACCTTAGATTCTGGACACTTGCAATCAAAAGCAGTAATTAAGGCCAAAGTCTGATTTTATCATTAAAAGGAGCACTTGAAAGAAATGTTTTTTCACAGCATGAGCGGAGAAGTGGGTCCAAATGCTGTCAGCTTGTTTGTGTCCCGTAAACAAAACAGCTATAGTTCATATTACGCTCTGCAATATAAGCAGCAAATATCCAACTCATGTGTCTGTCCTTCCGCTATCTTGACTAGGTTTTGGGGTCCTGTCTGCTCTGCAAGATCCCATGAAACAATCTTGGTGAACTGAAAGGAAAAGACTGACCTCATGAATATGGAGACTTGTCCCCAGCACCAGGTATGCACAGATGGTGCCATTGTCTGCTTCCCTCTATGCAGGCACTACATGTTTTATATTCTCAGAGTACGTGATCTATGTGAAAGCACATATTAACCATTATAAATAGTGAAAATTAGGCTAGACCATTGGAAGCAGTAGTAGCAGCAGTATGTAATAACGTATATTTTGTCTACCCAGTTTGGAGACAGCCATGGTCTACTAGAGACTGAGATGCTTGGAAGACCTGGACATGCCTTGTTGCCTTAATGATGCACTTGCTCTTTCTTCGGTTCCAAGTAGTTTTGACAAAAGTAGCTGGAGAGGCTTGGGATTTGGTGGGTTTTCTTATTTTGTGAAGTCACATTTTTTAGAAGAATCTACAGCAGTATAACTGGACAAAAAATGGGAAAAAACAACTAGAGGAGAATTTTTTTCCACTTTTGCTTAGTTCTGTCGTATTTTGGATTGCACAATCCATCTTTGCCATAGATTGAAGCAGATTTTTTTTTTTTCTTAGTTCTGTCCACGACCTGAATCCGTGACCTGAAGAGTGCCACAGTGCCATGCTCTCTCTGTTCACTGTTCTGCTCCTAGCCTTTGTCTAGGCTGGTGAAGCTCTGATGGACCAGTTTGCACAGGACTGGAGCCCAGGAGGCAGTTGCACAGCACATTAACACCAGCACTGGACAGAACTGGGAGCAGGCAGCAGTTGGTCCTCTGACTTGGTTGCAAACAGGGCTGTAAAGATATGTAGTGAGAAGCCAGTATTCCACCCCCTTATGATACCGAAGAGATGCAGGTGACAAGGGACAAAGCCAATGTTAAAGTGTAAGGAACTGGTCATCCTCTGATTCATGCAACACCAAACGCATGGCAGCATTTGACAAGTTATGCATTAAACTGGTAATTAGAGAGAACAAGTAAATAAGAGTTTTTACAGTGAATATTCAATCTTCAGACACTCAGTATTGCAGGCAGCGTGGTCTGTTATTATTAGTTACTACTGATAAGGCAGCAGACCTTAAAGATAATCATATTTGCTGGAACGTGTTTGTCAGGAAGCCAGCTTTTCTTTTAGAACGGCTTTTATTCTCCCTAAAACACTTTGTGTGGCAGCTACTTCTGTTTAACTCCTGCTGTTCCTGCCTCTCCTGTATTTCTGCCTGTTCCCCAAGTTCCCCTGAACTGAGCCTCCAGTGCATTACCCCAAGACGAGACGAAGGCAGCAGATAAAACTGAACACTGGCTGCCTGGATCAGGCCCTTTGAGTTCCCTTGTGAACAACAGGCTTGGTTTAAGATTTAGGACACCCTTGTCCCACTTGGACTGGGATCTTGGGGCCTGAGCACTGGTGCGTATGAAACACTGAGGCTGTTCAGGAGCTCAGGCCATGTGCTTTGGGGTCAAGACCAAGAGCAGCCAGGGTGGAGAGACCCCTGAAGTGCCCCGTTTTGCCATTGTCAAGTCAGTTGAGTGGAACAAAAGTGGTACAAATTTGGTACTTCCTCAGATTTTGGGGTCCAAATCTGATTTTGTGTGTATGACAGTGATTTTGGTACCAGAAGCAGAGGGACGGGGTAGGCTGAAGAGTCAGGCTTTGGTGTCGAAGAGAGAGAGAATCTGAAAATGGCACCTGCCCTTCTAAAAAGCATTTTCACTGGCAGTATGGGGTTTCCAGAGTTGATTACATTGTCATTAACACGTAGAATCAAGTCTAGATTGTATTCTAAACATGATAGAGAAAATTGTGACCTTATAATTCTGAAACAGAGCCTAGCAAAACAATTAGTGCAACCTCTATTGTTCCCTTTTCTGCAAAAGAAAAAAATCCAAGTCAATCAAAATGCTTTGTTCTCGTTGTGCTATGTTTTCATATGGAAATATAAAACATTCAAATGAAACCTCATTTCAATGTCAAAAATCAAAATGAAAGTTGCAATGAAGTGAATTCACATTATCAGAAGTTCCTTTGTCATTTTGAAAAGTGATATATTGTCAAAACATGCTAAACGTTTCAATTTTGATGAGTTGTCACTCTGTGACAGGAGGCTCTTCCATCAGAATATTCCTGACCAGCTAGGCTAACATCCTGAAATAGCACTGGGCAAATCTGAATGATTTCTGCAAACCACACTTTTCCAAAATCTGCAGACCTATTTTCATGCAGTTGGCACCAGGTACCGTGTCTTAGTCTATAAGAGAAGTTTGTTTCTGTGTTTGTTCAATATACAGAGTTATCAGCATCCTGGGGAGAAAAACCCAAACCAAAACAACCACTTTAAGCTACCAGATGAAGTTTATCTGAACCTTCCAAGCATCATCTTGACTTTATTCTCTTCCCCACTGCTTCTTTTTTGTGTACATACACACCCCCCCATATGTATATACATACACACATGTAATATATATATGTGTGTATGTAATTTTTTTTAACACTCTGTACCTCTCTTATTTCTGGCCTCTTCTCAAGAGTAAAACTATACTACTGGAGTTTGCATTTCTTCTCATAACAACCTTTCATATTCCCTAAAAGGGCTTTAGGAAAAGTAACAGACTGTACCACTTTCTCACCAAGTATCCTAGACTTGGAGGTTGCCAGAGTTCATCTAGTTCACCCGCCATGCCACAGCAGGACCAGTTATAGCTGAGTCATCTGCCACATATGTTTATTTTCCGTTAACTTGAATGATGTTTCTTTTAGCCCAACTTGGCCTGGATTCAGGTTGGCTCCCAGTACGGCTGCGTCCTTCCAGTGTTCCCTGTGGTATCCCCTGACAGAGGCTGACAGCGACCTCTGTATCTGCTGACACTGATCAAAGGGACAGCATGGCATGCCTTTCCCAGGGCTGTGAATCAGGGGCTGGTAGGAGCAGGGATATCCAAGGGTGTTTCTCAATTTCACACTGTGACATTATGTTTGGAACAGGTGCTGCAACACAGAAGGTGAAGTAAACTGTCAAGTGTGCCATGCATTGTGGTACACAAAGTCCTTCACAGAGGTGATTTAAACAACCTGAATGGCAGGTGACTCTGATAGTTCTGTCTCATGGTGCCAAATTATTTCCGTAAAGAATTGATATAAACCATATTTGTATAGCTGCAAAATAGATTGAAGTTTGTCATAAGAGTTGGAACATCCTGGAGATGTTTCTCTGGCTTCATTTGGCACAAGAGAAACTATGTTTTTGTTTCCAAAGTCATCTAAAACATTATTTGTGTTGTAATATGATCCTCTTCACCCTTTGTATTTGAAACCTGATGATGTTAACAGCATATAATGTGATTTATAAACTCCTAGCAAGCTAAATAGAAATGTATGGACACTGTGGACTTTTACACTCAATGCTGTTAGCTCTTTATAACATCACTTTTTTGTGGGAGATATGAGAAGTGGGTGTGAATATGAAAGTCAGATGTACAGTTTGCATTATCAATAGTGGAAGATGAGATATGACATAGATCTTGAGCTATAAACAGTGAAAGATATTACAAATCAAGCATCTCCAAAATATTGAGCAGAATCGCATAGATTTCTTGGTTTTTACCATTTTAGGCTAGATGCCTGTCCCCTTTTCCAAGGCACACATAATCCTACTTCTTAAGCAGTCCTACGTATTTGATGTCAGAAGAGCTATTCTGTGTCAAGGCAACAGATGTATCTTGCGTACAGCTCTTCCACTCAAATTCTGGGTTTTGTTATCTTCTAAAATCTGTCCTGTCTCTCACCCCCCAGCTCTCCTCAGGGATGTAAGCATTCTGTTAAATATAGTTTAAAAGCAATTATTTGAAAACAGGGCAATGAGTGTTTATTTCCTCTAAAGGAATGTTGTTAGTGCTCTATTTTCAACACTGATACCGCTGTAATCTTCATATTACTGGTGAACATTTAGAGATGCAATTGGTCTCAGGGAGACAAACTGAGCTGCTTCTGTGTATAAAAAGATTAACCAGCCCTATGGATTAACGTGCTACCTGGACCATAAAGGTAAAAAAGAAGTCAGATTCTTCAGTTCCGAACTCTTCCTTCTGGTGGGCAAAATCTACCTTGGCAGATTCTGACTTCTGTTTGAACGAATGTGTGTTACATTTTGAGTGGCTAAGTTTCCATGGAAATTCTGTGCTTCTATCAAGTTCTGAAATGGCTACCCATGCTGTCTAGATTTTGGAATAATTGTTACCTTGTAATCTATTTATCTTATACTCCCTTTTGAGAGTATTAGCTTGTCTTTCCTTTTAATTCATGGAAGAGTAGTTTCTTAAGCCAGCAGACTCCTTGATGGAGTTGTCTAATCCATCTTAAATATTTTGTAATGCATACCTAGGAATGCTTCTGCTGATGTATTCAGTAAGCCAAAAACTCAGTTGGTTTGATGTGTGATGTAGCTCTATTGATTTGATAGGCTTGTGTTCTTCACAGGAGCTTAGAAAATAAATACAGAAATACAAATAAATAAAACCACCATCCACAACAGATTGTTCCCAGTGTCTTACTTCATAGTTCTACCTAGTAATTTACCATATTCTTCCAAATTCATGGATTGTGAACAAATGTTGAGACTCAGAACTAATATGTTGTTAGGTTGGTTTGTCCATTATATTTTCTTTGTGGAGGAAGTTGTGAGTTATCCCTTGGACACAGGCAAGCTGAGTAATGGGGTAAAGCTGTTCAGGGACAGGAGTTAGTTTTGAGTAGAGTTGCCTGGAGAGGGAATTGCCCTATCTAATATAGGTTGGTGTCTATGTTCCAGGACTGGTCAGTGTGTCCAAACAATTTGATGCTTCTGGTTTCTCCTCTGTTAGCAGTCAGGTCTGCTGAGTGACCCCAGACATCTGCCAGTACCCAGCTGAGGAACACAGGACTGCTTTCAAAAGCTTTGAGGCCAGTGTTTTAATTTTACTTCCACCAAGCTTTCCATTGATCTAGCTAGGTGCAGGTTTGACATACTGATTGATACAGATTAACGTATGTAAGTGTACACATACAATGCATGTGTAAATTGTGAACTCACACTAGAATGTCTTAACTGTGTACAGCTACCAGCCACACAGGTTCGGAGAATGCTTTTCTGTAAAAGCAGCAAAAATATCTGACATGGAAATGTGCGTGCAGCTTGGTAAGAGATGCTGTTTGTTGCAAGGAGGCTGTTTTATTTGAGGCTACTCTGAATTTTATTTGTTTTTTTCTTTGTTAGCATCATACGACTTTATCAGCTTTTACAGCACAAAAAGCTGACCCGAGTCCACACTGCTGAGCTGTTGCTTTTGTTTATAGTAGGAGGAAAAGTGTGTGTTTGTGTCTGTGTGTGTCCAGAGTTTTCAAACTTGAAGAAGCATCAGCTGAATAGAGGCACTGAGCAACTGGTTTGTGATTTTTTAAAAAGTCCTCTGCTGAGGGGCCTCTCCTTTATATACATGGCAATTGTCCAGAAATTTTTTTCTAAGTATCTTTCTACATAGATAAATATACAGGCAGTTTTAAAAGTCACTGATTGAGAAGCAACTAGACTTTTGGATTGGTAATCTGTGCTTCAAAATGTAAGTATGTGTTTATGAACACCTCCAGAGGAGCAATTTGATTCCAGTGGGTCAATAATCTGCATTTTAAGAAGACCCTTAATATATATTTACATAATCTGCATTTTAACAGTCCTTAATTATGTATTTACATGACAGATCATAACAGCTCCAAAGGAGCTATTATTGTCTGCTGTGTCACTCCTAATACCTTCCCATAAGGGATACTTTCCTTTTTCAAGTTGGTGTTTGTGCATATGAAGGTAAAGAGTCTAGTAGTGACAAGTGGAGCTCTTAGTAAAGGCAATAACACTGCATTAATGCAGAGGAAAGAAGTTGCTTATCCTCTGGTCTTTGTGTGAAACTGTTGTGTATCAAAAGAAGTTTTCTTTAAAGAGGTCCTGCTGTTTGATTTAGTTTGAGATTTGGGTTGTGGTGGTAGCACAATATGAATTATAATGTCACCACCACTTCCCTACTGGAAGATTTATATAGATAAAAATCAGGTGAAAACTGGCTGCTATATGTGTTTTGTTTCCTCTCTCTGGGTCAGAGCTTCACTGAAAGCGCAGCTCCCTTCTTTAAGAAGAGACAAAATGATTTCATGGTCTATGGGTAGGTACAGCTGCTTGTGGAACCTGGAAGAGCACCATGCGTTTTAAACCTGACCATTCCACTCCAACCAACTGCAATTAAGCACAGCTTGCAACTTGGACTTCAGCAGGAGCTCTAAACCGCTCTCACAAAATGTTTTTGGGTGCTGTGGCTGGGACTGAAAAGGCAACATCCGTGAGCAACGCTGCAATGATATAAAAAGCAAAAGTGCCAGGAAGGGCACTGTGGCATTTCTACTGTTGGCTGGGCCGTGCCGACTCTGCTTGTTTGTTGAGACCCGTGCTAGAGCGTTGATGTGGAGAACACCATTGCACACCTCCCACATATACTCAGAACCACTTCTAGCAACCCGGCTGGTGAGCGTGTCTTTGAGAGACCTTGAGAAAAGGCCTGCAAATAGTCAAGTTTTTGGGGTTTGGGTGATCGGTAATTTTTTGGACAAGAGTGTGAAATAATCTAGCCCTCGCAATATGTAGACACTTGGCAATGTCTAGAGAAGGTGGTCATTCTTTATTCGTTACTGTGTGTTTCATGGAGTTCTGCTAGCAACATCTGCAAAAAAAGTAGGAGGCAAATTTGTGCCCTGATTTACATTGACACAGACCTATTGTCCTGAAAGTAATGATGCCCATGCTTTTGAAAAAAGGGTGGGGATGAGATATTAGTTAGATAGTTGCAGAGGGTATCTGTAGAACACTTGCCACAACAAAGTTAAACGAGGAGTTTCTTGGGCGTCTCTCAGTATGTTGGAGCAGCTTTCTGTTTAGTCCCGAGTGCTTGGGCAGAACTGCTTTTCTGTTTGAGCTTTGACAGGGACAGGTCTGATGAGGGGCAACACTCCTATCGTTGTGGGTTAGAAGACACGTTCTGCAAGGGACCTCTTTTCCCAAGGCTCATTCCCTGTTCTCCTGGCTATTACTTCCTAAGTATTCTAATAACTCGGGTAAACTGCCGGGACAACAACGCAGCTATGAATGTGTCTGGAGATTCTGCATCTGCCTGCCTTAATCAACTTCCTTCCCTGAATATGAATTGTAATAATGAGTCAATTAACGTTCTCAAATGCCAATGAGATGCAAAAGAGATTGGTGGAGGTGGTAGCAATGCAATTCGGGAGCTGTTCCAACACTGGATTTTAAAAAGAATCACACACTGAGCATGCAACTGATTATTTATCACATAAAACCATGCCTGCCTGGCACTTTTCCATGCTCACCCAGTTCCAGGTCACCAAGGGAAAAGACATCCTTTTTAAGGTGGGCTATAAAACCTTAATTGTATGGGGCAGCATAATTATAAGGCCTGACTCCTCACAGTCCTGTAGGCAGCCAAGTAGGATAAGACAAAAAGAAAGCAAGCTTATTGCCTTTCAACTGGCTATAATTTGTAGCCACTTCCAGTTAGGGGAACATGTCATCTGTGAGCTGAATTCTCAGGGGCCCCACTTGCTATGAACTGGACCTGTTAGAGCTTTTTTTTTTTTTTTTGTGGGGTGTGTATGGAAATATTCATGAGATGGTATTCTTCTGCATTTGTGCTGTCCATACGGTCTTCCTTGGGCATTTTCTGTTGAGCATCAGCATATATACTGTGCCAGACTACATGTACCTTCTGACTGACCCAGTAGAGCCCTTCTCATATGTGCATGTTCCCAATCTCCTGCTCCACGTGGGTATCTTGGAGCCTGGGTTACCTTGAAGAATAAGGCATCAAATCCTCATTTAGTCATCTTCCTTGTGAAAGGTGTGTCTGGTCTTCTCTCCCCAGTGTAGACTGCTGTTAGCTCCTACGAGTATTGTAAAAGGGTACCCCAACAGGTAACAGATTTTTGTTCTTTGGCTGCCTCAAAATAGGGGGCATTTTGGAGGTCATGGCGTAGAGCAGAATGTGTCAAGAGACAAAGGAAATGGTCAGGTCGGAGTTTGAGCCCTAAAGGGTTATTGCCCACACGTGGAACAGTCCTGAGGGGCTGTATGTAGGTTCTGGCACACCTTTCTGTTCTGTTTTGAATTGTAGGTGTTGCAAGTTTTAGCCTCAATGGCAATAGGGACTGTAAAGGCATTCAGAACTTCCCCAAGTTGGGAATAGTAGCAGGTGTCCAGCTTGGACTTCGGTTGGGAAATTACTCCTTTCGGCACGTGGAAAACTGTACTTGAGGGAGATACCTGCACCTGGACACACATTGACACAGGAGAACTGGCTTTTTCACAGTATCCATCCGGGCAGAGGCTGAATGCTCTCTGTTTATGTGAGGGGTGATCCCATATATCCCAGTGAAATAGCATGGTGGTAGAGTAAAAGATAAATGAAAACTGTTGGGCCTGACATGGCTTTTTGTGTGTACAGCTTTTCATTTGTCATGTGTTTGCAGTTGTAACAAATCCTTTGCAATTGCTTGTCTGGGCCAAGCTCTGCCTTCCCCATGAAAACATCTGAAGCTTCCAATAGTGTTGAGCATTTTTATTCTGTTGCCACAGAAGCTGGAGGTAGTCTTTCCACTGGCTTTAATGAGGACAGAGATAGGATTAACAGTCTTGCTTTTATTTTTGAAGAAGGGTACATAAAAAAGAAAAGAGGAACACTCAGTTCTGCTTATGCCCTTGCTAAGGATCATTGAATTTATCTTTGCAACCTGTGCAAATTATTTTGGCAAGTGCTTAGTCTCTTTCTTTCTTGTTTTTATTTCACCTTTGTTCAGACAAAGCTTTTTATCATACTTTGTTCAATCTCTCTCTTGAAGTAGAAAAAACTCGTGGGGAAAATCCACAGAAATAGCCCTGAAGACAAGAACACTTCCTTAAAAATTGGCTATCAGGAGCAGACAGGAGTGATGTTTAGCCTGATTTGAATGTAATACGGAAGGAAAATAGGAATCAGTTCTTCATGCACAGCCAAATTGTACATCTCCGTCATTATTTTCCCTGCACATGTCTGATTATGATGGCATGCTAGAGTGATTTGACCTTTTGTTCATGAAATTTTCTCTGAACTGAGTGCTGATAAGCATTTCTGCAAACAGCTTCCCTTCCACCCTTTGCAGCAGGCAGAATGAGATGTATTTACAGGAAACCTGTGACTTCTCCCACCCATATCATTACTGCCTGGATGCCAGTCCCCAGCCAGCATACGCAAGGTCAACCCCAGTGACTTCAGGGAACTTCAGATCCACAGGCACCAGCTTGAGGACTTCGTCATAATATGATGTAATATAATGTAATATAATATGATATGATATAATGTGATATAATATGATATAATGTAATATATACGAGGTCTGAGCTGGTGGCAAAGCTAAGGTGTTCGCTCGGTTTTGACTGCTGTGTTAAATTTCACAAAGACGCACAGAGCAGCAGGGAAAACCTCCAGGGGATCTGTTTACTGGTTTCATATGGTTTTGAAAATGGGAATGGTAGTGACGGTACCAAGGAATTCTTAGCTGGGGCTTTCTATTTCAGCAGTGTATTCACATGATTTACTCTATCAGCTATGAGACTTGGACAGTATAAGAGAAAAATACACTTGTGCAAGTACAGACCATAACAACTGGGATGTTTGGCTGCCATGGCTCCTTTGCATAAATGAGACTGGAGAGCTTCTGCTGATATTCTTCCAGAGGCGTTCCTGTGCTGGGATGTGCATAACACTGCTGCTAGATACTATCTGCCCTGTCCTTCAAGCAAACCATTAGCAGCTCCCTCAAAGCTATTCACATTTTGTGTTACGTTACTGACATTTCTCTGTCTTTCGAAGAACAGTTCACCCAACTACTAGCTCTGTCTCTTGGGGAATAGGGATGGCTAAAGGAAGTCCTTTGTGTGCATTACTGAATAATCTATATGCTCCAATAATTAAAATCAGCAGCCTCAGTTTATGAATAAAATACCCTTCCATGGCCCCCTTTGGAGCAGTTAGAGGTGTTCTGGCATCTTGGCTCTAAATGAACTCTGATGAATTGTCTTGTGTTATAGCAGATAGGACAGCTAGGGATGTAAAGGGTACCCAGAAGTTCCACTAGTTTGGATTAGCTATTGTTGGGTTTTAATTGATTATTCTTGTTTTGGTTTGGTTTTGGTTTTTTTGTTTGTTTTTTTTTTTAAATCAAAAGGAGCCAAATAACTGGCAGCAAAAAATGGAAAAGAGTTTAAATGCTGAAACTGGCACCATGGAGCCCTTTCCTCTTGTGAATACCTCCCTTGACGCTAGTAAGATTGTTTGTGGAGTAACACAGCGGAGCAGTGGAGTCATTTTAGGGTGATTGTGGGGTTATAGGAGACAGCTTAGAGCTCAGTGCAGGCACAACCCTGCCCCAGGGATCAACCCAGCCCTTGAGCACACCAAGTAGGGCTCTTCTCCAAACCAGGGTGCTGGGGAAGAGTCTCCTCTACCCCTGGAGCTGAAGGGGAAGCATAAGCATTTATCATTAATTTTGGATGCAGCTCATTTGCAGCATGCACTACTGCTTTTAAGTCTGAGTTTGACATACAAGTACTGTAACCCAAGACGTTACCCCATACTCAGGGTTTGTCTTCACTAGAATTTCCACAGGCAGTGGCTTCTTCACAGCCAGCCTGGTTGAGGGTTCCTTTCACTGCCTCAGGCACAAGCTGGGCTTTCATTTGCCCCCAGAGAGGCAGGTGTGACCAGATGGCTTTGCCCAGCACTGGGCCAAAGTCTCAGTGGCACCATGCCCAGCCCCAGGCCAGCAATCCTTTTGCCACATATTGTCTTGAATTGGCAAAGCTGGAACGGGGTGTTGAAACAGTGCTGCCATCCATACAAGCCTAAAGGCACTCAGCACTCCCTTAGCAGCTCTATTGGTTGTGTATTGCCTGTACTGCGGTTCTTGTTTGTCACAGTGGAGGTTGGGAACATTTTAAATGGTGAGCTTCGAGTCCCAGCATAGCCACAGAGACAAGAACTGCAGGCGTGGAGGTGGCGTTATCACCGCTGCATTTGTCCCGTCAGTGACACCTTCAGCTAGTACAGTCATTAATCCCACGTGCTACCAGCTCCTGCATACTGGCATTTTCCCAAGTTTCACCATCTGAGTGGGTTTCCCCTCTTGGCTTTTTGTCTCCTTTGGGGGCACCCAGTGGGTGACAGTGCTGAGCTGTTGGCCAGAATGGCTGGCGTACCAGTGTCCTCCGGGGCACAGGTACTGCTGCTACAAGAACTGGCATCTGCCGCTTCTGGAGCCAGAGAGGGAGCAAGCACTTCAACCTAGGCTTGTGTTGGAGGACCTGGCTCTTCCTGTCCTCTGTAAGTGAACTGGAAAACTTTTACTTGTTTAAATACTTAAAGTGTATTCTTGTTTTTTCTAACTGAGCCACCAAGATAGTAAGCTTGTTAGCTTTCCACTTACAATAATGCCTGATCCCCTTTGTAGCATTTAATGTCTTTCCTTCTAAATAAATACAGTAAGTTGTGGGGTTTCCTTTTATTTCACGAGCTAAATGCAAGTTTATATTGCTGGGAAATGATTTGATATATAAAAATGGCTAAAAGGAAAAGAACGGTCCCTAAATTTTAAGTCTCACAGTCCAGTTCCTCCTCTCCTATCCTCCCTCTCTTCTCCACAAAAATCATTATGGTTAGTTTTCATACTTTGAAAGGCTTTGTAATAGTTTGTAATACTATCTCAATAGTTTGTAATACTATCTCAAGCAGACCTAGACAGATACTGTGGAAAAAGCCTTTCTTGTGTTCCTCTGGCTTGCCGTTTTGTACTCTTTATTGCTGTAGCAGTGCTTGATGTTCCGAGAAATATCCTGAATGCCAGAGTTGTGCTGTCTATAAATACTGATTGAGTGCATTCCTTGGTTGAGGGGATTTGCCATCTCAAAAGAAAACACACTGTGGGAAGAGAGAATGGCTTGTTAGCCCCATCCTTTAGGGGAGAACCTCATGTGCTGGATGATTATGTGATTACCTTAGTGTCTGTCATGGAGTTTGTGACGGGAGCAGGTGCCGAGTGCAAGCATCTGGCACACCAAGGATGAAACCATGTTTCAATCAGTTATTCCTGTTGACCCCCAAAATTTATTTGGTGGTAAGGTGCTGGTCAAACCTGAAACCTACTTCATCCTTGAATAATCTGAGTGTAGAGACTAATCAAATGCGGTTCTAGGATGCATAGTGGTAAAATGTCCATGCTCAGCGCTTAGACCAGTTGATAGAGCTGCTCCTCATGGCTGTCATTCTTCTCGCCAGACCTCCCCTTACAGTAATTCCTCTACTGGATGACTTAGAAAATCCCAGTGTAGAATTATTCCACCTGACAGTAGTGGCACAGCATCCAGGTAAATAAAGATCACAGTCTGGTTGAGAAATTAAGTTGGATCTCAGTCAGATCTAATCAGGGTTACCTCACTTAAAAATTTCATGTCAGCATGTGCAAGCCTTAGGATACCATTCCTTCTCCTGGTAAATTGTAAATGAGGGTATGAGCCTATATTATGGGCTTGACAGGGTATTTGTTACTGTCTAGAGCTAGTGTAGGTTCAGGTCCTTTGGTATGCAAGCCATTGCTGAAAAATTAGTTTTGGAAACTCTCTGCTAAATAATTCCTGTTCAGCTGGCAAAAGCAGAAGTTATGACCTTTTCAGGAAAAAAAAATACAAATGTATAAATGGGTTAGAAGCCTGAGTTGAATTGGAAATCGGTCAGGCTGAGATTTTTGAATCCCTTAGATCTTTTGAAAATGTTAAATGTTACGTTAATATCTGTGGGGGCAGTTTGTGAATGAGGGTGGGAAGAAGAGGAGAAGTTAGTCCGCTTCTTGTTGCAAGTCATTTACGTTCTCTCAGCTCTTTCCAGTTGACTTAGTTGTCTGGTTTGTTTTGTTTTGTTTTTTTCTCTGAACACAGAACAGCAGCTGGTCTAAAACCTAGATGCCGTAAGAAAAAGAGTAAGAAGGCCAAGTCCTTGGATCTAAATGGCCTTTAACATCCACATGGTCGGATCGCTTCAGGTGTCTGGAGTGATGCAGTCCTGCTGGCAGAGGAGTTTGGCCTCACAAATGCCTCTGACACTACCTGCTGTTTTCTAAGCCAAGCAAGCAGAGCACAGAAGCTTCTGTAGCGAGCCGGTTGAGAGAACCTGGGACCAAATCCCATCATCATTGTTATCTTAGAAACAGTGAAAACAACTTGTTATCTTAGAAACAGTGAGGACCCGGGTAACTATAGACCGGTCAGCCTCACCTCCATCCCTGGGAAAGTGATGGAACACCTTATCCTTGGTGCCATCTCAAGGCATATCAAGGATAAGAGAGTCATTAGGGGCAGTCAACATGGCTTCACCAAGGGGGAGTCATGCTTGATCAACCTCATAGCCTTTTATGAAGACATAACGAGGTGGATAGAT
>VWYH01003319.1:266450-268066 GCA_013399365.1 Pampusana beccarii | reverse complement strand
GCCAAAAAGGCCAACAGCATCCTGGCTTGTATCAGGAGTAGTGTGGCCAGCAGGACTAGGGAAGTGATTCTGCTGCTGTACTCGGCACTGGTGAATGTGTTCAGTTTTGGGCCCCTCATCCTAAGAAGGACATTGAAATACTAGAGAGAGTGCAGAGGAGAGTGACAAAGCTGGTGCGGGGCCTGGAGCACAAGTCTGATGTGGAGGGGTTGAGGGAACTGGGGCTGTTCAGCCTGGAGAAAAAGAGGCTGAGGTGAGACATTATCACTGTCTACAACTACCTGAAAGGAGGTTGCAGCACTGTCCTGGTTTTGGTGTTAATCTATTCTCCCAAGTATCAAGTGATAGGACAAGAGGAAATGGCCTCAAGTTGCACCAAGGAAGGTTTAGGTTGGATATTAGGAAAAAATTCTTCACAGAAAGGGTTGTCAGGCATTGGAACAGGCTGCCCAGGGCAGTGGTGGAGTCACCATCCCTGGAGCTGTTTAAAAGGCATTCAGACAAGGTTCTTAGGGACATGGTTTAGTGCTAGAGTTAGGTTAGGTTAGTGGTTGGACTTGGTGATGCTGAGGTTCTCTTCCAACCAAAATGATTCTATGATTCCATGAATAGTGATGTTTATTCCCTTCATGTTTTTCTTTCTGTCTTGAGAGAAGGAAAAGGGCTGTTCCAGCTCAGGAGGTGCAGGATATGAATGCCAACAGCTGCTATGGAGCACGTTTCTGTACAGTAAGTTCAGGTCCCTTGGGATGCTGCCCAGTGCGGTGCAGGCACACAGCAAGAGGTCTGAGTTGAAGTCCCTTATCCAAGTGTCCTTCAAAAAGACTCGCCATCATGTGGTGGGGACTAGTCCCATTGAGATTATAAGATATTTACCTAGAGAAGAGCTGGTTTTGGATACACAAGTCTCAAGCTGCCGTTGATAGGGCTCATCTTCAGTCCTCGGGGACTCTGGCACAGTCCCATTGCCTTTACTTGGCAACACTATACTTTTTTCTTTTCAGCAGTTTTTCTTGGTTTTGAGCACAACTCCCTGCCACTGTTCAGTGTTAACTCTGCTAAATCAGTGAGTCCACTCACTAATGTGGTCTTCAGCAAAACTTTCCTGTGTTGTGCTCCTACTGTGGAAACATTTTCTTTTTGAGAAGTGGCACTTTAGGTAGATCCTTAAATAGTAGTAGATTGATGCATAAAAAGTGTTTAAGAGCTGGACACTCAAAGCAACTTGGACCACCTGTACCATTGTCATTGCATCTAGGAAAGAGCCATTAGAGTCCCCTTCATTGTCAGCTGGTGCTGCAGCACGTAACACTGAGGCCTGTGTTAGCACGTGGATGTGTGAGCACCTCCCAGGGACCAAGTTGTACATGGGCACTTAAGGATGCAGGAAGTTCCACGCTTCCTCCCCACCTGTAGCTGATGGCTGATTACAGAGCAAGGGAGCCATGGTACTGCCGGGAGAGGAGGGAGCAAGATCCACCGGAGCAAGGCTGGTGCCACCAACAGGCTTCTCTTTTTGTTATTAAGCCCAGAGGAGAGTCACTATTTGTAGCAGAAGTTTCTCTTAAAGCTCCCATGACTGTGGAGGGTGAGTTACCTGGGATAACCAGACCTCC
>VWYH01003319.1:256450-263950 GCA_013399365.1 Pampusana beccarii | reverse complement strand
CACAAAATATAAAGGGCTCTTGCGTTTTCCCCTTTCATTGACCAGTTCAAAGCTAAAGGGATTATTAGAAGCAAGTCCAAAGTCCACATCTGTAGGATTATGTTTAGCTGGCAATTAAAAACAGAGACCAAGAACCTGTATTAGCAGATGGTGTAAAACAGCTCAACAGAGTTAATTTTACTAACTGAGGAACACTCCAGCTGAGAATCCGGCCTGATAAAGCTTATAGACTATGCAAGCAAGTGCAGAGCATGCTTTCAGTAGAAAATAATGGATAATTAGGTGCTGCAGGATTTTTATTACGGAACCTTAGTTATATAAGGTGATGCAGCCATCTCCAAGTCTGTACTTGACTCAGGCAACTGCCTGTCAGAGCACTGCTACCCCTCAGTCCCAAATGAGGAGCTGGTCCTGTCCCCCTTGGCCTGAGGAGCTTGGCTTGAGGATACACAGGACCAACACAGGAACTGTCTTTATTTGTGATGGGTTTTGCGACTATTCTCTGTGATCCTGAAAGCCTGTAGCCTCTGTGAAAGATGAAAGCCAAGATTTTCCAGACTAGAAAGGCCAGAACTTGACAAAAACCGTATTATATCCTTGTGATAAAAGTGTAAGCCCAAGTCATGCTAGTGTCTGCGAAGAGCTGAAGGGAGTAGTCTTAATAGTTAATAAAGTGAGAGTTGCTTCAGTCTTTGAAATAACCTAGAAAAATACTTGTATAGACAGATGTTTCTTCTCAGCTAAATAATACTAACTATAATAAAGGAGAGATGGCAATGATAACTGGACATCGTTTCACAATGTGTCTATATTTCACATTTCATATAACCCATGGCCCTCTGCATATTATGAGGATTTTACTTGCAAAGTGTAACAGGTTAAAAATTACCAGAAATGCTCAAACTGCTGGAATTTGATCTTGTGCACCATGCTTACAAGATGCTGTTCTGCAGACCCCATCTCATGTGTGCATACGCACAGCTTGTTCTGGAGATCACTCAAGCAGTGGCATTAAGGGATCTTTCAGAAGGACTGTGGGTGTGGAAGCTGCAGGGTATACAGTATACAGGGTATACTATCAGGGGACATTCACAGGGAGAAGAAAGCATCTTCCTGGGGAAGTAAAGGGGATCCAATTCTCATGTGTGGTATGGTCTTCACACAAGTGCTGTCCTGACCACCTCCTACCAGGAGGTTGTGGGCACACCCTTCATTCCCTGCACATGCTCTGCAGAAATGTGGAATGCTTACAGTCTATCTGAACTCAAATGGAGCTGTGCTTGGCGTTTAGGATGTGCTCTATAAAAAACTGAGAGCCTTTGGCACCTAAGATACTTACAAATAATGGGCTTTTTTACTGTGTAACCTCCCTTTGCCTCAAATATCCCTGTCTAGAGGAGCAGGCCTAATGTGACCACATACCATTCTAGTGGGGTAGCAGGTAAGACGTGTTTTAGTTTGGGAGGCATGACTGTAAAGAGCATCTTGGAAAGCTTGTAGTTGCAAATCCTGAGAGGCTGTAAGTAACAGTTCAGTAAACAAAGGAAGAAGCAATGCGCCAAACACAAACTCTGAAACAAGATACTAGATAACGATAAGCGGTTCTGCCCTGCAGACTTGGAGTGAGGCTGGAACATGTGGAAAAATATGTGAGGATGGGGTTGTGCAGCTAAGGGCTGCCCATTAGTACGTTTGTAGAGAATGGATGGTTGGACTCGACCTTAAATGTCTTTTCCAATCAAAACGATTCTATGAGACATGTTTAGTGTTTTTACCTTGGTTATGTTTGCTACAGTGTCAGTGTAAGTAGCAAATAGCAAAATAGGCTTGTGCTAGCAGCAGTGGTCCTTCTTGAAGGATAGCACAGGTATAGAGTAACAGGTGCAGTTGTATGTAATGCAAATCTAATCCAAAAGTTCTTCGTGGCAAGAAGTCTCTTTTTCTGAATGCATTTACAGAGCCCTGTCTGAACCTCTACTTAAGGAATCATTGCCACCGTCACCATAAATACAATGTAGACAAGTAACCAGGAGATTAGATAGATAGATAGATAGATAGTTCAAGCTTCTATCACAAATGCAATCTGCAGCTACTATACATGTTGTTCGTATATTGGAATAACCTGAAATATATATTGGAATAACCTGGTTCAGTTTTGGTTTGTGAGAAAATATTTTTAGCTTGTAAGGATGCATTACAGTCTAGTAGGAGTGCATCTGCTTTTTCTGATGAGACATTCTGTAATATATTCCATACCTTGCTGTCTGGCAAGCGAGCTGAGGGAAGGTATCTTGCTTTGTATCACACAGTGACAAGGTAAATTTTAAAAGTGAAAGATTTTATATAAAAATTTAATGGTGTTTCCTTTACATACATGAAATCTGAATTCCTCTCCTTATTTTTCCTCCTCCTTAGATTTTGGCCTAGATATATTTTAAGGGCTGTTCGTTATGATTTCTATCAAGGTTATGTTTGAAATAGTGTCTTCATGAAAACATAAATAGAAACTCAGTCAGATTTTCTGTAAGGAAACGTTTGGGTTTATTTTTTCCTTTATTGGTAAATTAAACTATACCAGTACCAGTTTCACTGCTGACTTCAGTCAAAGCAGTACAGAGAATAATTTACTTGGCAGCAATCTCAGAAGAGATTGTCATCACTTAGCTGAGTTAAAGCTTTACGGACTAATATATAGGACTCCTCCAGTGTTGTGATACTACCTTGCTCCCTGTGTAACGGCCTCCCTTCCTGAAGATTAACTTATCTGTGACTTCTTCTGTGTCTGTGGGCTGGCAGTCACACCTGTGTCTTCTTAACTCAGCATACCTTTGTTCTATGGTTTTGCCCAGCTGAGTTTTGAATCTGTTCACTTTTTGGCATTTACAACTTCCTCTGTCAGGGTCTTTTTTCTGAGTGTTTTAAACCTTTCACCTGATCGTTTCAGTGAATATTGTTATATTCCCTTAACATAAGAAATAGCAAGTTACCTTTCCTCACACTTCTCTTCCAAGTCCTCTGTAGCTTTGTAACACGTTCTCAAGTTCTCCCATGCTCTTACTAGTTCAGGAGTAACCTGAAGGCAGCAAAACAAGAACAGTCTTGAGAAAAGTGCTCTTTGCCTGAAGTAGCATATTAAAACTATCATTGTAGGATGCAAGTACACAGGCTGTTGGTATTACACTGCCTTATGTTCTTTCAGAGTCTCAGGCAGGAGTGTCCTTTGAGCTCACAAAACTTGGGTGAAGAAACTGGGACTTCATTTGCTACTTCATGAGCTGTGTGGGTTTGCTGCAGACAGTTTTTGGTGGGTTGGGTTCCTCATCATGTAAGTGACACAGCTGAATTTCCATGTTCAGGTGAGGTGGGCTCAATTCTTGCTGAGTGTGGTTTTGTATAGCTCCTGTCCTGGCCCAATAAGTGCAGCTCTGATCAGTGAACAGAGAGGAAGGTTTTAAGGACGGACCTGAGTTTTGTCATGTTTAATGAATTGAAAGCAGGGTCCTGCAGCACAGCACACCAGGGCTGCCTTCTACCAGTGGGTTGCCATGCAAGGCTGAGGTTCTCTAGTTGTGACATTTGCGAATTCTGGAGTAAGGTAGGGAAAACTTCCAATTTTTGCACGTGTATCTACCTTCAATTTACCAAACTGTGGCTGCTTTCCAAGTGAGAAATGCTATCACTGCAAACCTGTTATTGAAACACAGAAATTTCAAAGGCAATCTCAGAAGGTGGTTTAGGGTTTTTACTAACATTTGCAATAGTTGGTTGTCTTCCCAGAATGTTTTGTACAACTGTCAGTATTCAGTGTGGCATATATAATGTCAACATGGCTTTGGAGCAGTGGTGGATGCTATTTAGCAGACTGTAGTTGCAATTGCCCTGCACAAGCAACTTATGTAGCAGGGAAGTTGGGAGGTTGCTACCTTAAAGAAATAACAGTATGGATATGATCTGTAATTTCCTGTAATCTCTGCCACAGAAGGATCAGTATTTCTAAAACATCTGGTTAGGTTCAGTGTGATCACTGAGTATAGACATGGATCTGATATGGTTCCTCAGCTTGCTGTGATTCTGCAAGTGTTTATTGCTTTGTGCCTTTAACAGTTTATTGAAGCATCTTCACATGGTGTTCCTTCCTCCAGGGAAGGGTCTGCTTCGTAAATGTCCTTACATGATAGCTAAAACATTTACATTATCCCACAGAAAAGGAAGTACCTGCTTGAGACAACAGTATCAGTTATTCTGGTGCTTTGATAAATATTCAATTTAATGTACAAAGAAAAAAAGAAAAAGAAAAAAAAAAGCCACAAACACCACCCCCACCTCCCCCCACCCCCAAAGGATATCGGCATAGATATAGCAAAAACACTTGGTTGCATGCTTTTAGAGGTACATCTCCAAACCACACACAGGCCATGTCTATGTGGTTTGATTTAGCAGGATCTAACTGTCAGAGCAGAAGCCATGTATTGGAGCAGCTTCAAAACACTGGGTTGTTTAAGCTCTAGTGCTCCAGTGTAAATGTTCAGTAAAAACAAAGTAGTTACCTGCAAACAGAAGGTGTTGTGAGTGTCTGACCTAACTTCAGTCTTGCAGCAGACCTTTTATCAACTGCAACGACAATGGGGAGCTACAGCTGGAGCCTGCTGAAATCACTCTGGGAGTAATTCACGTGCCTCAAGGGAGGTGTTGAGCATCGAAGTTCTGTTTGGGTGCCTCTCAACTGTGCAGATATGTGCTGCACACCTATACTTAAGCACTTGAATGTCTTGCTAGTAAACTTTACCTTGAGCTCAATAGGCTTTGGCTTATGCTCTTCCCTTGTAATGAGAAGCAGTGCGTAAAACACAAAAAGGTGTTAAAAGTACCTCGTTAAGGAGAGTTTTTGCCAGATGTTGGGATTTTATGCTTTCTTCCCTCCAAATTTCTACCACTTCAGTATATTTTGTGGGGGGCCTGCTGCTTTTCATAGCAAACTGAATATCGGCAGCTGTACCTGCTTGTGCACTTCACACAAAAATTCTGTCTTACGTTGTGCTCCCCTTACTCCCACCCTAGGTTTTCTGCAGTTCCAATTGCAGTCACGTTAGGCAAAGCCAAAGTAGATTTTAACATTTGCTCCACCTTTGTAACTGCATCACACAGATTGCCTTATCAGTCACGCAGCCCAAAAATGAGCATCGGTCCGTTTAATGACACCTGATTAGGTCTACAGAGGCCAAATTACTTGTGTTGCCCTGCCTAGACAGAGATGTGTGGGTAATGAATTCCCTGATGTCTCAGGCTCAACACTGGTAACCAGGGCTGGGAGAAGAATGTTCCATGAGTCATTTTACTTGACAAATTTCACCTCTTATTCTAGTCAGAGTAAGTCTTTGCAGGTATCCCATGTTTCCTGCACCCATTTATGTTTTTGAAGTTACTCGAAGACATTTTCTTTGTTCTTTCTTTACTCATCTCTGGCTGATTTTATTCAAATTTCCAGGCACATTCACTACTTGATATAGCAGAAATTGAAGCCCCATTGCTTAGTTTAGGTTAGTTAGGTAAGATCAATGGTAAATGATTTCTTCCCTGCTTGCAGCTTTGTCAGGCCTTCTCGAGGCTGAAGCTGTGGCATAATTATAATATGAAGAAAAATCTCTCCTGTGCAGACAGTTTTACCAACATGCCCTTGTATATGCCAGAAAAGCTTATTCAGGACAGGGAACTGAATTAAATTACATTGATGTAAAGTGCCTGAGACAAACAGAGCAGCCCTGTGAGGGCTTTCAGAGGCACTGCATGCTGCTGAAAATAGTATTGCTCGCTGCCGTAGTTGTGCTGTTGGGCCTTTCAGCATTAGGATGTTTAGGAAGATTTTGAGCTTAGTGTATACATGAACTCATGGTTTGCCTGATGTGTTACCAATTTGAGATCCTAATCAGGACTGAAGACTAATTTCCATCAGAGCCTGAACAGCTGCTGAACAGTTAGTTGGAGTTCAGGAGTGTTGTGGGTTGTCTTGATTAGTTTTTGAACTTAACACTCTGATCCTAATTCGTTAAAAGCATGTACAGTGCAAGATTGTCTTAGCTTACCTTTGTAATAGTTTTATTGACGGCTTTGTATGTGCATATCTTATAAATGAAGTATGTAGTTAATTTGCTGAACCAGTACCTCTGGGTCAGATCAGATACTGTTTTCTGCTTCTGGCACACCAAAATAGGAGTTTCTCTACAACTGTTAGTGTGTCTCAGTGAGTTAGAAGAGCACGGAAACTTCATTACCAGTTTTGTTTGTGCAGCATGGACTTTTTCTGTCGGGTGTAGGCCAGGGCTGGTGAAGATGCTACATTCCTTACCATGCTCCTTGGTTGAAGGCAAGAAGACAGAAAAGCGTGCCAGTTTTTGGTCAGTGCAGTTCCTGGCACTCCATATGAAACTGAAGTCAATGGAAAGAAAAGCTCAGAAGAGCATTAGGGTATTATAAATATCAGTAACTGAGAATTTCAGGAGATTTTTTTTTTCTCAAGTTTAAAATAATAATGTAGTCATAATATCTGTGTTATTTCCTAATGAGAGGAGGGGTAGGAGGGTTAAACAAGGTATATCCTGAATATTGACTTCAATATTTCAAATATTGGGAAAAAAAAAGGGTTTTGAGAGGATTTATGCCACTCAGTGCTGTTAGTATGAGTGGTAATGAGGAGAAACAATTCAATCTTACTTTTTGCAAAGGGAAGAAGCCAAGGGGACAGAATGGCCACAAGCAAAGCACAGTTCAAAACTTCCAGGTATTATTTGTTGCAGAGGGAACAGCTGTGATTTTACTTCTAACAGCTATGTTTTCATCTACACAAAGTATTTTATGAGCTTTTAAACAGGTATAGAGATGCACCTGATAACCAGATTCCTTCTTGTCAAGGGGCTTGTCTCAGCAGAGTTATTAACAGTAAGGGGGAAGGTATTGTAGAGTATCATCTCTTCCATCCTCTAGCAGAATCTTGGCCTTGAGCCTGGAGGAAACAGCCTGCCCTTGGCTTGGTGAGACAAAATGGCCTTGTGCGAGGTGAAACGGCCAGTGAGCGGTGACAGTATCACAGTATGCTAAGGACGGGAAGGGACCTCAAAGATCATCCAGTCCAATCCCCCTGCCAGAGCAGGAACACCTAGATGAGGTTACACAGGAAGGCGTCCAGGCGAGTTTTGAATGTCTCCAGTGAAGGAGACTCCACAACCTCCCTGGGCAGCCTGTTCCAGTGTTCTGTCACCCTCACTGAGAAGTTTCTTGTCAAATTTAAGTGGAACCTCCTGTGTTCCAGCTTGAACCCATTACCCCTTGTCCTATCATTGGTTGCCACTGAGAAGAGCCTGGCTCCATCCTCATGACACTCACCCTTTACATATTTATAAACGCTAATAAGATCACCCCTTAGTCTCCTCCAAACTAAAGAGACCCAGCTCCCTCAGCCTTTCCTCATACGGGAGATGCTCCACTCCCTTCCTCATCTTTGTTGCC
>VWYH01003319.1:206066-247985 GCA_013399365.1 Pampusana beccarii | reverse complement strand
GTCCCTTTCCCCTACACTGCTCTCTAACAGGTCATTCCCCAACCTATGCTGGAACCTGGGGTTGTTCTTACCCAGATGCAAGACTCTACACTTGTCCTTGTTATATATCATTAAATTTTTCCCCACCCAACTCTCCAGCCTGTCCAGGTCTCTCTGGATGGCAGCACAGCCCTCTGGCATGTCAGCCACTCCTCCCAGCTTGGTGTCATCAGCAAACTTGCTGACAGTGCGCTGGATTCCCTCATCCAAGCCATTGATGAATATATTGAATAGTGCTGGTTCCAGTACTGACCCTTGAGGGAATCCACTAGATACCGGCCTCCAACTGGACTCCGTCCCATTGGCCACAACTCTCTGGCTTCTTTCCTTCAGCCGGTTCGCAGCCCACCTCACTACCCAATCATCCAGACCACACTTCCTCAGTTTAGCTGTGAGGATGCTGTGGGAGATGGTTTCAAATGCTGTACTGAAATCAAGACAGACCACAAAGGACAGCGCAAAGCATTGTCCTTACAAAGAACATTTCTCCTCTGATAGAGTGGAAATGAGTTAGTAGTCCCTAGTGAACAAAAATGTAATAAAGCATTATTTTAGCAGAAAGGAAGCCACTAGTCTTGCCACCACCTCTTTGACAGCTCTTTTCCTAATCGCCGTTGCTTTATCAAGAACGGTGAAGTTGTATTTTTTTATTGATATTTAAGAATAAATTCTTACAACATCATATCTATAAAAGGTTCATCACAGAGCAAATACCACTCTAACCTTTTAAGCTCCTACAGTAAAAACTGTCGTCTTTATTTATATAAGTTTGGGAAAGATACAAATGTAATCATAACCCCCAAGGCAAAATTTTATGGCAGTTTTCAGAACTCTTCTCTATAAAAACTACTCAAACCTACAAACATAAAAGTTTCCAATAAAATTTGTTTTAGATCCTAGTCATAAAACATGAATTTCCTTCCCCAGTTCAGGAGCTACAGGTGTCCGATTGCCAGAGCTGTTTGCTGCAAGCCCCGGCCGGCAGCGTTGGCTTCCTCCATCGGCTGGTGGTTGTCTCAGGCCGGGCTGCGGTGGGTTTTGGGGCTCCTTGGCAAATCCTTGCCAGCAGCACACAGCCTGCAGCAGGGCTGCTGGCAGCGAGGCTGTTCAGCTGTGCCAAATAGCAGGGTGGAAGGAAAAACAGTTGTGTTATCAGTTTGGGAGAGTTGGCCTTTTATGGCACAGATGAATTGGGGAATCAGATGCTGACAAGTTCTCCTTGGCTAGGGCAAAAATACTAGGCTTTTATTTTCTTAAAGAGTAAGAGTGCTCTTGGATGTGATGTATGTATCTGAGGATGTCTGTCATTCACATGTTTGTGTAAAGTACACTTCTTGTTATTTTTTCATTTGCTTCAAATCTTTTCTTTAGCAATGGGAAGAGAAGCATTTCAGGAGAGATGTGATAATTCTTTATTTTCCGTATGGGCAAGCAAGCAATATCAGGCTTACTTCCACAAATGTATTTAGCCTGTGTTTCGAACTGAATATCCTGGGCTACATGTATTTGCTAGTATCAGGTGTGAAAGTAGGCAGATATTGTATTTCAGAGCTTTAAAATAGCTCATCTGAACACACCTCTATTAGCACTTTTCACTAACGTAGCATTAACTTTGCCATTTGCAACTGCTAGTGAGTGCACAGTAGACTCAGTTAAACTGTGGCTGGAGCGATCATCTGCCTTTCCCCAAAGTTTTGTCCCACCTTTCTCACGCACCCAATGTTTTGATGTGATGATGAAAAAAAATTGGGGTATGAAAAAGTGGTTTCTGGATGAAGTAGCATATTTCAGGTGCGGAATAATCTGAAACAAGTGTTTCCTCTGTCTGTTCACTTCGCAATTTAAAACTTTGGTGATTTGCACTCACTTGAAAGTCTGGTGGCACTTTCGGTTTTACTTCAGTGAAATACGAATGCATGTGTTAGATGTTACTTTAAATTAATTAAAGATTCTTTACTCTATAAGCTTCTTGAGTGCATGTTAGCTGTTAGCAGCAGGTAGAAGATCCTTTATTTACATTTCAGTTGAGAAAATAAATACATACCACACTTGAAGTTGTGCTGTGTTGGAGGGAGGCAGGCTGGCTGTGTTCTTGAAATGAAGTGCAGGAATAAATCTCTGCAGATTGGGGCTTTAGCGGATTCCTGGCATCTAAAGGCTCATGCTTTATCAGCCTAGATTAATTTGCTTTTACTATCCAGGGTAGATTTAACCCTGATAACTCACTATGAATGGTATCTGATGAAAGACCTGAGCCTTTTCTTTCTGATTGCAATTAGAAAAGTATACACAGGAAAACAACCTGCTGCTTGTAAAATGAAAGCAGAGGCAATCCTTAGATCGCTTTTTGTGAAATAAAACAAAATCACAGAAATGTCTTCCTTTGAGGCACGTGCCTCAAAGCATTCCTGAATGTTCCTTGTAAGTAATGCCCACTTAGTTTAAAACTGTGCTTTTATGGAAGTGTTTTTGTCTAAGGTGATAGTACTAGGACATTGTTTCTTAAAGCAGATTCCTCCAGTGACCACAGGGGGATAGAAGTGGCCCAGAATGCCTTCAGCTGGTAGCCTGCACCTCGCTTGTGCAGGACTTACCTTGACTTCTTGTTCCCAAGCTCCCGCCAGTGCTCTGGCTACTCCCCAGCTGTGAAAAACAGAGTGCATGACCTCAGCTCAGCTCATGGACTTTGTGAAGATGGTGAAGGAAGGCTTGTGTTTTCCGGTCTGCCTAGCATGGCAAGTCCACAGCTCACGTCTGTTGAAAAGCATTCCAGTGCACAGCTAATTTCGGAGGGCCTTTTCCTCTTGAATTAATATATCCTTTTCCTGAAATGCTCTTATGGGAGCTGAGGAGCAGGCCCAGGGCACCTCCTTGCTCTGCCTGCTGTTGGACCTGCCCTGGGCAAGGGCAGGGGACAACCAGGGAAACTGGGCCGACCAGTAGTTGGAAAATACATGTATAATAGGAGATACAATTCATGACACTTTTTTCTATTTATCTTAAAACAGACTTTAATTACAATCCTGCCTTCCCATTTGTGTCTTATGTAAGAAATTGGCTCTTAGAGTATTAACAAGCCAGCTGTTAGCACTTTAATATTTCCCTGTCTTATGCTCCGTTAGAGAGGGCTGCATACATAGTATCTGCTAGGTTTGTTAATTACTATTTAACTCTGCTTTATGAGTATTGTCCAACGAGAGAACTTCTCCCAAGTGCTGATTGTTAGTTATCATTTGTTAGGGCTGCTTTGTCTTTTCTGTGTCCCAGTTAAAAAGCTACATTTAAGAGCAAATTTTGGGTGTGTTTACGAAAAAAAAAAATAGTGAAAGGAGTGTCTCCAAAAATGTTTAAAGGAGTGAGGTGCCTAAATGCCATGTAAGGAAGGTCACTATCGAGATAACCTGATATGTTTCCTCTCTTCAGAGGCACACTGGTGTGTTTGTGAGACTGGAAACATCGAAAGGATCACTTCTGTATTTTGTAGAGGGCTCTTGTTCTTGTTGAAATGGCTTTACAGGTCAGGTCCCTGATTTGAAGACAGTGCTTTTTTTTTTGGCTAGAAGACTAACAAAATAACTTCTTGGCTACAGAGGCAAAACTGTACGCCAGCCAAGAGATCTTTCTTGCCTTCCTTCTTCCAAACGGCACTGAGGGAGGCTGAAGTACAGGAATATCCCCAGAGTCCTAAATGGCCTTCAACAGACATGTCCTAATGAAGCTAAGTTAGAAATCTTTAATAAATTAATGAGAATGTTCCTTTTAGTGGCAGTCATCCATACAGTCTCTCTTATGGCACCTTTTAATTATTGTTACTAATGATAGAGCTTTTGGGTCACTGCTTTCAGAAAGAAGCAAACCAGAAAACTTATTTCTTCTAGACACGAGCATTCTTCGGCTTCTGCAGTACACAGGCTCCAAAGGTGAAATAAAAGGAGAAAAAATTGTGTATTTGGCAGGTATAGTTCAGCTAATGTGGTGCTGCTGTTGATTTTATGTATTTTGTTGATAAATGAAGCAGTTTCATTGTCTGTGCCTTCGTATCCTTTCATCAGTTTTAAATGCATTTTCTTTCATTTTTGGCAGAGGATCAGAGGGTGGATCTCAGCCTCTGATCTAAATAAAATAATAATGATTTTAGGTGGTATTGTTTGCATTATCCATTGCTCTTGGCAAAACAAATGCTGATCTTATAACACGGCTATTAATATTTTGATAGAGTAATGAAGCCACCTGGATTCAGAGCAGAGGCAGGCTTCTTGATGATGTGATCTGTTAGTTTGCAGACCTGTATGAGGAAAACCCAGAAATGGCAAGCAAACTCACCACAGTGTTCCCAGACTCAAAGGTGGAAGCTCATTACAATTGTTATCATCTTCTGCTTTCTGTTCAGCTTCTCCTCACAACAGAGAGTTGCGAATTTTCAACCCCAGATGCTCCTTGGCAGAAACAGGGCTTAATTGTTTTGGTCTTATGTTATGAAAGTAAGGGTCTTTCTAGCAGATTTTGAGGTAGGTAACTCCCTCTAAGCATTAATCCTTGCAAGATTATTAAAAGGAAACAAGAGTATTTTAATAGTCTCTTCTCTAATTTTACTGAGTGGCAGTTTCCACATGAGGCTTTTCTCAAGCTATTGATTGCCTGAAGTGTCCGTATCTCTGGCTTACATGGTGCTGTCAGGCGCCTATTGTGAAGGCTTGACAGCATCATCAATATTAGTATTAGAGCTACTTTTCCAGCTTATGAGGACAGGATGTGTGTGATTGATACAGAGGTATGTGAAAAATTGTGCAAGGTTACTGCAATTTTTTCCTGGGCTCTCACAGAAGCCCTGTTTGTTTGCCTGACATCTCAGTGCAGAGAAATGAAATCGTCAGTGCTACTGCAAAGGCAGTTGGCAAGATGAGGAAGCAACACACCACACTGGCTCTGCCTGCCTGACAGATAAGTCTCCATCCAAAGGACGCGTTCAGACAGCACTTCCACAGGCTGAGGGCTCTGAGGCTGTTGCTTGAGCTTTTGCCCTCTGGAGACAACCAGTGGGCAAAACATCCTCCCATGGATCCATGGGACAGACTTGTCATCTCTGGAGAGAGAAAGGAAGGGAGAAACACACTGATAAGGCTGTGTATCTGACTGAGTGGACTACACGGACTAGTGTGTGTACAGGTGCAAGACCTCAAATGCAGATTTGTGGTGGTTGATGGCACACCAAGACACAGAGGGGACGGTCACCTGTTTAAAGGCATATCTGTGTGGACAGATATAAAGTGTCCACATGTGTGAAACAGAGTAGTATGACAAATCATAGCATGCACACACAGGGTACTGCAAAAATTGGATTGTGTCTTGACTGCTTTCTGATTTCCAGTTTTGTTTCCCTTTGCTGCTATTTCTTCTGCCTGTAGAAGCAGAAAATGGTCCTTCCTCCAGATGTCTCCAGAGTGGTACTTGGAATATGCTTGCCACTGGATGAACTCATGCAGCTCATACAGATATTCATACCCCAAAAAAATTGCTTGTATCGTTGCAGTGGTGCTGCTCTTGCCACTCTCAGCACCATGGGCCGGATGAGGCCCTGCAGACAGTCCGGCCCCCGTACGCAGCAGTGTGGGATTGTGTTGCAGCAGGAATGGGGTTAGCAACCATATTGCGACTCCCAAAGTTTCTATGGCTTCCTCATTGCTACAGCAGGGAAATAATCTGCACCAGACTTGTTTTCTGGCACAGACTGCTTTCCCTCTATGCCAGCTCCAACGTGTAGGCTGGCACATTGCAGAATTGAGGGCGGGTGGTATGGGGGAAGGAGTGGAAACCAAGTCCTGGCTCCGCTGCCTCCCCATTCTGACCTGCCCCATCCTCTGGCTGTCCCTGGCTTGATGGGAATCTCTCTTTGTGGTGAGGCAAATCAGCTGTTGGCCTCACTTGGCAGCATGAGTTTCTGGGAAGGGAGGGAACCCTAAGACTGCCCCTCACCCCAGAGAAGCCACAGAGCTCAGAAGCAGGTGGCACTTGGGACAGGAGGGCAGCACACTTAAAATTCAGGGCAGCCTTGCTGCCACCTTTTCCTCCACCCTGGTTTGCCACACCAGGTTCTGTGAAGGTCAGAGGGAGGGAAATGCCCTGATGCTGTGCAACTCCTTGACTTTCTGAACTGCAGCTTGTAACATTTAGAAAATACATTTACAGCTGCTCTCCCAAATCCGAAAAAATGCTAGAGGCCCAAAAGCCAAGGCAGAGCCTCTCACATCTCCCTGGGCATGGGCAATGTCTCTCCCTGCTTGTTACACCTCATGTGAATAGTCCTTCAAATGCACAGAATGTATCTGCTATTACTGCAAAAAGAATGTATGGAATAAATAAGTGCTGGCTGAGCTTGACAAAAACACCCAGCCCAAAAAGCAGCTGCTCTTCTTTCCCCTTTGCCTTTACTATTTACTTTGTGATAGCACCTCAACAAAACATGGAGCACAAGACATGCCCTTTCGCTTTTGGTTACTTGATTTATGTGTGTTCTTCTCTTACTGCTACTGCTTATTGATGCAGAATCTACCCGTTCCAAGTTTAAAGCCAAAATATTTTCATTCCACCTAAGGTAGTTCATACTAGAAGCGAGAAGCCACTTCCACTCAACTGTTCTTGAAATTCCACCCCAAAAGCATCTCCATTTGGGAAGAGCCAGTTTTTACATAGGTTAGATTTCAGCTGCTTTTTTCGCAAGCCTGGGCATCCAATATAGTGAGTGGAGATGTAACAAAAATGTATGTAAATGCCAGAGTGAGCACTGCCATGTTAAGCCTTAGAACTTGACATGTACGTTAATTTCTGCATTCATTTTGCTTTAAAGTAAAGGTTGGCTTCATGCTGTTCCATATGTGAAACAAGAACTTGCCTTGAGCTGCTTTTTTAGTAGCTCTTTAAAATGAAAATTCTTGCAGAGGTCAAGCTGGAAGGCAAGATAGGCATGTAATAATGAGACTGAAATACATGTCCTGTAGCAGGACATTGAGCTTGTTGAAAATGACCTTTTTCAAAAATATTTTCATCCGTTTTTTTAATGCTTCTATTATTTCAAAATCTGCTCCAATTCACACATGGCACACGATAGTCAATAGCTGACAGGATAGCATTAACATGTGAAGTCCCCGCTGGGGTTGATGTCACATTACCACCACCAGAAGTAAGCTATCTGCCCACAAGAGAGATGGTAGGATTACGCCTTATCTTTCTGATTAACAGTGGGACCTTCTACCTGGAGATTAAAGAACAAAAGCCTGGGAAGACAGTTAATTATAGCTTAAGCTTCACAAGCATGGTTAATGAATTTTAACATGCCTCAATTAATAACTAATCGAGTTTTGTACCTCAGCTGTGAATGGAAGTGTAGGGGTGTCCAGGAAAAAAAAATGGGTCTAAAGATGAGCTATTTTAATTGAAATACTGTAGAATCATTCTACAGGGGAAATGGTGCCTTGATGTTATTTTATGGTTTTGATGAAAAGGGTAAATCAAATGAAAGATGTTGGATACAAATAGTAGCATTGTAGTATCAACAATACATGGCATGTTTTGTCACCTGGTGTATGTAGGTTGGAGAGTCCCCAATTCTGATGCATATGTAAGACTTGTGACTCAGTTCTGTCCTGTAAGCAGCCATCTTGCAATCATCTGCTCCCATATTGACATTATCCACACACGTCAGTGGTACTAGGTGCACTTGTCTAAGCTGGTGGGGACAGCACCCCATGGATGTCAGAGGTGTCCTCATTTGGGGCTTACACCTGGTTGTGGAGCCTCATTAGTGCACATCTGGCAGCATCCAGGGTGAGGGCAGTGATGGTGGCTGATTCTGAGCTTCCTTGAGCCAACTTTTCACTGAGGTCCAGTCAGTTTAAATAGGTGCCAGAAAACCTTCTGATGAATCTGGCCCGATGGGAGCGTTACTTAAAAACTAATGGGAGGTAATGGCCCAGCAGTATGCTAGAGAATGTGTTAAAGCTTTAACTTTTCATTTAGGGTTTTTGACAAGACACTGCAGATTATAAATAATGGATGAATTCTCAAAGTATGTCTGCACTTCCTGGCTAACTTCCCACATGGGTGAACTGTGAGTTTTCTCCTTAATTATCTGTAGGAGAACCTTTGCATATTGCTCTTTAAGCATATAATTATCCTTGATCATTTGGGATGAATTATACGTCCTTACTACTGTATGGATTTGGTCCTAATGTAGGACATAGAGTCAAGCAGATTAAAAAGATGTGAAGGACATAGAAGCACCAGGAGAAGTCTCAGCTGCCTTCTTTTGGGGGTGGGGGTTTGTTCAGAAGGACTTAAAAGCCGCTGCGGATCAGATCCTGCAAGCACTTAGTAGTGTGAGCTGCTCCTAAGCAGCAGGATACTCCTGTAACTTTTTTACATAATAGAGCCCTAAATGTATCATAGTTGCTTTAAGTACAGTTAGGTCTAATAAGGAAAGCCTCTGTCCTCTATGGTGTTGAGTGATTATAAGTAAGCAGCATCTGTGGGGCTAGGACTTACTCTCTGCAATCTCCTGTATCTCTAAGTGACTGTGTAGTTTTTGTGGCTTCCTTTAAGTTTTCTTTGCAGAAAGCAGACAGTATGCTCCCACTTCCTTTCAGTACCAGCATTTCCTACCATACCGAAAATAAATTATGACTCTGTAATATTATTAATATAAGTGAATCTGTGGTCAGAAAAAGGGCAGTGGTAAAGATAGTAAAGGTTAAATTGTGTTTGTAGTAGTTAAAAAGAGTAATAGATCTTAGGGTACCAAAAAAACAGGAATACTCTGAGTCTGAAACATTAGAAAATTGTCATCTTTTAAATCTGATGCTCTGAGTGTAAAGGAAGAAAAGAAAATATATATGTTGTTCTCCTTCTCCAGTACCATTTCTAAAGAATATTTATCAGCAACTTCAGCCACAAGGTAGGAAAACACACATTGCCAAAGTACAGCTTCAGTTTGTTTTACTGTTTTGTTGTTGTTGTATTTGAACACCCTCAGATAGAACATTGCAGTAATAAGAAAAAGAAAAGAAATAATTAATTTCTTAAATGCAGCATTATCATGCACTGATCCTCCAACAACAGCTATTTACACAGGGCTTCTCATCATGCCCTTCACAACTGCTGTACAATAAATAATAAAAGATTAAAACCTTAAACCTGGAAAACTTAGGAAAAAATATTAGAAAATTTTATTTCAGATTATAAAAATCCTTGAATGATTTACTTTAAGGGACAATTTCATTGCTGCCATGTGCGGGAACTAATGACTGTACAGGGCTCCGGATTGGTGAGAACGTTGCTTGGGAAACATAGTCATAGGTAGGTGATAAAGTCATCCTTTCTCCATGACTGCCTCACTGTCACCACGGTAGCTTTTACCATTTGTTACGATAAAATGATAGTCCATGTACATATTTATATCTTGATGGCAATAACATTTGCAATAACATTTGCTGAGAGATCCATGTTGTTTTAAGGAACCCGGCTTGCTGGCGACCCTCACCCTGGGTATGACGGGGTTTAAAATAGAGTTTCTAACGATGGAGACAGCTTCCCCAGTCTTGATGTTTGCAGTGAAAAATATTCTTTGTCATGAAGTGTGTTGCTTAACCTGGAAAAAGCAACAAGCCTTGTCCCCTCCCGGGTGTTACACTAGTAATCCACCTAATTAGGATATAGGATCTTTCAGAGCCTTACGTAACAATGTATCTCCTGCAGTTTCCAAGAGGAGGATTGCTGAAATATATGACTGGTCGGTTACAGCTGTAATGTAGAAACGTTTTTTAGAGTAAGTGTGGGTTTGTTTTGGGGTTTGGTTTTGTTTTTCGCTGTTTGGGTTTTTTGGTGGGGTTTTTTTGTTGCTTTTTTTTGGGTTTTTAGCCCTGTGAAATTAGCACGTTTGTGTACAGCCTATTGTTAGGCAAAGCTGTCAAATGGAGTAGCAGTTGCTGATGCCAACGCCAAGAAAAGATACAACTAAAAGTGAAAGACACTGTGCAATACAGAAAGTAAATGCCTGTGCTTTTGGGTCATGAGGAAGATGGTTGTACTTATGTCCTTATTTGATGGAGGTGCCCCGTAGTTTTAATTAATCACACTTGTAATAATTCTGTTGCCTTCCTGTTCTCAGCTGTGTCTGTTCACTGTACAGCATGGCACGGGCCAATGTTGTCAAAGAGCACTAAGGGAGAGTTGTGCTCTGTGTGACTGTAACTCCCGTTCTCTGTGGTGGTTTGAACTAATAGCTCATAATAGCATTTCACTTACTTGGTTGTTTCCATCGCTGCAGACATGCTTTTTGTGTTGATAAACACAAAGCATGGGGAAATTTCCTCCATGCTTCCCAAACCTCTTCCTTGTCAGTGTTTTGCTGTGTTCATTCACTCTAGCAGATGTTAATTCTTCTTATTCTTTGCTCAAGATTGAGTATTCTCTGCCTTGATTTCTAGCATCTGCCATGTTTTAGCCTAGGTACTTCAATGATGTAAGCCTGTCTGTGTCTGATGAATAGTTAGTTATTTGATATTTACTTTTCTGACTTTATTATAGGCCTGCAATTCTGGATATCTCGCTTCTTACCCTTTCCTCTAGGTCTTTCCTTGGCAGTCAGAAGACTACTAAAACCTTTCGGGTGCTTCACTGCTATCTTCTGTGCAGTGTAGGACAAGTCTATATAAAGTTTCATTTATTTTTCTTCAGAATCTTTTTATCTAGTAGCGGAACTTTGCACTTTTTCTCTACCAAATACAAAGGAATTACCTAGCAGCGGACAGAGATTTCAGCTTCATGGAAACTGCTGGCATTCATTCTGTGTTGAAATAATTGTGGATGTTAAAAATTGATACCACCTTATTCCAGTCCTGTCCCCAGAGCACTGGCACATCCTTGTGAGCAGGGAGGGCTGGTCACACACCCCCAGGGCTTTTTTCATTTCCCGGGTGAGAGCAGGACAAGGCAGCATGTCATTCCATGATATAACTTGGAGATCACACTGCTGGATTCTAGATTTATTCACTGAGGAACCCTGCGGCTGTTTTTTGTCACACATAGGTAACAGTTTTTCCACCTTTGGAACATACATAGAAGAGTTTTTATGAGAGGTATGTCAAAAACATGAAAAAAATATCTGACTTGTTAGGGTAGAGTCAAATGCAATCCATATGAAGCTGGATATCGAGATAAAAACTTCTATTAGACCAGATGAGGCGACTGAAAAAATGCTGCAAGTGTAAACTTGTGAGCCCATAAACAGACGCCTTACCCCCAAAGCTTATGAGACAGATGACAATTAATGGATGGATATATATTTCATCAGTGCACGTATGATATTTATATTGAATTCCACATTAAAAAGTGGAATTTTATGTATTTTTATTATTTTCATTAAGTTTTTTAAAGACTTATAGATGTGTACTGATGGCCTTCAAATTACTCCTCAGATTGCTAATGCATAAGTGTCTTGGAATGGTATTTATAAATGAAAGCATAGCTTGTTGATGACTTATACACAGAGTTGGTCATTAAAAGACTGTAAGCACCATCACTCTTGAACTGGTAGTTGTAGTCTTTAGGGGAAGAAAAGTTTACCTATTGCTCTCATCACAAAAACATTGAGGTGGACGAAAATACCGTTTTTGGTTAAGGTGCTGGAGGATTTTTTTTTCTTACTCCGAAAATTTGAAAAGTTTAAAAAGGAGGAAAAAAAACCCCAACAAGCTGTAATTGTGACTGATCTAAATGTGATACTACTGCACAATATCCACACACACACCTTGCCCTGGTCTCCTTCCTACAGCATGCAGAAAAAGCAAAAGACAGATTCTGCAAAAGCCCAGAACTGCCAGGAGAATAAGTGAAGAGGAGGGCCTGTAAGAAACCCCTTGCATGCTGTTACTGACTCATAGATGAAAACATCAGGCTGAAAAGAGATTATGAACTT
Source organism: Pampusana beccarii (assembly GCA_013399365.1). Taxonomy (NCBI): domain Eukaryota; kingdom Metazoa; phylum Chordata; class Aves; order Columbiformes; family Columbidae; genus Pampusana; species Pampusana beccarii. Next base: position 235,978 of record VWYH01003319.1, on the reverse strand, counting down.
GGTACTACTTTAATAAGCAAGTTCCTTTGTATAGGGTACACTGATAACACATTGCATTCTCAGAAGAAAATAATGGTGGCTCACAAGCTGTGGTGCAGTCCAGCTCTTTACCTCTCCCTCACCATCTGAAATGCATCCAGCATGGGGAACATTTTTGGCACCTGCCTTTCTCTCAACTCAGAAGGGGCAGCGAGCGTTGCCTGCCAAGTCCTTGGACCTTCAGGAGCTGACAGCCTGAACCCCACAGATCACTGGTCATGCGTGCGCAATGCCTGAGCCTTCGTCTGCCCTCCTGCCAACTCCATCTCCCGCAGCCCGGGCGTCTTGGCCTGCTCCAACATTACGCTGTCAGCATCTCCCGCCGTTTCACATGGCTTCCTCCTTGAAGGGGACTTGCAGCCAAAGGAGAGCCATCAGTGTTACAGTCCTGATATATTTATCATTCATGGGTGGTAACAGGACAGTTGGTGTTACAACAGCACCAGTCTGCTATAGCATGCTCTCCAGAAGACATAAGGAGCAAGTATGAACATAGTTTTTGTGGTGGCCAGACTTGGTCTCCTGCATGTACGTGTCCAGAGCCCCAAAGCGGCAAGCATTTGCATTAATTGGAGTGTGAAATACCACTTGAAAAACCTGTGATTCTCTGCAGGACTCTGGCTTCTGCTCATCACACCTCAGACACAACCGATGGTACCGTGAGCAGCACTTGTGCCTTTGCAGATATGTGAGTGATGTGCACAGGCCAGCAGAGCTCAGCTGTTGCACAGAGGGAGCTGATCTGTGTGGTGCAGCTTCAGTGGCCTCATCACAGACACTGCTCAAGCCCCTGCTGCTCATCACCTCTAGCCTGAGACTGCAGCCCTAATTAAGCTAATTCCCCCTGCTTTCAGGGCAGGTTCAGCGATAGCAAGAACCTGATCTTAAGCACATACAGATTTTGGGGTTAGACACAAGGCTGGAGACATCTTAGAATAGCGATGGTCTGGCATGGCTGCCTTAAGAAATGCTTCTTCCTGTCCTGGTTATAAAGGATAAAGCTTAACCCTCTTGTTGAGCAGCAACCCAAATAGAGCAGGACTGCTAAACAAGAAGGCTGTTGGCCACTAAGTTCTCTACTGTAGGGGATCAGTTTAAACTCAGGTCTTGCTGTCTTCAAAGGATAGGGCACAATTTTTATTGTCCAGTCCCTTTTTCATATATTTCTTTATCTTTACATTACCATTGACTGCAAGGAAACGAGCATCATCATTCATGAGCACAAAGCTGGGTTTTGCAGGATGCCAAGCACTGTGATCTGGGAGTATGAAAGAAAAGAGGTCAGTGTTTATTTTCTGGCTGAAGATTTTGTGTTTGGTTTTTTGTGTGTGTGTGTGGTTTTGTTTGTTTGGTTTGGTTTTAAATCTTACAGTGAGTCTCCAACTATTCCTGAACTTAAAGTAGAGAAGAATCAAATATTTAGGTAACTCCATTGTTATCTTCTTCCCCCACCTTAAACATACCTTTTTTGTACTGTTATGCACATCTTGTAATATGTGTGAGCTTGTAAGTAGTGTAGTGTAAAAGCAAGCTTGACAATGCAATGTTCCACTTCAGTGTCTAATAACTAAAGGTAATGTATTTGAAACAGCACGTTGTTGTCAGTCTTCCCAGAGAATAAAAGGGGCACTTTCCTTGCCCCTTCCCTGATGGCCCTCTCCCATGCTGCAAAGTTTTCTTTTGTAGAGTGTTTCTACTCTTGTCTTTGAGGAGGAGAGTGTCATTCTTAAATGATTGTAGAGCAACTAGTATGTGAAACTGGGTTGCTTGGTCAATAATAGATTAGAGAGAAATGTAATTATGAGATAGCTCATTATAAAAAACACAGCTAAAGTGTGTATCAGTATTTGCTGGCCCTGAGTTGCGAAGGGTCACAGTTGCACCTGCATCAAAACACAAGAGAAAATCAGTGGCATGGAGTGCAATGTGAAAAGATGCTGAGCTTGCTTGGGTTGACTTTTCTCCGTCGTTATTTTCTTAGTGCGCTTGTGTGTTATTTACACTTGGCAAGCCAGTCTTGCACCAGAGGTGTTTGCAGCTGGTGCTGCTGCTCTTCTTGGATGTTGAGGCCTACTTTTCAGTGAGCACGTGGTATCAAAAATCAGGTCTAGGTAGAACCGCTGAGCAGAGATGGGATTTGATGCCACAGCTCCCCCAAAGGTACTGTGTTAGAAAACAGAGTCAAAGTTCATCTTACAACAGTAAAACGTTGGCCGTGAGCCAAGGAAAAACAATATTTTTAACATTGGGGTAATGCCGTCCCCTGGTGAACTCTGCTATAACAGTATTTTAAATATATATTGTCTTGACAATGCACAGGAATGGAAATGAGGATGAGTTTATTCAAGGAAAAAAAATACGTGTTCGCACCATTCAAAACAGCTTCTTATCACCTGAAATAAAAGGAAACAAACTTGATTAAAAATAAACCAGCCAGGAGCATATCCATTGCTATATTGCTCTCATAAAAGCTGCACCTCACTGCTCTCTGTATCATGCACAGCAGTGTTATGAAATCTGTTTGAAATTAATATTTTCAGTTGGGAAAACGTACAAGGCAGATGTGGAGGAAGACACATGGTGTATGGATGAGAAGAGAAAGGAATGGGCTTTGCTTTCTAGAGGCTTTTTCCAGTACAGTGCTTAATTGTAATGCAACAAATTGCATTAAGTTTTTAAATAGTTATGCTTAGGTTGAAAATTACTTGAGGCAAGCTTTGTGTTTCTCTTGTTCTTAATGAATCCCCTGGTTTCAGTGCTGACTTAGTTTATGAATGTTGTTTGTTTATTGTTCGGAAGTTTGATTTTGGTGAATATACAAGACTAGCATTCAGTATTTTCTATAAGCAAATTCACGTATATACGTTTTCTCAGTGCGCAAACATGCAAAATCTTTTAATATGGCCAAACTGCAAATTAGGTTCCGAGTCAAACCAATACACAGCGTATTTTTGTGCACGTGTTTCTTCTGCTTCACTTAGTACCTCTCAAGCATTTCAGGAGAGGACCTCTGTCAAATCAAACGATTTCTTATGGGCCACCAATCATCCTTACTTGACAGCTTCTATTCAAAACCACCATCCAGCTGCTGTGGTCCCCAGAGCCACTCCAAACCACTTACCTTTCCATTACCTGCAAAACTGTCAGATGAATGCCCTGTAGTCCCCTCAACATAGGAGGATTTATATACTTCAGTCATTTTCTTAAAGCCTTGTATCCTTTCACTTGCATTGGTAAGTTTGCCTTGTAGTTTCTCATTGCAGTAAAGTGTGGCACATAGCTGCTTTTCGTACAGCATTGGCATGTGTAATCAGTTTGTTGGTGTTTACACTTGCAGAGCAGTTTCAGATCCATGTAATTTCTTTACCCGACCACAGCCTTAAGCTGAGCTTACAGAGTGGTCACTGTATTATTTAGTCAGTGCAATATAATACTATATATAATTTGGATTTGTACTTTCACCAGATGATGATAATTCAATTTGAAAAGAAGTGGGAGAACAGTATTTCACTAACTCACCACCTACTGCATTTGGCTTTTTTTTCTGAGAGCTGAGCACATGGCACACAAATGCCTTTGTGGTAAGCCTCCAGCACCTCACCTAAGCATCGGTTGTATTTGCTTAACCATTTTCTATCATTAATACATTTTGAGCATCCTAGACCCTGAAAAGGAAATTTTGTGTCCTTCAATAAATAACCTGGAGCTATAGAAACCAAGAGGTCAAAAATTCCATCCTGACATGACTTGTATTAAGGGCTGGGGCCACCTCTTCAAGCTGTAGTCTGCACAAATCTAGAAACACAGGGTGTGGGAAGGGCAGGCAGGCAGGGAGAGGAGTAGCTGAAGTGGGAACTGAGTCGTAAACTTGCAACTGGGATAAGGGGTTGAGGAAAGAATTGTACGACACAGATGTCTGGTGCAATGCAGTGATCCTGGCACAGTTACCTCTCTACAGAATTAATGGAGACAAATCCTGAGCTCCCCTCATGATTCTTGGTTTTGGTCACAAGATTGCAGAAGGGGGTATGAGTATCAGGGGCTGAAACACGCCATTCAGACAAAGTAGTGCTGATATAAACTTGTTTTAATCTATTCCACTGCACTGGTAGATAAACTCTTGTGGACACGTATTTTAAACCTGTCTTGCACTGATTTAACTTAATCTGATCCCTTGGTGATTTAAGCTATATTTGACATAAACTGGAATGAAATTGATTTCCATTCACCCACATAGAAGTTTCCAGCAATTTAACTTGCTCAATTTTGAAAGCGATTTTAGGATATGAGATCTCAAAGCAAGCCGGGGGAAATGGGGAAGAGGAGAGACCTGTGGTGCCTGAGGAGTCCTGAGGTGACAGCCCATGAAGTGGGATGTTGCAGGATACCTGGGCACCCAATCCGTCATAGCTGACAGGTACTAAGTCATAGCCTAGTCTGCTTGGGAGTAACTTATTGCTGTTTTGGCAGCCTCAGATAATCCAATGCTTTCTCTGTAGGAAGATAAGCCATAGTCAAAGCACAGCAAATGGGGATATTCTGCCTAAAGCATTTTAGATTCTTCTCTGTTATTATTCTAATACTGAGCAGAGGTTTACGATGTACTTCAAGATGGTGATTGAATGTATCGATGCTTCAGGACCTAATCGTGTAAGCAGAATTAAAAATGGTATTTTAAAGAGGAATACCAACTCTGCGTCAGTTGCCACAGTTATCAGGGAATCTTCAAAGCCTACAGCAAAGTTGAGTTTATTTTATTTATTTTGACATCCAAATGTACTTAGGGAAAGAAATTGGTTAGGTAAAATCTTTATAAAAGGGAACCTGGAGAAACGACTTGCAAGTTTCCCACCTGAAAGATACAGCACTGGATGTAACTAGAATTCCTGTAGTATTTAACATTTTACTCCCCTCTATTGTTCCTGCTCTATGCAGAAATAATTTCTTCCATATGTATGTCAGCAGAGTGGCAAAATAGAAACGTTATTAGTCTGTTTGGGGAAGGAAAGCATCACTGTACAGCACCTCACAACACAGGGAATCCCAATCCAAAGTGATCAGGTTGTCTAGCATTAAGTGTCAGCTGACATTAAGTATATGTAGCATAGCCTGTACTTACCAGCAGGAGGTCTCTCTGTCCTCCATAGCTGTCTTACCTTTACGGTTCAACTGGAGCACAGCACAGGGCTTTGTCTGGTGTCTCACACTTGGCACCAGCAGCAGGGGTGATGGTGCCACAGCTGTGTTGTGCTGGGGCAGGCTGAGGCTGCCGTCCCTGCCACGGCATGGGCTAGGCGCTCCCAACATAGGGACTGACTGAATAACTTATAAAGCAAGGTGCACATGTAACACAGCATCCCAGCTAGAAGCTCTGTTTCCAGGGTTGTGTCCAGTATTATTTTCATTTCTTCTTTGTTCTGAGTTAATCTTGAGCTCTTCTGTAAATAAAGGCAGGAGTTTATTGTAAGCTGATGAGTACCACAAACTAGAACAGCTTTTATCCAATGGGTGGGGCACTGCCATTGCTACTTCAGTTTTTCAGACTGGCATAGAGTGACAAGGTGACTTTGCTGAGCCCATGTGGGAAGCCCTCAGGATGTTGGTTTGCCCAATGGGCACTAAAGTGTGGCCTTTTGTTTTTAACTGACTTTTTTTCTTGTTGAGCTAGGGCTCAGGTTTGAGTTCAGCACTCTCCTTTCATTTGTAGTCACGCCGTCAGATTTCAAAGGGCAACTCTTACTACACAAACTCTTGGAAAGGAGAGAGCCTGAACATCAGTGTGTTGTCAGGGTCACAGAAAAATACAGATCCAGCTGCCAAAGTGAGACGTGTAATGCTCTCCTCTCCCAGCACGTGTCACATCCATCCCACTTCCACTGCAGCGGGGTGGAGGGGAGAGTGCTCCGTGGAACAGAACAAGATGGGATTTGGGAGTAACTGGACATGAACCCCTTTCCCAGGAGACCTGACTATGCTGTTAAGACAGAAACTTTTTAGGTGTGGCCAGCTATGTTGCACCAATTCCATATCATCACTCAACACTGAACAGCAGATGCAGCACAAAGCTCTTGTTTCCCGTTTTCCACTGCTGTTGTTCCCTGTTAAGGAGGGATTGCCTTTTTTTGTTTTGCAAGCTGGAAGGAGAGAAATATCTCCAGCCTGGGAAGCATGCAGAACAAGCCTCAGCTGTTACAGAGCCCCTGTGCTTTGTAGGTGATACAAACAGCCAAATGTTGCTCCTTCAATGGAGCCACTATAGGGAATGTGAGCAGCAGAGAAGGGAAAAGCATCCCTGCCATCAAGTCACCAAGCTGGTTGAGTGCAAGATGGCTCAGGACTGAATGGAAGATGAGCTGTAACAGTTAAAAAGAACAGCCATAGGGCAGCCCCTGTCATGTCGACAGTTTAGGGAGAAGGTGTCTGGAACAAAACTAAAAGTCTCTGTTGTGCCATACTGACAAAAAAAAATGTTGTTTTTACCTGATGAGCTAAGATGCTTAAGGCAAGATAAGGGGCCAACTGGAGCTGAAGCCAGAGAAGAAGCTTTCGATCAGAGCAACCGTCCCTGTGACTGCCACACAGTCCTGTCAATGTCCCCCAGCCCTGGAGTGTCTTTCTGGAGCACAACAGAGTTGCTGGAGCTGGTGCTTACCTGTATCCTCGAGCTGAACACTCTGCATGTGGCCAGGAGCGCATCAGTGGATGATATGTTACTCTGCAATGATTACTATGGATTTGGGTATTCAGAAGGCCAAGAACCACATCTACCTTCTGTTGTATTTATAGGAGTTCCCTGTCCATGACAGAAGTACTGTTGGCTTCCAGTTCAAAACATCTTTGCAGCAGTGCTCAGAGTGTATGTCCCATCCCCATTTCTCAGCAGCTTGGCACTAAATCCGTTGAAAGAGAAGCAACTTTCATATAGTATAAGTTACATTTGTTTTATGCTGTAGGCTGTTGAGAGGAATTCCACTCCCTCACATATATGCATGTACAATTGTAAGAGCTGTGCTAGCTTTTCCCTTTGAAGACTCAAAAATCCTGAACTTTTGAACCGCCAGTTTTCTGCAGCCATGCCAAAAACATATATTGCCAGATCTGATTCTCCTGAGCTTTTCTGACCACAGATTGCAAAAGCAGGTGTTTCTATCTCATACCAAGTATGCTACAAGCTGTAAAATGTGATTCTAAAGGCAAATTTCTGAGTATAAATGAGAGCTCACAGAATGTTAGGGATTGGAAGGGACCTCGAAAGATCATCCAGTCCAATCCCCCTGCCGGAGCAGAAACACCTAGATGAGGTTACACAGGAAGGTGTCCAGGGAGACAGGAGACTCCACAACCTCCCTGGGCAGCCTGTTCCAGTGTTCTGTCACCCTCACTGAGAAGAAGTTTCTTCTCAAATTTAAATGGAACCTCTTGTGTTCCAGCTTGATTCCATTACCCCTTGTCTTACCATTGGTTGTCACAGAGAAGAGCCCGGCTCCANGAACTGAGGGGCCCAGAACTGGACACAATATTCCAGATGTGGTCTCACCAGGGCAGAGTAGAGGGGAAGGAGGACCTCTCTCGATCTACTAACCACCCCCCACACCCCAGGATGCCATTGGCCTTCCTGGCCACAAGGGCACGGTGCTGGCTCATGGGCATCCTGCTGTCCACCAGGACCCCCAGGTCCCTTTCCCCTACACTGCTCTCTAACAGGTCATTCCCCAACCTATACTGGAACCTGGGGTTTTTCCTACCCAGATGTTAGACTCTACACTTGCCCTTGTTATATTTCATTAAAAAGAACTGCTGCATAAAACCACATACAGAATGTATGTGTAGTGGGTTGCCTGGCTTTCCGATGGATCAGAAATCTGGCCTCAAACTCATTGCTGTAGCCACAGGTCAATACAAACTTGGAGCCAAGCTCTCAAGTCCAGCCAATACTGGAGTAGTTTCAGGAAAGTTCCATACTTGGCCTGGAGTAAGCATAAAGAAGTAATTTAAGGTTGCTAACTAGCCAAGCCTGAACTGGAAGCACTGGGAGGGTAACACCACATCAAACTATAGTGCTCTGTTAGGAACAAGCTGTTGCAGTCTGGACCTTGCATTTAAGTGCAGTATTTGTTCAATAAAGTAATAAAGTACTTTATTAAGTACAAGTAAGGCACTTTTACTGACCAGTCTAAACTCCACAAGACTGAGGGTTTGGGTTTGCTCTCAAGTGAAAACTGAGTTTGCCAAAGTTTATGTTTTACTTCTGCTGATGCAGTCCTTTTCAGACAATCTGACCAAGATGATCTCTTGTATTGCCTTGGGCAACCCAGTTCTGCCAGGTGCCACTGTGGTTAGGAGCCTACCCCATGAAAATGGAAGTAGTAAGTGCATTTGGGTCATACCACCCCACCACCAGACATGTAGCCTGAAGCCAGGTTCAACACCATGCAGGACCAAGGAGATTAGAAAGCCCTTCTGATGAAATTAATTGGAAGTGAAGAAGGAAAGAGGGGGTCAGGGAGAGCTGAATGGCAACTCAGACCTTGCTCAGAGATAATGAAGTCACAAGTCACAGCGGCAGTAAGGGACAGGAGAGCAATAGAAAGACTGAGTAAGTTTGAGAAGCAATAAAGTACATTGTTATTTTGCTCTCCAGAGCTGAGAAGTTTTATTGAGGCTCCTAACCCAGCAGGCTTGGCAAACACCTTCCCTTGCCACCTCCTCCTGGCTCGAGACACGGACCTGTGTCCACCCTATTGCTAGGAGACACAGACACCACCGGCCCCACACATCGGAGAAGAATCCCGGTTCTTGAACCTGGCACAGACCAGAAAATAACAAAACGCACCTGCACACTGTGAGGCTCCCTCTTGGTAGAATGACCTAGATCATGGCTCCCCCTTCACACAGAGAGTCTGATCCCCCAAATGCCAAAACTGTGAGCGACACAAAAGCCCTTTCTTTTCCCAGGGGAGTACCTGCTCCCCGTGACCTTGTGATGACCTGTGGCCTGTGAGCCATCCCAGTCTGTCCTGGCGATTGATACGTCTTCAGAGGCAGAGAAAAATAAGGATTTCTAAGTTTTCTGCATCCAACTGGGAGCTTGCTTACTCCATTACCACCAAGCTATCAGTTTCTCCATTATTTTTGACTTGGGTAAGCACATGTACTTGAGCTCAGCAGCAGATTGCTAAAGCTTTATGCAAAGCAAGCAGTTCTATAAAAATCATAATTTAGCAGGTCAAGTCGCTGTGGTCCACGGTATCAAAGCCCTGAAAAACAATGTCATAGAAGAACAGCCTAATGGGGCTCTCACCAGTTGACGCAGGGAAGGATTCATTGCTGTCCACACTTAACCAGATGGATAGCGCAAAGCCCCATCCCTACCAGCTGCCAAAAAGTCTCCTCTACAAAAATCAAGAGGCAGTTGAGGAAATGCTTAGAGGTCTGTGGATGCAGCAATGAAGTCATCCTCTTGCTCACTGTTGGCTTAAGGTGACAGAAAGAACAGGCAAAATAGTTTACCTGCTCATTCATGCAGCTGTATTCCTACAGCCAGTAGTTACAGACTTCAGAGTCTGAAGCCAGTCACCAAGGTGCAGCTGCCCAATATAAAGCATTGAGAGGGTTTTCTTTCATTCAGAGGACTTCCAAGCTGAAAGAAAAAATTGCTAGGGAAGGCAGGAGTGATCTTGTCACCAGGCAAATCTTTGCATGAACTTCTCAGGGATAAAAGGGATTAATTTTGTATATCTGGAGAGAAAGAATCCTTTCTGATGAGTGATGAGGACACAGGACAAGCCTCACTGCTGATCTCTTTCTCTTTTGGGCACAAATCTGGAAAACTGGTTTTCAGGGCCGAAAGTCCCAGCTGCCACTAGCATTGCACTGGTTTTCATAAAATTTGAGCTCAGTTTTAGTAGCCCCTAAAAAAGAATGATTTACATATCATTTTTTACTTTTGTGATTGCAGCTGATAGCTCAGTTGTGCAGAAGATTTTCAGAAGGTCACTGTATGTAACAGTGACTCACTATCGCTGCAGCCCTTGGAACATTACCAGTTTGAGCAACTTCCAGTGTGTAGTTTTCCAAAATGTGAATATTCGTGAAAGGAAAAAAAGACAGTGTTTTTTAAGGATTCAGTTTCGTAAACGACATCTGGGTTGAAGGATTATGATACCTTATAAGTATCTAGATCGTTTGTGTGCTGCTATTTCACTAAACATGCTGACTAAGCTGTGGCTGTGTTTTTCTGTGTTTGGCTTTGCTTCCTTTTTGCCTTTACTGTTGTCCCTTTTTTAATGACCCTTCAGCTTCTCAGAAGTTTGTACCCTTTGCAGGTACTCCTTAAATGTCCTCCACCTCCTCCCAGCTGCTCCTTTCTTTTTTGGCTCTGCTTTAGGGTTGTTATGAAAAAGCTGGGAAATAAAACCTTGTAGAAGCTACAGGCAGATAAGCTGTGTTCAAATAAGTCCTTTTGCACAGAGGTAGAAGACAGCTGCTTTCCCTGCCTGGAGATGAAGGTGAAACAAAATCCCAGCTTTCAGTAAAGTGCTGGTTTTCCTCATCTCCTACGAGAAATCCCGCCCCTCCTCCCCCTGCCAAAGAAACTGTCATCAAGCCAGTAACGTGTGGCTTTACTAACACCGCCAATGGTGCCTATTCCTCAAAATGCTCCAGTGTCACAATAAACCACTTATTTGGAAGGCTGGATGTGATAACAACATGTTGGGATTTTTTTCTGCTTGCCGCATTTTAGGACGTGATATCACCTTTGTGGTCGGACTGTGGCAGCTTTGCTTTCCTGAGAGCCAGGATGTTCAGCAGACCAGGATGTCCTAAAATAGATCTAATCCCACTTCCTAACTTTTTATGCCCATCTTTGCTCAGTTTCTGACCTGCTAGCTCTGTCTTCCCTTGTCTCCAAAAGGCCGTACCCTCATAAAGCATCACGTTACATCTCCAGGCACATTGTGAGCTGTGGGAGGGTGAGGCCCTGCCCAAGCCAAGTGGAGCAGCAGCAGCCTGTTCTTTAATCAAACTAGTAGACTCTAATACCTGTTTCTTGCTTTAATAGAAATTATGCTCCAGGTGGTGGAAAGGCAGTGAGAAGATGGCAGGATGTAGAGTCTACGTGGTACCCTTGGCCCCAGCAGTGGTTCTTGGTGAAGTGATGGGTCTCTGATGTTGTAGAAGGCAGAAGGGACAATTTTACCCACGTGTGGGGACTAGAAGGGGAAGGAGAAGAGAGCAGCAGGCCCTGCACAACAGTCTGCTGGACATCCAGCACAGGCCTCTTGCACCTGCAATGTCCAAAGATGGGTGGGAGAGGCCTGAGCTCTAGGGGGATGTTCTTGGCGCATGGCTGCAGACCAAAAGGGGAGTGATTTCCTTGTCCTTTTCCCCATGTGCTGCATCTAGTCCCTATTAACTGCAGCCATAATCTAATAAAACATGCCAGCTTAAATACCGGCCCATCTACAGGCCCCTTGATTTTAATTATGCCCCCATAACAGGAAGGAAGGAAGGAAACAAACAAACCTTGCTGCATTTTTGTTACATGGTTGGTAATTAACATACCACAATGCTGTTACAGGTCCCAATAAAAATAAAAAGTCTTTGCAGTTATAATGAGATACTCACGCATGGCAGCACCAGAGTATAAACTCAACTTTTATTGTATGCGTTAGCTATGGTAAATGAAGCGAAACAGGGCTAAATTCATTATGTCCCATCTCAGCTGCATCTCACAAATAACAGGCCTGAAACATTTTCATCAGAAAGTCCATTTCCTCGTGTTGCCAGCAGCAGTTAAGCAGCACTGAATGTGCTCTTTGCAGAGATTGTTGAACCTGAGGGTGATACAGGGCAGTGGTAAGCATTTGTTAAGTAATTAATATAATCTGTTTACAAGGAGCACCTGATAGTCACAGTGCAATAAATACTGTTGCGTACCTTTTATCTTTGCCAGAGGGATGTGGAGCTCTGGAATGGAAATGTCTGTTGTGCTACAGCACCTGCTGGGGAGGTTGTGGTGGTTGCCAGATGGGGAAGCTGAGGTGCATGGGGCAAAGGTCGGACCCACAGAAGCAATTTGGTACCTGCTTCTTCCTGACTTCAACAGCAGTTAGATGCATTGCTGATTTTGTGACTGCAGACCAAAGTTATCTGCCCTGTGACCAAAGCCATTGTGTCACCTGTAGCAGAATTCAGAGCCACAGAAAGCTACAGTGAAGAGGGTGAAGAGGAAGGATCCATAGTCCTTGGTTATATTACCCCTTCGGCTTCACGGGATAGTGAGCAGGGGGCTGAAGGCCACTTGTTTGTTTTGGAGGTAATAGGAAAGGGTGACAGCCTTCTGGCTGCACCCGAGAGGTTTGCCTGGAAACATCCCTCAGGCCACTTTTTCTCAGAGATTTTCAGCTCATGGTGGTCTCCATCTGGGCTGCTTTGTTGGTTTCTTGGGGTTTGGGTGGGAGTTGGTGTTTAAGCTAATTTTCCAGCTGACTTTACAGCACAAAGTCTGGCATCTTCTGCACATTTTTTCAGCTGAAGTATCTTGCAAATAGAAGAGCACTAACTAAAAGGTTTTCTAGTTTGGCACTGGTTTCGTTAGATAAAGCTAGACGTTTACTACTTCCACAAATTCAGAATTAATCATAGCATAATAGAATCTGGTAGCCTTGGTTGTTAATTCTCTATTGAGTCTGCATCCGCATGTTTATTCTCATTTATTCTGATAAGGTCCATTGTCTCTAATATTGCTTCATAAAGGGTAAGAAATAAATCAACGCTATTTAGCTTTTCTAACCATCTGGTCTGGCTTTCATCCCAAAATCAATTTTTAAGTTGGGCACAGTTAATGTATTTTTGCCTTGTAACAGAGAATGTCTCTGGGGAGAGAAGGGAAGAAAAAGTCACTACTAATCTCACCCCAGGGATTAATCACTTTGTAGACATTACATTTTAAATTCTACAGGTTCTCATTGTTAAAGCTTCAATTGTTGGACCGAGCTTTTGCACGTGCTAATACGAACTTCCTTCTCTCTGTATTAATGGGATGAATACTTTGAACAGCAATGCATTACTTTGAAGTATAAAAGCACTTGGTTTGGATGCGGATTTGGATGTGGATGGTTTGGATTTGCTTTGAGTAGCATTCAATCTTCAACGATGTTAATCTTCAACATGTGTATACATTATAACACACTTCTCAGGTCATTATAAAACAATCCTGTGGAGTTGAGCCAATTGTTTTTAAGAGGTGCTGTTAATGTAGTCAGATTTAATGCATTTGGGAGCTGCTGTATTGCCACAGATGGGAAATATGTCTTCTGAACTATAAATTTTTAAAAATTATTTAGTATCTCCATTGCTATGTGGGGCCATGTGGCACCAGGCACAGGATAATTCCATAGCTTTCATTAAAACACACAATCATCAATCATTTAAAGTCCATGGATGATGTTTTGGGGAACTATTATAATAATTAGAAAAGGAAAATGGGTTTAATAAAAGTTGTAAACTCCATCTGCATTGCACATCTGGGCACAAAAAACAGGGAGCAAATAGTATTCCATCTCAGCTACCCTGGCCCAGAAGAGAAGGCATACGTCTTGCTGGGTCATTCTGAAATGCAGCAATAACAAAGCAACTTGAGAAGGACAAATGTCTAAAATAAGCAAAAAGCCTAATACTGTCTCTTCGAACGCGACATTAGAGTTTCACCTCCTGGCAACCCGTTGCTGGATGCCTGGGGCTCATTTTCAAAGCTGTGTAGACTCTACTTTGCCAGATTGATACAAAAGGATTTCAACAGAAGTGAAGACTTAGGGCCAGTATTTATTACAGCAGATGAGACACGTGTAGCAGGGCCTGAGCATCCTGATGAGAGGAGAAGTAATAAGCCTGAAATGAAGTTTCACTGATGTAAGCAAGAGGCGAAGTTGAAGACCGCATCTGACAAGTGTTTTAGAGGGGTCAGCGTGTCAGTTTATTCCTCTGCATCAGGATATGAGAGCAAAGGTGCCGAGATGCAGGATGGGTTCATCTGCTGGAGAGAGAGCAGCCCAGTGATCCAGCTGGAACCCAGCAGCTGCTTCACCCTTCCCTGGTACCTGGAGCATGAGATATAGGTTTTGCTATCAGACTCCATCCTACCTACCTCTGAAGCCTGGCAGATACAACTCCGTAGCTTTTTGATGCATTTCAGCTGTCAGGAACACAATCTCTCACATAAAAGTAATAATGCCTGGATTCTGATCTAATTACTTGTGCCAAACAGTGAAATCTTTGGATGTGACTTGCAAGGGTGCAAAGGTGCTGTGTTGAATAAAGCAGTCTGCTCACTCTGACAGCTGGAAAATGCAGTCTGGCTGTTTTGATCATGAGCGTCTTTTAACTGATGAGAAGTTACAAACCCAAATTACACCCAATGGAGAAATATTCCTAAACCAAAGTTTGGATTATTTAGGTTTGACAATTCATGCACAGCAGCCATGAACAGGAGTGCTTCTCATCTGTATGTATAAATGCAGGGTGTTCACACTTGGCCTCTCTGATTCCCACTTCCTATCATACACCTCGCAATACTTTGTAATTCCTTAATGATATGCATTATCTTTCTTCAAAGTAATGGGGGAGCTTGTCTTTTTACTTAGGAAAGAAGAAATTTAAGATGATATGGAGGGGAAAGAGATTCCAGTGATCTAGTGAAGTTAAAATATATCTGCTTGCTCCAACTGAATTATGTGTTCTACTAGGTATGAAATAGCCTTTTCTTCAATCAGCAGATCATTTATGTCATTTGATATTTCATGTGAGCATCAGCCTCTTTAGGGAGAAGCTAAGGCACCAGATTGAGAGCCAAGGTCCATCTGGCCATGAGCACCTCTGTTTTGAGTAACTACACAGGGAGAGGCCCCACTTTCAGGCAGTTCTGTCAGTTGAGCTGCTCCTCTTCTTTTCTTGAAAAGCAGCCCCCTTCCTAGGCCGGGGAACACAAAAATAGAGCTGTGGTGACCTGCCTGGCACTGGCCAGCTTCCACACAGGCCACCGGCAAGACTTACAAGAGGGAGCTTTGCTGGAGCTGTTGCTGTAAGTGACCTCGCTATGCTCCCTGCAACACTGAGGCTTTAACTACCACCACCCCCCAAAAGTGCGTGTAGACACCAGGTCATAACCGTGCAGCTGTGATTGTGTATTCACACAGGAAGGCAAACAAGATGGGGAAAGGAAAGCGTCACCATTTTTGCTTTGAATCAAGGGGTCTTCAGCTAGATCTAGCAGCCTATCTCTAGTGTTAAATGCAAGAAGCCAGGGTTGTTTTATCTGCTCCTGCAGGATCTTCTTGCTGCACAGCCCGAGCTAGATGTGGAGTCATGAAAAAGGACGAGTGCCCCAAAGGGAGCAGATGCCCATGGCTGGGGCCACCCTCTGCCTGTGCCCAGGCCCAGCCCAGCTCTTGAGCATCACATTTGGCCAGTCTGTTGGCCACTGACCTAAATTGAGAACTGAGCAAAGAGAGCAAGCAGCTGCCCCACCACTGTTGCTCTGTTTTCAGCGTGGATCGAGCCTCCTTAATCCCCTCGGATTTTGTATCTACCAAAACAGCTTGGGCCCATCAGTAAATTGCAGTGGCATATGGTCCAGGTTTATGAGTAATCTGGCACACGCTTAAGGCAAGGAGGACGTCATCCTTCAGCAAACACAGAAAATGTTGTGGGGCTTTTTTTTTTTACTATATTTAATATAGTTGATGAGAAAGCTGTGAGAAATGTTTACCTTTTAAGCCATTCCTATTTAAACTTCAGCTGCTGGTTGAAGCAGCTACGTAATGAGAAACAAATATAAATAAAAGGGGAGTCCCACTATCCTACAACATTTTTGTTCTTTAATACTGACCCCATAGGTGCATTCGAAGCTAGAGGAGAATGCGGTCAGCTGGTGTCACCAGTCACCCCAGACACAACATCTGGGTGAGGGAGGTACCCAGCATCACATTGCCTGCTTTCAAAAATCCTCATCATCTCCATACAGGTGAAGAAGTTCTTCTAGAAGTGGTGTACACTAGAGGGCACAGCCTTGTCTCTAGAAGAAAAAGGAGTAAAATTCAGTTTGAGGTACTTTGGGAGAAAATGGCCTGATCTTGGACAGCTTGGTGGGCCTGATCATGTTAGGTGATGGCCATGGATGTCGTAGTTGAGTTTCCAGCTGTTAGGCGAGGGTATTGAAAGACACCACCCAGTGAGAATTCACTCGTTGTTGGCTTTGTCTTGGCAACTCACCTTAAAGATTTCCAGGTTCTGGTAAAATAAACCTCTTTGCTACAGTCCCATGCCTTCAGAGGAAGATGAGCACTGCAAGTGGCTCCAGCTGCCATTAGCCAGTGTGACAGCACTTCTGGAAGATGCTGGCAGGGCTGGAGGCATCCACAGGCTTGCCCAATGCTCCCCAGGAGGCACCTACGCCCTTGTTGGTGTTGCTTCAAAACTGGGGCATTTCTGGAGGAGTGGAGGAGGACACAAGAGATCGTGTTAGGTATTAGAGCTTTGTTAGGTAAAAGGCTGAAACAATGTTGTGAGAGCCTTTCTTTGGAACTTAATTTACCTCTCCAGGTCTTAGCAGTGACACTGCTTTTCCCTTCGGCTTGGATGCAGAGCTAATATCTTTTCTTCTCTCCTCCCCTTCCAGCTGCTGTGGGCTCTGGACCCCTGTTGTGCAGAGGGCTTGCACTTCCTCTCACTCTTCCCAAGATTCATATTTCCCCAGTAAGAACCCAGCTACAGGAAACCTCACTCTCGCCAGCTGTTTCCTAATTCTGTATTACCAGCCACCCTGTGCTACGTAATGCTTTGGCAACATAAAATGTTTTCTTTGGTTGCACAGACATGGCCCGCAGCAGCAACTTCAAAGGAGCAGCAAATCATCTCCAAGGCGAGAGTTCACGTGTCCTTACGTGTGACGTGATCGGCAGCATGGAGGATGGAGAACACGGCTGACTCTGAGCTACCGCTCTGAGCTATGCATTCAGGGTCTGTTCAGCACAGGTTAGACCTCGCCTTGGCAGAGCAAACAGGCTGCAAAGTGCTTCCAGCCTGTTGCGCTCCTCAAGTGCTGAGCCAGGGGCAGCAAAAATGCTGTGTTCACAGTCTGCTCTGCCAGAGACAGAATCACCAGCCTTTCAGCATGTTTGTGGCTGCTTCTCATCACAAAGGGTCATTAAAGAGACTGCCAGTGGAAAGTGTTTAATTGTGAAGACTGAAGGCTGAGCTGCAGCTGGATGTGCAGGCTGCTGTATTCTGCTGCTCACTTTCACCTGGAAGGACACAAAACTTTGAGGAAAATTTTCGCCTCTCAAATCAAACAAAAGAAAGGGTTGATACTTTTCATGGGGATTTGAAGTAAGGAGTTTGCACTAAGGAGATTACAGCTTTTATGAAACAAAGAAATTAGATCTCGAAGACTAAAATGGTTGTTAAGTGGTCTGGCCAAAGTGTGTTTATTTTCTCAGATGCTCAGTTTTACTCTCCTATTGCACATAATAGCAGAAGTTTATAGGTGAAGTTCTCCAGCTGCTATTAAGAAAAAGAGAATTTCTCATGTAAAGAAAAGATGATTTGAGAAAACAGATTTTTGTACTATTTTTGTGCATGAGAAGCAGCCAAAAAGGCGTGTTTCCCTTTCTGGAGAGAGCCTTTAAACTCAGCACTCAAAGAGCTTTGAAAGCAAAGTCCAGCAACCAAAAAAATTAGTAAAAGTCTTTCAGCTGACTTACACAGGCTGGATTGGATGTAAATGTTGTGTCAAATAATACTGCCCCATAAAATTAAAAAAGGGGACTTTTGGTGGTTACCAGATGGCCTGTTCAGAGGAAATTATCTGAATAAGCAAAGCCACTCCATCAGCTGGTTTGACTTAGTTACAGATACAGAAATGTTAGTGGCTAGTTTCAGAGAAGTCCTGCAGTCCACATGTTTGTAGCTTTAGAGCAAATTACCATAAAGCTTGGTTTAGAAGAACCTGGGAAGCTTACCGCAATCTTTTTATAGAATCAATCCACAATATATGAATATATACGTGCCTCACCTTTGAGGGCTGAGGCCAGTGGCCTTGACCCGGTATGTGTGTCTCCTTTGTTTTTCCTCGAGAAAACAGAGGGACCAGACCTGTGCATTAGGGCAGGCTGAGACAGGAGAAAAGGTCTTGAATTTAAGGTTTCTCTGAGCATACCCAGTGAGGATGCACTGGACAGACAAATCCTACTCCTTAGCACAGCAGCCAGTCAGCCTGCAGCCACGAGGTTAAACGCTGTAGCACCATTTTAGCGACTGGGTTGTTCTATGCGTGGTAGTGTTTTACATGCTAACGTGGGGGTGATCAAATCTTGCATGTCAGGGAAGAAAACAAACTTTGTGTGGACCAGGAAGCATTTTGCAGCTTGTTTCCATGCTTGGTCCCCTGCGTGATGGTGCTGCAGGGGGATGGCTGCGTGACTGGGAAATAACAAGGAGAAACACAAAGCACTGGGTTTTCTGACCTATTTTTTTGCAGGCAGGAAAAATAGTTACAGGGCTTGGCTGGGATTTATGACGTGCTGTGGCTACTGCATCCTCCTTAAAAACTGATAATCGCAATCTAAAATATTTCCCAATAAGCGCGATGACCCCCAACTGCCATCAGTCCCCACACTCACTTTTGCCATCCACTACCAGCAGCATTTAGGTGATACAGAGAATGGTTTACACAAATCCTGCAGAATCTGTTCTACAGTTTCTAACCACAAAGTGAAAACACTTCGATAAATCTATTTAAATAGGAGCAAGTGCATTGTTAGTGAGGCCAGCAGGGCTCTGTGTGCAGAGCCTTGGGAAAAGGATATGGAAGAGTTTGGTCCTGCAGAAGGTTAGGAGAATTTGAGTGTCAGCTGGGGGACTTGGATGCTAAACACTGACCTTGACCCTGAGCAATCCCACCCCCTGCATACTTGATGGTTTGTGAAGAAATTACAGATTCTTCTAGGAAACCTTCCATGCTGTCAGCCCATTTCTTTCAAACCCTGGTAACTGGGTCTCAAGCAGCTTATAAATAGCTTAAACCTTGGGTTTTTAAAACTTTAAATATTGCCTTAGGGATTGTATTTGTTCACATCCTATGTGTGTCCCGGTGGCTCGGATTTTTAGCTTTTTGCTGCAATTTTTGCAGTAATGCACTGTGCAATTTAAAAGCAGCTTTACTTTTTAAGTGGAAAGTGATTTTCTTTAACACTAGGGATTGTGGGTTTATATTTTTATTTTGCATGGTGCAATTCCACATGCTGTAAATTAAAGATCTATTGTGAAAGGGTGGGACTGAGGCCATGTGATCTCAGCAGCAAGATACAAAAAGTCTCTAGATCAAGGCATCCCTGAGCTGTTAACTGAGGCGTGGAAGAGTATGCAGGGAAAATACTGTGTGTTTGCACCAGTGTCATGATCTTGTGGTTCTGTACTCCTCTTGCTGTGCCTGCCGTGTGTCACTGAGACAGGAAGCTGTACTAGATGGATGTTTGGTCTGAACCATTGCTGCTGGTGTGGTATGTTTTTTGGGTCTCGGTAATAACCAGTCTGTACAACTTAGAATATCAGAGGTGATGGAGCAGTCCCTGAGCTCAGTCTCCTGCCAGAGCACTTGTCATCATCTCTCTCCTCCTTCTTTCACTCAGTAGACAGCAATATATCTTGTTACATGGCATTTAGAGGAAGTAGGTTAACTATGTCTTGCTATAGAAGGGCATTCTGGTTAAAATGTAACAGGGATCTCTATATCAAGCATAAGCAATGGTCAATAGTAGATACCTGTAGTAGGGCTGGCACAGAAATCTTCTTTATAAAAAGGTCAGATAGCATGGGGAAGATGCTGTGATATGTCATTGCTGCTATTTGGTCTATGAAGAAGAGTGACTAGTTCCCTGGGTTTATTAGCTTTGCTGGCAGCAGGGAACAGATGTGTGTATGCCTTTTTGTGCCATGCTACTTGTTCATTAATGGCATTTTCCAGCTGAACAAGAGACCTCATTCCAGTTCAGCTGTTTTGTGGCAAGTGGACTGAAGAGTTAACCTTGGAGAAAGGGGTGCAGTGCCCCAGTGAATATGTGCTTGGCTGTGGGGCCAGGCATCCCTTCAGATTCTTCCATTTCTCAAACAAATTGCTGAAGCCCCAAGTAGTTTTAAGCAGTTTTTAAGTTTTCTGTAGTCCCTAGAAAGCCAAGGGCATCTGCTCACAGTTCTTATTTTAAGTGTGTGTTGACAGGATCTTCACATGCTCAGTTGTTTGTTTGCTGCTGATTTCTTGTTTGCTTGAGGTGAGCAGTCACACGGCCCTACCTCACCCTGCCTGGTCATTTTGGGCATGCTAGAGGCCCTTCTCACCCCTGCCCTGATGGAGGCAGACATCTGGTGGGGTTCCTGCGTTACAGCTGGTTTCCTGCTCTGTCAGGGCAATCACTGCCACACAGCTCCTCTGTGTGCAGCAAAGGGGGAACACTGAGCCAAAGGTAGCACCTTCTGCACAGAGAGGGGGACAGCTTCTTGCCTGAAAAATAGTCAATGCATTCTTTCTCCTCTTGCTGCTGCCGATATGAAGAAGAAGACAGCATCACGCAGATGGTTTTGTGAGTATTTTCTGAAGCAGCTTGTGTATGAGCCCTGGGAAGGCCTGGAGCAGCAGGTATATGTAGCAAAGCTGTATCTTGTGGCTGTTTTTCTAGTTCTCCTTTACTTATGTGAGTTGGGCTTCACCAGGTGATCTTCCCAGCTATGATGACAAAACTGTATTTCTTCCCCGAGATGTTTCAGTGGTAGCGCAGAGCAGTGAATGCCTGATGGGGTGAAGCAGCACAACATAAAGATTCCTAGAAGCCTCTCTTGATATCTGTTTTCCAGGAATTTAACTTCATCTATTGCTTGGGCATTTACTTTTTGCTACCTTTCACAAGTTTAATACACCACTGATCTTCACATCTTCCAGTCATTTTTAACTGTTAATACTCAAGACTTGCTATCACTGATAACAAAATTACCAAGACACTTTTTCACCAAGTAAAACTCTAGGTATGATGAAACCTCTCTTGTGCATTCATCTGCTGTCACTCTTGAGGAAACCAATCGTCATACGAGGACAACGTGTACTTGAGTTACCACATAGTGGTGCCTGAAATGCTTTGATTAGTCCTTCCTATTTATTCCTGAGGAAATTGTGGTAACTCACTATTCCCTTGGATGTGTTTTGGAGGAGATGAAGTACAGAAGAGCCCAGAGGTCTTGGCAATATCACATGCAGTTTTAGGGAAAATTATACCATGCTCTAGGCAAAGTTTTCATCAGTGAAGGCAGCTCATGATAATGAGAAATTAGATGATAGAGAACAAAAACGGATATGGAGAAGAAGCCGGGGGGGGGGGGTGGGGCAAGCACTCTATACTGTTGTCTCTATTGTGCACATAAACAGAGTAAAAATAGTCCCATGTGGTTTCATTCATCCTGCTTATAGTATTGCTGGGCAGTACCTGCTCTGCAGTCTCCCAGCTGGATCTTGTTGGAGAACTGTGTTTCCTGTTGTGCTGGGGGAACAGAGCTCCCCTGCCCGAGCCAGCACACAGGGCTTGGTGTCTGCAGGGAATAAATGCCACAGTCACAGAGTCATTGCATGTGGAAATTTGAGAGTAAGGGGGGAGAGCAGCAGCACAGCTTCAGAGTTGCAGAGCTTCATGTGCAGACAAGCCCCATAAGGCAGCAGGTCCCAAGGGGCATGGTTAAAAAGGGGTTTCTCAGCTTACCCCTGCAACTGGAGCATCTGCATGGCCCTTCCTTCACTTTAACTGCTCAGGATCCTGGGTGCAAGCTGACTGTTCCTGCCTTAGAGAAGAAATGCCTTTTTCTTGGATTTTTGGGTTAACATATGGCAGGTCACACCCTGTGGAAGAAATAACGTTCTCCTGCTGTAAGAGGATTATGGACGTAGGAGGGTTATGCTGACTTGCTTGGCAGAATGGGAAGCAAATGGGAAGCCTGTGACTTAAGGGACATCTCTGCTGTGTTACTGAGCAGGCGGCAGTGGGATGCTCTGAAAAGCACTCTGACAGGCACGGGCTAAAGAGGCACCTGAGCACAGTGATAAAGTGCCTCCTCCCCCAGCTTCATAAAGAAGCAGGCTGGAGGCAGAGACATTTGGGAACACAGCCCTGACCAAAAGGGAAGGAAAACAAATGTCAACAGCAAAGGAATTGAAGATGGGCTATTGTAATTCAAAATATATGAGCACGTGCCCTTGTTCCTCCAGGCCACAGGAGCTCTTAAGCCCCTGGTTTGAATCTCCAGCAAGCTGGTTTAGAAATTTAAAAATTCAAGAGCCTCTTCAACAGGGAGGCTGTGGATGTAAGGCTTACTTGAGAAGTGTGTCGCTAGGGCCAATTTGGGTACCTGGGGATGACTAGAAGACACTGGAATTCAGTGTTTCATCATGCTATTATTTTCCTTATATGTTGTCCTTTGGAGAATGTAAGCAGGAAAAGTCAGTATTTAGTGATACTGAGGTACTGGTCTCAGCCAACTCTAGCATCAGCCATATATTGCACAATCGCAACAACCCACAGCTAAGCCTTGTCTCAGTTTCTTCTGTTCCATGCCGCTTTCTCCTGCTTTTCATCAGATGACCACAGCTTATGCTGATGCTCAGAATATGCCCAAATTGCAGGGAAGCATGGCATTCCTCACCAGGTAATGCATTGCAGCAACGGCCAGTGCCAACAACTTTGTTCCTTGGCAAGATCAGCCCTAAGAGAGCGGAGATTTGTGAGTCACTCACAGAACCGCTTCCAGCCTGCTGGCCATCGGGGCTGCATCATTTAACCCAAAGTCAGCTCTGTCCTGTCAGCATCAGCAGGCTGTGTCCCTCCATCCCTCGCAGCCCCTCCTTTGGAAAGCCCCTCAGCCAGGGTCTGCAGTGACCATTATGAAAAACAGGCGACCTGCACCAAATTCCAGCCTGTGCAACAGGATCCTTTCCACTCCTGAAAACTGTTGAGCTCATAGGGAGTAATTTTCAAGAGCTCTTAGCACCAGTTTGGCTGTGGGCTGATGTCAGTGATAAAATCTCATTTATTTTCAAGCTGTGGCATTAAGCTTTGGTGAAAGTTTCTGAAAATCCTGTATGAGGCAGTTTTTCATAAACACCCACTGACAGGTTGTTAGGATGGAGAAGGGAAAGGGAAATCTCTGCGCTGTGTGACTCCCTGGAGTCGCCGCCTTTCAGCCCTGTCCTTCAGCTTGCTTTTGGGAGGGCAGGTAGCATGTAGCATGGGGTGGGGGTGCAGATTTGGCGAGCTGGGCTGGCAGGGGAACTCATGCTATCCTTCTAGCCTAGGAGTGGTGGGAGCTTCCAGAAGAGACAGAAGGCAGCTCCGGAGGTTCAGGGGCCAGAGCGTTATCTCCCTGCACCTTACACTGGTAACCTGCAGCTCTGCTCCACTGAACCTCATACAATACCATGGCAAACCCTGGCACCAGGCACAAGTTTAAAAGTTTTCCATGAGGAAGCAAAATACCAGTGTTTCCTTATGTGCAGGGAGAGAGGCAGGTTTTCTAGCCTGAAGTCGACTCTGAAATCCACATTCACTCTCTTTAGCAGCTGGTTTGGATTGGGACTATCTCCTATGCCATCTGTTTAAAATGGGATTAATTGTGTGGGATTTCTTTGCTTCCCTTGGGAAAACCATGCAGAATAGGAAGGTAAGAGGGGGAGTCGACATGCCCCTCATATGCTCAGCAAGTGACTTATAATGTGACATAGTGTTGGGTGGCACGCACAGGCTTATGAACGGTGTAGCTGCACCACAGCATGCAGCTTTGTAATTCTGCTGGTGCAGTGATGGGAGCCAGAAACAGGGCCCTGAACTCCTCTCATTCCACCACCAGCCATAAGGAAACTGCACATCTAACTGTGAGCTGAGAGCAGCTGAAGTATGGAAACAGCTCCTTGAAATGCAGCTGTGGTGGCTACACATGGGAAAGCTGCCTCATCTCTGCTCTGCCCAGAGTTAACACAGGGTGGGGGAAAAGTGGTGTTTCCTAAAGACTGTGGGAGCTTCTGAGTAGTTCTGGCCTTAGAGATACTTTTTTTTATACGTATCATTGCATGAAAGAAAAATTACTTTTTTGTCAGACTGGCATGTCTCTGCCTGTTCCTGTTGCCCTTGATGTTCTGTTTTTATCTCACAACTTGATGACTCAGAATTTGTTTTTGTAGTTGTGCACATGCACCAAGTGTCCTGCTGCTGTGCGACACATCTCTGAAAGCTGAAGGAGTTAAACTGCTTTCAAATGGGCCTATTCATGCTAATAGAGTAGCTTGGAGCTGGTCCAGCAGGCAGACACCTGGGTATTATTCGAACATCTGACACCCCTAGAGAACCAGAGCCTTGATGATCTTTATAGACTAACAGAAATCCTGGAAAAGAAAGGGGGCTTTCCGTAGAAAATGGATTTTCAGGGCCAGCTGAAGGACACGATGTTCAAGATCATTACTTTAAAATAATTTCAGACATAGTTAATGTGAAGCAAAGAAGAAAAGAAAACCAAAGACAGTGAAAGGATAATTAATTCTGAGTTTGAACTGCAATTTGAAAGGGCTATATTGTGAAGTGACCCTTTGCCAACTTATATCTGAAATGGCTCTTCTTATAAAACACTCTTACAGGTGAAATGTAGTAGTGTTTTATTTTTATACCATATGTTTGTTCTCCTGCAGTATTATGGAGTCATCTTGAATTCAAATCTTCCATAGAAGAGACAGATGTCACAAGGGGGTCCTACAGCAAGCCCCGAGAGCACAGGCACAGCCTTTGATGCAGCAAAGCTCTCTCCAGAACCAGCCCAAGTTTCCCTTGGCCCTAGCAGCTGGCTGTCCACTGAGCTCACCTTGGAGATGGTCCTTCATCCTTGCTTCTTTCTCTTCAAATAACCATAATGTGCACCTTCACCAAGATAAATTTTGCAAAATACATTCTTTGGCCATTCAGCCATCCCTTTGGGGAGCTACAGTGTGCCCAGTACCCCAGGTGTCTCACCCCTTAAAGCTGCTTTTCTCTAAGGCAGCTTTCAGGTCTAAGTGAGCGTATGTCAATAGAGAAGGCTGTCTGATCTGACCTCATCTACCTACTGCATCTCCTCAATTTCTAGTACATTTTGTACAACATTTTTCCAGAAGCTTAGAAATGCTTTTTATGAGGAGATGTTCCAGTGACTGAAGCCTGTACAGAATGTGACATTTATTACTGGACAATTCCACTGTAATTTGAAATATATATATTTCTGGTCTACTTATTATTCTGCAGCTTACAGAGGAACCAAATAAAAAGCATCAGGGCCAGAGCTCTAATGAGATTCACATTTTGGACATCGCATCAGTACAATAATGCATTTCACACTGTTGTTTCCTAATTTGCCTAATCAAATAAAAGGAGATCAAGCATTACATAGCCCGGCCTCCCCACTCCAACAAGGTAACACTGAACCCATCAGTTTCGCAGTTCAATTAATTTTCCCTACACGGGTTGGCTAAAGCACATAATTTAATCAGCATTTTGCATTTCTGTCAATAGACACAATATATTCCGGGTGTTGACAGTACCCTGAGCAGATGTCTCAAGTACCAAGGAATTTGCTGAGTGCATGGATAACATGGAGAGGTTTTTGGAAGGATTGAAGGAATCCTGGGATGCTGCATTAAATGCTTCGTGTCACATTGGTGTGTTGTAGTGGTACGGGTTCTCTGCTTTAGTATTCAGCTGATTGGTAAATAACATGTTTTGCTGTAGCACAGTGGTTCCAATGTGCTGTAAGTAGTTTACTCGGGGAGTAAGGGAGGTGGCTGGTGCTCAGCCAGATGTCCAGGGGCGGTGTGGTACTTGGCTTCTGAAGCCTCGAGTAAATGTTAAAGCAAGTGATTCGGTCAAGGAGGAACCTCTCCATGGCTGATTCCAGTCCTGTAAGTGAAATACTGAACTAGACAAGGCGCGTACTTTGGGTACATCTGTTTCTCTAAAGATATCTTAGAAGCAACACAATGTTATGAAAAAGCTTTCATCTTCCGTTTACCACAGGAGACTGCTGAGGAAAGCCCAGAGGCTGTCAGGCCAGTGCCCTCACTAAGTGGTCACCTCAGTAAGTTCTCAGCCAGCAGGCAGCTGGGGATTGAAAAAAAAAAAAAGTTTGCCACATTTAAGCAAGTATGTAAGAGAAAAAATTAGTGTCATCAAAGGCGAGTAGGTACTAGAATCCATCTGAAGAGTTTATAATGAACCAGTTCTCTTTCTGATCTCTGATGCCCACTAAGAGGACTATCCTACTGAGCTTCCTAAACAGCACTGCAGGTAGCTGAACACCTTTGTGTACTGTTTGATGCACTACACAGAAAAAGGCAATTCCGCATGTATAAATTGCACGCTTAAATTTGTCATCCTTCTCTTGACTGTAGAGCAAAACTGAGACTTCAAAGTAAGCCACAGTGTTGTTGCCATTGCAAATCCATATCTCCTAAAACATACGGGAGAATTAAAAGAAGAATCTCACACTACATTGTTTTAAAAAGAAAACCAACTAACGGGTTGGGTATGGGGTTTTGTTGTAATTCATTGTGATTTAGGAACAGCATTTCAGTGCTTGTGATCTAACAGCAAGAGCTAAAAATAATAATATTAATAAAACCCCCCGAAGTATAAAAAATGTTTTAGTTCTGTTTCCCAGGAGATTTGTCCCCAGGTTTTACTCTCCTGTAGAGCACATCAAAGTGTTCCTGTGCAGGTGGGATTTTTGCCTCAAAATGGTGCATTTGTTCCTAGCTGTGTTCATGAGACATTTGTGTAGTTTCTTTTAATCAGCTTTGGCAACAGCACTGGTCACAGTGCATGCCAGATAGGATAGGTTTGTGCTGAAATGGGCATCAGAGACCCAATCCTTAAGGAAGAAAGGTCCAGTCCTACAAACACTTGTACTTCAGTGTTGCTTGAGTGAAGACTTGATTTCAGCATGTGGTCCAGGTAGCTCCACAGAAGGCAGCAGCTATAGCCTTAGAAAGCCAGCTGAGAGCAATCCTGTGGGCTCCAGTTTGTGAAAGCAAGCTCATTTAAAAAATAAGGCAGAATAAGCAAATGGAAAAAAAAAAAAAAAAAAAGTGTGAATTAAATAATATGACTTTGGTGCAAACATGTAGATCAACTGTTTGCTTTTCCATAGGATGCAGAGCCATCCTTGTAGCACAGTAAGAATCATTGTAAGTTTACTGCCAAAAAAAGAAATTAAAAAAAAATCCTTTAATATAGGCAGTTTCTTGTATCCGAAGTTCCTCATTATATTAAAAAAAATTATTGCATCAGAAAATTTACAAGTGCATCACAGGACACACTTGTACTGTTAAACAGATGGCACCTAGACAGGACCCAAAAATACATAACAATTTTAATTGAGCCAATGCAAAACAGATTTGCGAAATAAAATAGTACATGCCAGGTCTAATAAGGCTCTTACTAGAAATTTTGACACTAAGCAATTTTTTAATGGCACAAGAGGTATGTAGAAGACGGTCATTAGCAAGTGTATCATTTACTTGCTTACTGTAATCTCTTAAGTTCTTGATCAGTACATTTCTACCTGATTTGATTTTTCCTTGGTAGAGTTTGTCTCCTTCCTTTTGACACTTGAGGTTTGCTGTTTTAACAATATCATTTTCAAATCCAGCTCCCTGGGCTAGATCCTTTTCTTCTCTGAAGACAATGGCAGAACCTCCTCATCCCCTTTAGCAGTCTCGAAAGAAAATGTTTCTCTCTTAGAATCATAGAATTATTTTGGTTGGAAGACAACCTCCGGATCATCGAGTCCAACCATAACCTAACTGTGGCACTGAACCATGTCCCTAAGAACCTCATCTATGCATCTTTTAAACACCTCCAGGGATGGTGACTCGATCACTGGGCAGCCTGTTCTGGTGCTTCTCAATCACTGTTTCTATCTTGCAACACTTGAACTTGGCTTTGACAGCAGATTACCTTGTTATTTATTCCTATTCTGCTGATAGTGTCAGGCTGAAATTTTTGACATGGAAGGAACATTTAATCTTTCTGTGGCACCTGCCACCAAGCAAACCTCTTAAGAAGGAAACCTCTGCGCCAGCTGCAGGCTGCTGTAGCAGGCAAGGTCTGCAGAGCCTGTTGCTGGCGTTCCTCAGAGGATCCTCTTGCAATCGAGAAGTTCCAGTGAGCTAAAATCTAAAGACAGATGGTGACGGCACCTTCACTGCTTCCCAATGAACTAGAAAAATGAGAAGTGTTGTACAGAAGACCAATGTTAGTTTAGTCACGAGATAGCCATGTAAAATGTGTATTTTTCCCACCTGGAAAAAACAAATTCATAGCGCTCCATTTCTTCACCCTTCCCTGCAGCCTAAATTGTGACAAATAAAAGAGACAGTTCTCCCACAGCTGGAAAGGGATGTTTTGTCTAAAATGGCGGAACACAAAATTCCCTAGTCCCTTTCCATGTTCAGGGAGGAAAAGCAAAAGGTAAAACCTACCCTACTCGTGGCTTTCACCTTTTTTTTTTCCTGTAGTATATCAACATGATTTGAATTGTAAGGACATGCTTAAAAGTGAAAACAATGAACAGTGCAGTCTTATGTCACCATGAATTTTGAAGAGGCTGGGTAACTGTGTATTCATAGTCTATCAAAATTACAGGAAAGGATGTAAACATGACTTGCATGACGTACCATTTACTGAGACTGGTAAAAAATAACCTTATCTTTTGCTTTAAAAAAGCCCAACACACACAGAAAAAAACAAAACACCATGCACAGGAGTTTAGTATTGTATCCACAGTGTGGGTATGTTAGAACATTTTAACACGGCGATATTAAGTAAACATCAGTATGTAAAATGCAGAGATGTGATGTCGCATTAAGGACGATTAGAAGAGGAGAGATGTGGCACAGTAATTTCCTGCAGGAAAAATACCAGCATGAATTTATACCAGCCAGCCCAGGCATTCATGCAATGCTTGTGACTCGGAATGAACCTGCATCATGGCACTCAAGAAGACTCCCCTACCTTTCACCTTAGACAGATCAGCCTGACCTGTCTACTGCAGTTTAAGCCCAGCAGATTAATGTTTGATGAAGGCTGTAGTTCATGTTAAATTAAAAAACAACTGAAAGGGAACACTTAAAACATTTTTATTTCATACTAACTCCAGCCAATTAACTTGTGCTATTATCAAAATGTATAAAATAAAACAAGCCTTGTTAAGTTTAGGATATCCTAATGTTCACAATAATGTTTCCTGCTCCTATAGATCCTGCTTTCTGTGTCATAACAGGAGCTCTGCAAAGACTGGTGGTTATTTGTGCATTTTGTATATCACCTTTTAGGAAAAAGAACAAAAAAATTCACCAGTGAGCTTCTCTTGCTGTTGATGCTCTCCTACATGGTGAGGTATGCATTCTGTGTCTCAGCATGATCAAGTAAAAGAAGCATCAATAAATCTCTTAAAAATTGAGAGATTATGACAGAGTGCTGTTTGTGTCTCATGCAGACCCAGTTTTGTTTAAACAGCTTCTCGATCACCAGCATTTGCAGACGTGTACAATTACCAGGGAACCAGGCATAAAACCAGTGAAACCAACTTTCCATTTTCCTAAGGCTTTGGACTTTTTCTGCTTAGTTATACTGCAGTTACATTGAAACAGTTATTATAATACTGAAACAGTATTCAGTTATACTGAAACAGATTTCAAAGTAGCTGGTGGCATCTGGGTGGGAATCCATTTAGATTTTATTTCTTGTCCCCTGGAATTGATACTT
>VWYH01003319.1:83566-201066 GCA_013399365.1 Pampusana beccarii | reverse complement strand
GGGTGGGAGATGTTCAAAGGTGTGTAGGGGTGCAGGTTTCACGGAGTTTACAGGGACTTTACCTGAAAGTCTCCTCAAAAGGAAAAAAGCTGAGCCTGTTTTCTGTTCTCTGTCCCTTTCAATTCCTGCTTGAGGACTTTGAAATTCTCCTGTCTATAGAGTAATTTATAAGAGAACTTCTAACGATGATAGCAAGTTAACTTCTAGTTTTGGAATAGGAAGCTGTGCTTAACCTTTGAATCTATATTTTCTTTTTAAAGATGCATGGTTGCAGGGAAAATTACTGCTTTCTTCTTAAATGTGGCATTATCATAGGAAATTAGAGCTGAATTTCCTGTTCCTTTCATTTATTTATTTTATTATTATTTTATTTATTATTTTAATATATTATTTATATTTATTTTTTTATTATTTTATATATTATCTAGATGTTTTACTGGTTAAGAGGGCAGGAGATTGCACATAGTGTTATCTGGCATTATTGGCAAGTCTCAGCTGGCACCTGCCCTTGGCTGGCATGGAAGGGGCAGCATTCTGATGCAGGAAGATTTTTCCTAATACTCTTCTAATGATTCTACTTCTGGCAACTGTATGATCAATAGAAAAGTGGTGAATAGATGGGTACAGTAGTTGTAGTAACTTCTAGCTGCTACCGTCTGTTATTATAAATGCAGAAGAGATGCAGAGAGATGAACCAGAAGTGCATATAAATGCAGAAGGGATGCAAAGAGATTCCTTTAAAGGCAAACTATAATACATCTGTACATCCTTATGCACCTTTCCATTTGCCTTGTTTTGTTATGGTTTGGGGGTTTCCTTTGTGTTTGATTTTTTGTTGTTTTGGGGGTTTGTTTTGGTTTTGTTTCATTTTTGTGGAGTTTTTCTTTTAAGTAAGCATATCAAAATGAATTCTGCGGTAGAAGCGAAGTATTTCTAGAGCATAAAATCTGGAAATGCTGTGCAACTCAAACACTTCTGCCAACAGAACTAATGTTAAACAAACACTGACAGCAAGGATATTTACATCCAAGTTAATGCCACAATGGAAAACCAACACTCTTCAGAACAACAGTGGAAAACAGGTAATGGGGGAATCACAGTAGTTCTCAGACGATGTAATTAATACTACAGTTTACCTAGTGATACAAACTTTTTGCCTTTGTTTGTAGCTTTCCCACCATTATTTAAAGAAGTTACCAGTGTGTGTTATTTATATGCATTTTGGGCAAAAGATTTGAGTATTATTCATTTTGGTGTTTGCATTCAATTTTCATTTAGAAGGCGTCTGAGTGGCTCAGTGCTCTACCTGAGTCTAACATAATCACTGGAAGAAAACAAGTTCTTCAAGATGTGACTGCATGAAGTCACTAAGTGAAGTGTGTTAACAGGGGCTGAGTGTGTTTTTAGGTCTTGAGAATGGTATTAACGAACTATATAACAAATGTTGTTATGCAGGCAAACTAGCTTCTTAATTCTAGGGCAGACAGTGTTCTGTGGGTGTAGGAAGGCTTTCCACCTGAAGAGCCATGTATTGAAAACTAGGGAGAACTTCCACCTGGAGATCTTGTTACCAAAGACAGCTTGGGTTTCCCAGCTGCCCTCACTGGGATCCTACCAGGTAGCACAAACGCCACTATCACTACAAATCCACCCTGAGCTGCACCAGCAGTGAAGGCTGAAAGGTGCCCAGTGCTGCTAGGGTGTTAGAGCTGCTCCCTTTGCTCTCAGAAGTGCCTTGTGATATTTTTTTTTTTGGACTGCCCATCAGCTTCAAGTAGCTGACCATAAGCGGCTGGTGTGGTTTAACCTGGCAGGCAGCTAAATACCACACACAGCTATTAGCTCATTGCCCCCAACCCAGTGGGATGGTGGAGAGAATCAGAAAAAAGGGTAAACCTCATGAGTTAAGATAAAGGCAGTTGAATAGGATGGAAAGGGAAAATAATATAATAATGATAATAATAAAAGAAAATATAAAACAAGAGATGCACAATGCAAATGCTCACCACCCACTGACTGATGCCCATCCAGTTCCTGAACAGTGGCTGTCCAGCTAAATTTTCCCTAGTTTATACAGTGAGTATGGTATGGACTGTCCCTTTGGCCAGTTGGGGCGAACTGTCCTGGCTGCACCACCTCCCAGCTTCTTTTGCATCTCCAGCCTCCTTGCTGAAAAACCCTTGACTTAGTATACACATTGCTTAGCAACAACCAAAACATCAGTGTATTATCAACATTTTTCTGATACTAAATCCAGAACACAGCACTACACCAGCTCCTAGGAAGAAAACTAACTCTACCCCAGCCAAAACGGGACAGTGGTAGATGATTTTTGAATATATAACGGGGCAACAGAGGAGGAAAGGGAACATAAACCTGTTCCAAAATAAATTCAGAAACTGTGAAGCCTTGAAAAAAAAATTAAAAGTAATAGCTTAAGAGTTACAGGGCATAGTTTTAACTGGAATTAAGAAAAAGACATGATGTTTTGTTCTAAACATGTCTTCTCTGGATGCTCCTGTGATACTTCTTCTTTTTCTTTCTACTTGTGGTAGAGTCAATTCTACTCAGAACTTACCCATATAGGCATTAAGTTAGTGTATATATTGTGTATATTTGACGTATGGTTAGATAATGCTATAACTTTTGTGAATTTCTGTACTGGTAACTTTGACTATCTTTTCTTATTTAAGAAAACAGAAGAATGAGAGATTTCAAATGAAAACAAAGCCTTTGATAAAAGAAGTAAATTTTTGTGTACAATTTAATGCTCACAGAAGACAGCGCTGAAATCAGGATGTTGGAAAATACACTGAAAGTGGTATTTAATCAGAAGGTCAAGAACATTGTAGTGTCATTAATGGAACGGTAAATACTGCATGCTGGCATAGTAGAGAACAGCTTTTGCCTTTAGGTAATGGGATGTGACAAGGTGCATGGTTTCACAATACCTACACATGTAATGCATAAGTAGCAGCTTTCAAGGCTACTTTGAGCTCTTATCATGCTTGCAGTTTAAGTCTAACTTGCACAATTACCATATATACTTTTCATATTATTATTTCTTAGCAAAAGGTAAGCAAGAGGAAAATATTTAGTTCAGTGGTAACATTAAAGTGAAACACGATAGAGCTTGGGGGGTGTGAAGGCTTTTCAGTAGTTATTTTCTTACAGTGTCATCTGTTAGGGTTTCGGTTCCCTTCCATCCTTGGGGTATTCCAGGGCCAAGCAGGTTACAGGAGCTCCCCCACAGGAAGGAATGTTTCTCTCTTTTTCACTAGAGCTCTGCTAAATATCCTGATGGTGCCCCAAAATTCTGTTACCTACCATTAATGGGAGAATCTCAGACCACCTAAGAAATACCATCTATCAAAACACCATTTGCTGTCAGTATCAGACAACAATAGATAATAAAAAGTACGCTATAAGTAGCATGAGGAGATTTAAAACCATTCACATTCTAGATGGGCAAACGGAAATAGACCAAAAGTAAAAGACTGATGTTTAGTTCTGTTAAGGATTTATCACTCCAGATGAAACTCACATGAACTACGGGTTTTCATCAACTGAAAACCGGGTTGTATGTGACATAACGAGTATCACGGTATTCATGCAAGTTGGTTTCGGGAAAAAGATGCGTACTTGTGTAAGTCACCTGTTTGATTATTAGTATCAGCTTTTAGAAACAGAATATTAAATTTTTCTTCTGATCAATCTGAACTTTACAAAAAGGGCTATTTATTTCACTAGAAGCACTATTTACTAAACAGCAGATTCATCCGTCTATTATTTGCCTTCACAATTAAAACATGCTTGTTCTATGTAACTAATTACACCAATTAATTACCATCCTAGCGGTATTGTCATGATCCGTCAGTTTGGTGAGTTAATGTTACACTCATGTCCCATACTCAATTAAACAATCAATACAACCAATTTGAAATCAGTTGTATCATGCCTTATAAATCACTGCATCATAAACCTTAACAATACCAACATGTAGTCAGTATAAAATGGAACTAAATTAGTGGTTTAGGACTGGAGCAATTAAAAAATGAGTTATGCAAGCATTCTGGGATCTCCATGTGGAATGTGGGAGTTGTCTCCATGCACCACATGCAAAAGAAAAAAAAACAACCCTTAACTCACAAAGATGAAATACAGGTACTGCAGGAGAAGAATATGGCATGTATATTACATCAAAGCCATTTCTTAAATTCTTGCGTATCTGAATGAATTTAAGATACAGGGACAACAGGATAAATTAAATTCCTTGCAGGGCACATAATCTCAAGGGAGATGGATGCTCACATCGGAACGCACATTAGGGCCTGGTAATGTCCCCTGCAAAAGGCACCAAGAGGTGCCTGCAGAAACAGCCATGTTTCCTCCTCCAGCGTGACCTTGTGTGAAGCTGTACAGCTCTGCTGGAACAGAGCGCTTGGCATTTGGATGAGGATACCTTTTGGACCACACTCTGATGTAAGCCTGGAACTCATCTGTTGATGTTGGCGAGATAGGTATGAAAAGCACTTTAATTTGTACGTGTGCATGTGTGAGCAAACACATGCCGCCTTCCAGCGATCCTGTAATGTGCCACTGGACTCTTTGTGGAGGCAGTGGGGAGAACTTCCCAGGCTCCTCTGGAGCCAAGCCCACTTCCCGCTCTGCCAGAGCTGGCCTGCCACATTCAGAGCTTTGTACCGATATTCACCGGGTAGTGCTGTGTGATCTAGAGGGTAAATTAGGTTTTGCTTCTCTGCTGCGTTCTTTTAAACTGAACTACAGACTTTCTGTTCTTTAGGTTTAAAGCTGCAAACATGTACCACCATAAAACTTTATGTCCTGGTCAGCCATTTAAAACTGTCTGTTGAGCTGGGTTTTCTTCCTCTTCTCAAGTACTACAGATGGAAGACACACTGCTCAGCAAAAAAAGAGTTTCAAAATATGCAGGGATGAGAATGAGAGGCAGTACTCTCCTAGAGATGATTAATAAATTTTGCTAGATCATTCCAAACTGAACTAGAGGAAAGGCAACAAAGGCCTAATAGATTTTAAATTAGTAACAGGATGATAATTGGACATCATGGAAGCTGGTTGCATTGTGTTTGTTTAGGTGAACACAGAAGTCTCTTACTCAGGTCACAAGCTGGCAAAGCTCTTCACCCTCCCCTTTTCCAGCTGATAGTACGAGGTGGGTTGGCACTGCAGGGCAGGCATGGGCTGGAGGGGACCTGGGTGCCAATGCCACAGCTGCCTGCTTGTCTGGGGAGAGTTTTATTGCCTTGAGTCATGTCAGAGTATAACTTTTTCTATTATTAAGTGCCATCTGGAGTGCCTAGAGCTTTCTGAGAAGCGTCTTTTTTAGTATATGACGTATAGGCAAAGGAGAGACAAATACATAGATACAGGTATATGGGCTCTGTTCTTGGTATCTCAGATGTGTACTGCATTTGCCAAAACAGCAGTAGCAACCTCCAAAGCTGAGATCAGGCAATAGAATTGCTCCTTTTTCTTTTCCTGTGTGATAGGCTTTCATCATTCACTTGGCGTTTAAGTAGCTGGCTGCTGCTGGGTAGTCATTGGTCTTAGGTAGCTTTTAATGAACCACCTTCAACCCACTGTCTCTGCTACTGTTTTCTTTGGTATGTTTGGCCCCACTTGTAGCTTTCTTCAGTAAATCAGAAAGGGCAGGTGACACAGTCTGTAACATCAGGGAGGGTGGAGATGGGATGTTTAGATATCCAGCTGCCCAGCCTGTGCTGGATTGTCTGTTCTCAAGTACTTTGTCACTCAACTATGCCTTGTCCTTGTATGTGACTTAATTTCTTTAACATACTGAGTAATTACATAAGTAGGAGGTTTCCTGTACTCTGCTGAATTGGTCAGCTTGCAACTGAGGACAGATAAGAACAACTGCATTTTCCAGAGTAGCACTTCCAGCTCTGTTATGTCCAGAACAGTTGTGTTTCCCCCTATAAAATTTCATAAAAGATTGGCTCATTTCTGTCTCGGAGAATCAAGATCCTCCAGTGTCTGTCACTGACATACCAGCAGAAGCTGAGAATCATGTGCTTCTACCCTAAGCTGCAGAGTCCCCATAAAGAGACCATACCCTTTTGGGATTTGTCATTTATATGGCACTCGTGAGGTCTGTGCTTTCCAGCCTGACTGATCAGTGCCCACGTAGCTGTGAGGAAGGATAGACTTTTAAGATAATGTCACTCCAGAGACAAGTATTTAGCAATGTCATTTATGTTGGCCCTGTCTTTGCAGCATTATTAGAGTGTCTTTCATCTCTGTGATTGGTGTACCCCTGTTAGCCTAGATTTGTTGTTCCCTAGAAAGCTGTCTTCTCGCAACAGCTCTCCACTACAGTCTGCTGAGAATGCTGGTGCAGTTAGGATCATCAGACAAGAATCTGGTTTACCTGGTTCTACTTCTTACACTTTATTTTCACATGGCCCAGCTACCAGTTTGCCTTCCTATAAGGAATCAAAATTTAGGGTATCGAGTTCTTCAGCCTTTTCAGTGAAGGACAGGACTGTGTATATTGTGTTTGGAAAGCAGGCAATTTCCTGCTTTCCAAACCCCTTTAGAATCATTAACTCCCAATACAGAGCTTACTGTGGATAATAAACTCCTATGTGTGCTCCTGACTTGCACACTTATGGCCAGTGGTGACAATAAAACGTCCTTTTAAAGGCGTAAGACTGGCAGGGATGCAAATAAGGCACTGAGATGCCAGCACTGGCACCACCTTCCCCCAAGTCCTGTAACAAGGGCTGAATGGCAGTGGATATCTCCTTTCTGGAAACATCCCACTGCTTCCCTTCAGCAGAACCTTTTACCACAGAGTGGAACAAGACAGTAGCTTGTGCCAACACACCAGTGTCGGGTTCAGGAGCCAAACCTTGCTGTGTTACAACCTTCAGAAAGGGATATCCATGATCTTCCCTCACTGCAGCCCACAAAAGCAACATTAACTACAGCTAGTGTCACCTTGCCCCCATCTCCTGGGCATTAAAATTCTACCAGCATTAACATCCGTGCAGTTCTTTACTAGCTCCCCGCTCGGGATGTATTTCACTGCTATAACTGTTATAATATTACACTCGCCTCATAAATATCCATTGACAAGCTGGAGCATACAACTGAAGTTAAGTTTAAATACATGTAGGGTTTTTTTCAAGATAACTGATTTATATGTTTACTTTGGAGAAGAGTTGCTAACCCACCCATGTCCTGTGCAGCTCTACATAGCATTCAGAGATTTAAACTCACATCTCTCTTTCTCATGCTCGCTTTTTGTCCCTGATGATCAGGTAATCCTTTGTCCCAGAGACTTGGGAAGCTCAGAACACTTTAAGAATGTGGAACAGGCTTTACACTTCTGCCAACAGAAGCCTGTGTGGTCTGTTGCCAAGCCCTTAGTGCTGAAACCTTGTCTCTGCAGATGTGTGCTGCTACCAGCATGTTTATTTTATATAAAGCAAAACCATTTAAAATTGTCTGAGTTGCCTGTCCTTGCATATGTTCTCCTTATTACCTGCAGAAGACCACCCACCACAGGTTTCGGTGGCTCCATGCTCACCAAATGCCATCCTGAGGCAGCACCGTTAGGCAGCTGCATAAGTTGCAAGTGAAGAAGTCTCAGTCATCATCACGTTTTCCATGGAATAGATCAGCAATGAATCTCTTAGAGGAATTATCCTGAACTGGCATTACTACTACACATCACTACTGATGCAGACATCAGGCTCAATTCTAGGGCTGCCTGAGGAGGTTTTCTTTCCAGAATTACTTAATTGATGGCTGAAATGTCACTGACAGAGATGAGGTAAACTCTGAATCCCAAGAACAACAGTCAGTGGGCTCAAAAATCTTCCTAAAATAACAACCACATAATAAAATAAACAACCTACAGATGAATGGTGCTATATATTTTTACTCAAAGATTTTTTTTTCACTCTAGCAATTTTTGCGAGTAACTTGAGATAAGTGGAAAGGCATATAACTTGTTTATTATCCCCATATTTATGTAGTGTGGCCTCCTTAGCATTTGTGTGTGAACCTCATGATCTTTCCAAGCATTCTAGAAATCCTGTAGGTCAACCTTCAAAAGTCACATAATCTGAATTTCAAGAACAGTAGTTTCACAATGAAAACTGGCAGTATCTGCCTTAAAACATGTCTGCTTTGAGGAGAATGTGCCAGTACAATTACAGGTAAATCGGTAGCTGAGTCTGACTTCATAGCCACCTTTAATCCCTTGGTCCTGCTTTAGCTGTGGGCAAGTGAAGGTGCAGAAAAGGAGGACAGGATTGACTTCTTCTAAAAGACAGTTCCTGTCTTTCTGCACCAAATAAATACTGTATTTTAGAGTTTCGGTCAAAAAACGAAACTGCCAGTAATAGGTTCAAAATAGGTATTTTAAAGATGCTATATAAATATATAAAATGCATCATGAAGGGCCAAGAGTCTGTAGTAGCTGTGTCAGATAAGTATTTCTTGCAGGAAAATATGCAGCTCACTTGTAGCCATCTGCATCAAACTTTTAGCTACATACAAGTATTATGCAGTAAGAATTTGTGGGGAGAAGCCCTGCCAGTATCTTAAACCTATTTATATGTTATATCTGATATAGTCTCACTTCAGCAGTCCACTACTGTTGAACAAAGTTGCTAAGTTCTTTTTTGCTGGGTTTTTTTCAAGTGCTTGTGACTTAGGCATTTGTGTTGGTAAATCTTGTCTTGATGTAATTTGCTAGATGTTTGGAGCAAACATTCAGTGATGCAGAGCAAGTGTGCACATGTAAAATGCTGCTGTTGTGATCTGGCAGGACTTGGTATCGGCTTCGTACACACTTTGCTTAGATATAAATGAAAATACTTGTGCAGTGAGGAATCAAGGGGTATTATCTGTAGTATTTTTAGTACATATGCAGCTTTGAGAAAATGCTATTAAGAACAGCTTTTCACCCCACTAATAATGCTTATTTTGTAACTGGACATATGGACATTTTAGCACAGTTGCTACAGCAAACAAAATCTTCGAAGTACATGTTTACCAGTGGTGTAATCTTGTGAAACCCAGGAGTGAAGGGATTTTGTAGCTCATTATGCTATATGCCACTGAAAGGGGTGCTTCTGCCAAGACTCTCATACTTGAGAGCAAAGATGGAGGGTTGGACTTTCAAGACTGTTTTCCCACCTTTGAAATTCCAAGTTAAAACTTCCACAGAGTAATCCGAATAGCTTCAGCCACACTGAATTCCTGTTAATGAAGTCAAACATGAGCAGCACAGGCACTGTATAGCTGCACACCTGATCTGCACAGACTTACCGTCTGTGGGGCTGCTCGAGAAGGGGACACAATCAGTAAGAGTGAGTGCCAGTCACTCCGTAATTTATATAACACAGAGGCACCTCTTGCCCTGACCAGTTTTCAGAGATGGACAAGAAGGGGAGTGGATTGCAGAGCTATGCAGACAGCCAGGGAAGAGAAAAGAAACAAGTGTTCAAGCTAGCATGAACATTTGCCATCCTGCCTAGACAGGTTTTAGTAATGGGAGGGATTTATCGTTCTTTGCCAAGTTTTCTCTGACTGCTTTATTAAGCAGTTCTCCAAATAAACTACCGCCTTGAAAAAGAGTGGTTGTGACAAGCTGCTTCTCCTGCGAGTTGGCCTTCCAGGTCTGGGAGAAGAGAGTGCGATGAGCTGCTGAGCCGGTTGTGTGGGCCTTAGGGAAGAATAAAACTGGATGCATTTGTAGCATCTGCTTCAAAAGGAGGTTGTGGCAAATATTTTATTCAGCAGAGCTGGAGGTCTCCTGTCTCTAGAGGGCAGGAGTTTGTTGTTTTCCTCGTACAAGGCAAGCATTGCTTATGCAAAAGGAAGGGATGTGGAAATGGCCTGGAGAGCCCCTGTTTCTCTGCCATGGATTCTTTGGAATGAGGGCCCAGTGCTCTCCATCTGAACCCTGGGCAGTAAACCTCACTCACTTGCAGTGCTTCTGCCTCCCTGGAAACACACCATAGCCTGGCGAGGTTTGACCATTCTTTCCTGAAGGGAAGGACACACTATTGTTTTCCCATTGCAAGTGCCTGCCAATGGAAGGCTCTTCTCCTTCAGATCTAATTATGCCTTGGAAGGCAGATCAAGCTTGTTCTCACTGCCAGAGGGAAAGTGATCTCTGTCCTGGCAGCCATCCGAGCACACACCTAACCCAGTGCTAACGCTCCCTCACATGGGCACGATAACCAGGACGTTTCTCTCCCATCATCCCCAGAGTGATACGCAGAGGTGACACTGGGAGAGTTTGCTTTTCTCTAGTGAGAAACCTGTGGGGTGGGATTGTAACACTGATGTCCAGGTGGAGCTTCGAGAGTTCTTCCTTAATTTCTGAGGTACACGAGCATTGCTGCAGTGGGATGGGGGTGCTGAATTAAGAGGAGGGGGGATTTTGCTGCAAAGCATCTTGGCTCTTTGAGCTCCTCTAGAACTTTGTACAATGAGTCCTTGTCAGGAATAAGTAATACTGGGGACCCCATTTATGTTGGGGGAACTCTGGCCAAACTGACAGCAGGTCTGATCTTTAGTGCCAAACGGTTTTCTCTTGTTAACATCCTAAATGATTCCTTGAGTCCTCTGCATCTTTTTGTAGGAAGAAAGAGAAATATATGCTACTAGATGCACCATGTTTTAAACCTCACAAAATCAGAAACAGAGCCCAAATTTAAGCCCACTAAAACCAGCACATATTAAAACATGGCACTTTGGGGCCTTTTTCTTCTAAAAAGGCAAAGAATATAAAAAATTTACAGTTGCTAGAGATGGCATCTCTAAAGCACAAGTCAAATATCTCCATTATGCTTCCTTCCTCCCTTCTGTGCAACTTCTGGAAATGGGAAGAATGCAATTTATCATTCTCTGAAATCAAAGGTAACAACAAATAAACCATAACTGTCAGAAGAACCACTCTCTTCAAACTTCTTTTCTCTCATGTCATGACCTCAACTCAAGAAAGTTCCCTTCAAGCCCCTCCTAAAATCTCTTTCCTTTAGGAATACTCCCCAATCTCCTTTTCCTGATTGACTTCTCTGACGCAGACTTTTCTGAAGAGATGTCATCTTCTTCTGATAGCTCATATATTTAAGAAGCAGATACTCTACAGCTGTAAAATCCATAAGTCATCCAAGGGTCATGTTCTCAGCTTGTTGCAGAGTAATAATGTGGAATTCATACCCCACCTAAAAACCTGACCCATTTGATTTTTACAGTATCTGACTGACATATGATAATTACTTGTAAGGAGAGAAGTCACCCCAACTATATAGTATTTAGGATGCTATGTAAATTCTTTTTAAATAGTTATAACAAAACTATGATGAGGAAAAAAATCCACTTAAGAAATTCTGTGGGAAAATGTGCATCTATTTGAAGAGGCAGGTAATGTTTAAGTTGATTCTCTTTGGAGGAAGACTAGAAAGCCCCCAGCATGGTGGGAGGGCGCATCTCTACTGCAGTTGTGACTGCTTAGATTGAGATTGCTCTGTAGATGGAAAGACAGAGCCTCAGCACAAATCTTGCTCTCGCCCTGCCACACAAATGCCTGCACACACGCTGCATGTAGCAGCCCTCTAGATGCCACTGTGATCCAGCTGTCACTTCACCGAGTGAAGCCTGTGCAGTGTTATCTGATAGCTGGATCCTTAACAGTGATAATGAATTCAGCATTAATGACATTGACCACTGGACCCAGTAAAGAATGCAAATGCCAAGCTGTTTCCCCACCCTCAAATCATGTTGGCTTCCCTGGTACGGTGAGCACACGTCAGTGAGTCAGCTCTCTCTCTTGCAGAAAAATCCCCACAGCCCATCATTAGGCTTTTGTTTTAATTCAAATGGATTAGTAATCATAAATGTCACAGATATTTGGACATCCCTCCTCCACCCCCCTCCCAAGAAAACAATCTTCCATTCAGAGCAGTGTTAGAAGGGGCAGCACCAGAATCCTCTACCTTGGACCAAGGCCTAAATCCTTGCTGAAAAGCAAACCTTCATGCAACACCACAATTAAAACAACCAAAGAAGATATCTTCTCCTATGGTGTCTTCCACATCTGATTTAGACCTTCTGGATTATGAGAGGAGAATGAATCTGTCTGATCTGTGTTCATACACATCTCTGTCAGCCTGCCTTGCTCTCAGTTTGCAAAGATGTCTATTATTTGTGTCAAGCATATTTCAAACAGTGCTAATTTATTGCTATTGTTGCTAGCGTTATTACTGGTTGAAGCCCTAGACATTGACCCACAATCCACTGTACTCAGAGAACAGAGGAAAAGATATTGCTGTAATTTGTCCATTACAATAAAAAGTGCTTCTTTCTGATGCTAATAAATGGGGACAAAGACGAAATGCCAATATGCTTTTCCGTATCTGTCTCGCATTTGAATTAGGAGTTGGTTGTTCTGTGTAGTAACACGAACTGTTACAAGTGAGGGCTGTATGTCTGGGCCCCTTGCATATATTTTAAAATCATAACCTCTGATTTGGACATTATAGACCATAGATGAGATGCACTGCATGGAGTCACAGTCCTCTGGTGAACTGTAGCTACTTGCAGCAGGCACAGGTCAGAGCAGCCTTTGAGTAACAGAGCTCTTGCACAATGGAAGGATCAATCGGTAGCCAGCAGAGGAAGAAAGGAATGCAAGAGCTCTCCTTGTACGAGAAGTTACTCCAGCAAGCAAGACAGGGTGGGAAGCACACATGCAGCAGGTTTCTGTAGTAATTCTTTGCCAAGAGGTCTGTAGTTTAGAAAGACTGTTGTCCTGGGTTACCTTGACAACTAGAAGTACACTCCTTATTTCCTTCTAGCAAGGCATTTGTTAACAATTCTCTTGGATGTCATAGTGTCATAGTTACCAGCTTCTGTTAATTTTTAGGCTCTAGTTCTGATCTCGCGTGTCTTGCTGTAAATCAGGAATAGTTCCTTTAAAGTCAGCAGTGTAAAGCTCATGGAAATAAGATCCAAAGCTGGTCCTCAGACGGTATTATGACAGTGTGGTGTCTATCGTAGGCTCCTGTTCAGGACTACCAAGCAGCTGGCCACCACAAGCAGTGCTGGCAGTGTCTAGGATATGTGCACTGTAAGGAGACATTGCTCAAGTCCTTCAGCAACTGCACTCCCTTCCTTGTGGAGTGGGGTATGTGGGCTGAACTCTGCATTCTCTGAAATATTTTATCCTCATTGGAAAAATATTTTTCCTCATTTTTTCCTCACTGCTATAGGTGTGCTTAGTGGAGATGTTAATCTTCTCCAGAAGCTAAGAGAAATGTCCCATGGGGACACAACTCAAATTGCATTCATTCTCTTCCCTGTATGTTTTTCCTAAGTATACATTACTAGCTACTCCTGGAAGAAGGATTTGGTATGGGTCGAGTTGTGCTCTGAATCCTGAGGAAGGTTAGGATGTATATGGTCTACAGAGCTACTCACATGGCACGTGCTTTTGTCGCTGTCAGGCACTGTCTAGATCACTTGAGTTCTAAGCATCTCTGTGCAGCCCATCTCTCAATTCTCCTGAGAAATACGGGGCAGTGGGTATGTGGTACTGGATTTATTCTGTTTTTCAGTTTCCACCTTACCATTTCTCCCTTCTTTTATTTTGATGGGTGTAATATGTATAATGAGTTTGGGTTTTGGTGAGTCTATTGTACATATGCCCAGAGATCTTGGTATTAACTGCAGTTTATAAATTAATAAATAAATATGCTCATTTGTTGTAGAATTTCTATTGTTGATTTGGGAACAGTAAGCTCTTGCAAATCTCAGCTTTCACCTTGCCAATCACTGTATTCCTGTAAGTGCACTGCAGTTATTTGGAACCTTTTCTGGGTTGGTGTTGGCATCCTTTTGCTAGATTACATTTATGCATTAGTACCATCTGTGCCTGCTGTACCTTCTGTGAGTTAGCTCTGGCCAAATGACTGGCATTTATCTGGAAGTGCACTAAAAAAAAAAAAAAAAAAGAGAGAAAAAAAAAGAGGGGGGAGGAAGAGAGATAGTAAGGATGGTACCTAGAGCTTTATGCTTGCTGCTGGCACTAATGGATCTCAGGGAAGAAGACACACTGGTGAGCACAAACACCTGCACTGATGTTCCTCATTTTAACTGCTGATGAAATCTGCTGTGTCCTTTCTGAGTGTTTCTCCCTAAATAAGAGCTGCTTCACGCTGTTGTGTTATTCAGATAAATTTTGCTACCCTTGTGTTCAAAGGGAAGACAAACTGGCCAGACTTGGGAGAAAAAAACTACTGCAGTCTGAGGGATAGTTTTGGATTGGTCTTTTTACACTGCGTCATGTTTCAGTTTGGGCAGAGTGATGCCTTTAATCTGTCAGGTAGTATTGAAGGTTATTTACAATATTGAATGCATATAGGAATGCAGATATCACCATGCTGGGTTTATCATTTTGCTTTTCATTCAGAGTCATCTGTTGATCAAAAAAATTTTAACTGTGAAACAGCCTGCTATAGTTTCTTTCCTATAAATAAAGGGAGAGGCGAGCATTTTCTTTTGTTACTAGCTTTTAAATGTCTGTTTTCTTGTTTGTTAAAATAAACAAAAATTGTTCCCTGTTCAAAGTCAGAGAATACTGATAAGCAGCAGCATAATAACCTTCTTCCAGGATTCCTGAGAAATCGAAGCATTTTGCAAAGTCCAAAGCTTTATTACTACCCGTGTCAGAGGAGCAAGCAGTACACAACTGCCATGCTTTCATAGGCAGTCTCCACCTTCAGCCCCCTCCTGCTTTGACTTCCTTCTCCCCGATGTCTGTATAGGTATTTTCAAGAGAAGGGCCTCTGAAACTTCTGTTTCTGTCTATCTGTGAGACAAGGAAAGTCTTAACACTAATGCAGGGAAGGGAATTTCTAGCAAAGCCTATGAAAGCATCACGGTCCAGGTTTGTCCACACCTGTCTCTGGACACAGACTGACAGGCATCATCCTGGGCACCCCTCC
Organism: Pampusana beccarii; assembly: GCA_013399365.1. Lineage (NCBI taxonomy): Eukaryota > Metazoa > Chordata > Aves > Columbiformes > Columbidae > Pampusana > Pampusana beccarii. The sequence continues at coordinate 186,034 of VWYH01003319.1, read as the reverse complement.
AATATTTAGAGGGTTTTTTGGTTTTGTTGTTTTTGTTTGGTTGGGGTTTTTTTTTGTTTGTTTGTTTGGTTGGGTTTTTTGTGTTTGTTTTGGTTTGGTTTGGTGGGGTTTGTTTGGTTTTTTTTCCACTCAGTACAGTTACATCTGCATCAAGAGTTAAATTGCTCCTAGCTCTGCAGCTCTCTCATCCAGTTGAACAGGTCTGGTCATTTAAGAGATTGTGAACTAAAGGCAAAGACTTTCTCATTTTACTATATTTTTGTTTAAGATCACTTTTGCTGAACTCAAGAAAAATAACTTTTTGTGCATACTCTCAATTGATAGCAGTTTGGATCAATTTGTCCTAACTAGGTAGGTAAAAAAATACAAAGAGCAGATATAAATACAAATTAAAGAATTCTTAAACTGAACATAACTGTCTGTTAAGAATTTAAAAAATAATTATCTGGCTTAAAAATTACTTTCATTAAATCAGTGCAATGTCAACAAAAATAATGTGCCTTACCCAGCCTAACCCTTATTAGAGAAAGAGTACACAAGCTTCTGGCAAAAGGGCTATGAAGCCATCTCTGAGCTGAACCCAGTTCCTACTGAGGCTGATGAATCAAGTGCTCTGCTGCAAAGAAGGTCTCATCTTTGTGTTTGCCTGGACAGTGCCAAAACTGACAGAACCCTCTCTTACTTGTAATTTAAACATTCTCTGAAATTGGGATGACCTAGCAGTAGACCCTCTCAGCAAGAAAATATGTTGGAATATTGGCAGTTTTACTTGCGCACCGTTTGCATGGTCCATTCACAGTGTATTTTTACTGAGATCTGATATTGTAAAGTAGAGCTTGTGACACACGTATACAGCACGTCTCCTTCATGGGCTCACCTCCAATGCCAATGCTTGCTGTTTAGGCATTTGCATTCCTGGGCAGGCGGACTAGTGTGGAAATATAAGGGTATAATCATGATCTGTATGTGCTGCCTTTTTGCTATGGGATTTGTATAGCAGGACGCGGTCTGCAATAGTAAGCTCTTAGCAGCAGCTCCATCAGGACAAGAGAAGCCGTTAAGCTTCAGCAGTGCTGAGAGCAGGTTTTGGAGGCAGTGGTGCATGAGAAAGGCACGTGGCCCTCAGGCCACTCACCCACCCTGGGGGGCACTGACCCGTTCCCACCTGGACCAGCCTGAAACAGGGGACGAAGATTCACCTTGTGCTTTTGGAGCCATTCCCTGGAGGGAAGAGCTTGGGGAGCACAGTCTGCTGAGGACACAGAAGGCATAAAAGCAACAGTGGCTGTTCTTGGATGGTTACATGAAGGTCAGTTTTTCAGACATGCCCTTACAGGTATACTGAACTGATCTATTCTCCAAAGTACTTGTTGGCATTCTCTTCTTTACACTTTGTGCTATCTCGAACACTCTTGCTTCAGATATACATCACGATATATGAGAGAAGAACTAGAGCTACTTTTATTTATCTATAATAAATATTTTTTTTTGTTGTTTTGTTCTGAATGACCACTTTCACACTGTGGAATCTCTTCTACTAAGAATATGATATTTGGAATTCAAGATTTGCTTTATCTTTCTTTCCATATGTTGTGTGTTAAGCATATGCTATACTTTATATTTAAAAACTAGCAGCAGACTGAAAAAATAGCCCACACCACAAAAACATGTTTGCTTCATTATAAAAAGCTTCTGGTTTTTGGTTTTGTTTTTTTTCTAACACATGGCAGGGAGGGAAACACCCTTGAGGACAATTTCAGACTGTGAAACTGACTTTTCAGAGCTTTGGAGAGCAAACATCTGGTTCTTCATTTGCTGCATATATAAGGCTTATCAGAGCATGGCCATGTAGAAGCTGGGATCAAGTTGTCAGCTTTGAAATTAAGGAAGGAAGACCCTCCACTTAATTTAGGGATTGCCTTTTGAATACTTGGTAGTACTTAAAAGTGACCTCTACTGAAAACCTGCACTGATACAAATTTAAAATGACCACTTTCTGACATAGATGTAGGTTCCTACCTTCTGACCTAGAGGACCAGAGGACCTTCCCTGTCTGTGATTATGCAGGGTTTTCCTATTGATCTTCTGCTTCTGTATATAGAGGTATTCATTGCTTACCTGGTACAGGGAGCAAAATAAATTCAGCACAGAGCTGCATGCTAGGTCTTGAATGTGCAATAGCCTGGCCTAGCCATAGCAAGATGGCTGATCCATCTTGCAGTACCAAAATATCAAGAAATGCACTACCAATTATTTTATATATGCCACCGTTATTTTACATAGGCTTAGCCTCCAAGCTTGCTTGTTTCTCCCTGAGTGGATGCTGGGAAATGTCAACAAGAGAAAGAGAAAAAAAATTTAAGGAATTTGAAAGAAATTATCATAATCCTCATAATCTCAATATTGTTGGCTGGCTAAGGTATTCAATTTTTTTTAATTAAAAAGAAAATTAACAACCAATAAAAAGAGCTCCTTATTTAAGAGTAGAGAAATGGTACAGTATGTTTAAATCAAGGTAACATTTACAATCCGGTGATAAATCGAATTGGTGAATTTAAGAAAGGAAATGAGGTATGTCATTTGTTATATAAAAATGAAGTTATGTGGCTGTTGCTATGGTGACACCTTGTTTATTATACAGCAGAGTAAACTGTGAAAATGTGCTGCCTGAGAGCGCTTCAGAGTACTTAATTCCTCCCCCCACCTCTCATTCTTTTAGGTCTTTTTCATGAATGTTTCATTTGCTGTTTGGAAGGGCAGGAGGAAATGCCCAGTCATCCTCGAGCTAGGTATGAATATTTTAAACTTTATGAAATCACTGGTAATTTAGAACTTGTCTCTGAAATTACTTGGTAAATGACCACAGCAACATTTAGAAGTAAAAAGCAATGAGGTGTGCACAATTATCTTCTAAAGCTGGAGACACACACATACTTAAGCATGAATTTAATTATAATACGGGTAGATGGCTGCCTTTTTAAAATCCTATCACTGACGAGGATGACAGATATTTCTAGTTGAAACCATAATATAACAGCAGCCTACACTGTTAAATTATAAACTTACAAATAAAAATTCTCTTGCAAAAATAAATGATATGATTAATTATAGTAATTAGTTGCATATTTCAATTTATTTTTTCAAACGAATGTTAAATTAGTAAAGATAGCTGTGTGAACAGTCTTAAAATGGCTTACATATATTTAGCTGCAGTTAGTAAAGGGCTGACTTAAGGTACATGATTTTCATAATTTTTAAATGACCCAGGCATGTTGGTAAGTGGTCCTGTACCAGTTGTAATATAATTCAATCAAGCCAGTCTATCATTTGTGTATGTAAGGCCTTACTGAAATAGCCATGTTAAGCCCCACTTTGCCTGTCTAAATATCCTTATTTCTAATTACACCTTTGCAAACTGACTGAAGGTTTCAGAGTTGAATACTTGTATGTAATCTTACTTGCTGTAATGGACAAATTAACGGCCCATTTTTTTGCTCCCACAGTCTTTAAAGTTGTAAACTTTGTGAATGGGATAAACAACATACCTCAGCTAACAGAACAGAAGCTGCCATCAATGAAGTGGGTTTTTTCCTTGAGTAATCCTGTTAAAATCCACAGGGCTACATTAAGACACCGTTAACATAGGAAGGTGTACAAAATATTGTCGGTGTCATGTAATAAACATGTAAAATGTAAAGATACTGGAAAATTTTGTTAGGAAATATATCTGTAAAATCTATCAAAAAACCCACAACTGATATGAGAAATTGGAATGTGGTCAGTCTCTATATTGAATCAAATCTTATTTCAACGCCAAGTCTTGTTAAAATAAACAGTCTTCCTGCAGTGCTTGCAACCCAGCCATCACAGCATTATAAATTAATGCAAAAGATGCCAAAAGTTCCCTTAAGTAGAAAACCTCAACATGCAGATGTTAAATGAGATTTACGGAAGAACCCAGTCTCTGAGTCCCACTGAAACACTTCGCATCCTGTAAACCTTTTTGAAAATCTCAGTCCTATTTTACTGAAATAGTCAGATTTGCTGGTCAAACTAGGTTCTCCATCAGATGAGATGGAATTTATGGGGACAGATGGCTTTCTTCCACACGCGCCTGTGTGACAGAGGATGTCCACGGAGCTTGGTGCACACAACCTGATATAAAATCAGGTTGGAGTTGGACCAGACTCATTCCCACCCCTCTTCCCTCCCTCCCCTTTCATGCAAAGGTACAGCAGGGGTCTCGGATCAGCACATGATGTTACGTACCATATGTGCTGAAATACCTACACACAAGAGGATGAGTTAAGGACAGAGTGTCAGCCTTAATTGGAGTAAGCTGTCAGCCCAGAGATACGCTTGCATATTTGAAAGTCTGCCACTTGGACATTAAAACAATCACATGCCAGAGCTCCTTCTCTCCCAAAGGACAGCGCAGATTAAACTCGGATGATGAGGCTAATGTGGAAAGAAATGGGTTTAGTTATGACTAAAGAGACAGGCTTTTTTTAAAAAAGCTGCTCAGTAAACAGCTGATTGAAGCAAAAGGAATAACTCATGTTTCCATAGCGAAAGGCATAGAACATGCACTTATGAGGGTTTGAGAGTTTCTTCCTAGGACTTATTAATAAAGGCTCCATTAATAACGTGATTTATAAACACTAATGAAACTGCAGAAGCTGACTTTTGTAACAAATAGGAATTATAAATTGGCATTACAGAGTAAATGTCAGAAGTAAACTTAGATGGAAATCCTACACCCACATAACACAGACCAGATAAAAAGCTTTGGCTGAATCCAAAACTTTGAAGGCTGAAAGCGCTTGCTAGGAAAGATTCCTCCCTGCAGATGAGTACATTAACTCAGCTATAGTCTCCCAGAAAAGAGCCACCTTACACTTCTTCCACAAAACTGTGGCCTTTGAAGAGACTAGTTGAGGCAAAAGTAAAACGATTAGGTAATGTTGAAAGAAGACGAAGCAAAAATCCCTTCAGTGCTCAAAGTTACAGATTTTCACTTCACTGATGGCAGCATTCCGTATTTTAGGACAGCTTATTACAAACTTCTAATTTGCTTGGGGAAAACCCTGTAATCTGTAACATTTGCTGTGTGTGAAACATAAGCAGGAAGGAGAAGTGATACAATCAAAGGACATGCAGCTGAGCTCACCCTTTCCACCTAACCTGTTTAAAATTTGAGTTGTGTCTGCAAAGCCAGGACACACATTTGTAGTGTATCACAGGCCAAATCTGCCACTAATTCTGTATTTTACTACAATTTATTGTTTTATGTGGAAGCAGTGTTTATTACGTGCATCAAAGACTCATTGCTGCAATGTGTCATCTCCTGGTGTCTTATTAAAGTAAGTAAGAACTACAGAAGCCAGGTGTGGGACTAGCACCAGGAAACACTCAAGGAAAATATTTATGTGAGTTATTGAGATTTCCTGTACAATAGCACTCTGTTTAAATGTGTTATCTTTACTATGGTAAGAGCCCGGATAAGAAGCTGACTAGAAAGCTGCTGGTCCTGATGAACAGCTCTGGGCACACAGCTAAGCATGGACTATGCATTCAGCTAGAAAGACGGCTGGTGGCTTTTCAGCTGGCTGCCAAGCCCCTTCCCCAAGTACCACAGCACAGTGCTTACAGGCTTTTCAAATCAGAATAGCCAGAAATGTAACTTTGTGCATGACTTCTCATTCTTATTAGGACCTACATGCAAAATCCATTGTAGCTGCGCTCATCCATGCTCCCTTATTTTTTCTTAATGAGCAAGTAAAACACGGAGAGGAAACGAAGTAGCAGCACCTGGTATTACAGAGGGGTACTGGTAATTGTTTTCTCCTCACCAGGAATATGTGATGGGGTCTTGGCAGTTTCTGAGGGCAAGCAAGGAAAGAGGTATATATCTGTGTGTGAAGAATGGACACTGGCATTGCGTTACTGATCTGGCCTAGTATAGTCACTCCCTGCCTCTCTGGCTCTAGCTCCTTTTCAGTCAGATAGCACTCTGCCACCTGACAGACATTGTATTTGTTAAAGGGAAAGCCTTCACTGCGAATGCTTCTACTTGCATTTGTTCTCTACCTAAGGTACAGGTCACCCAGTTGCACAGTCCACCTCAGTGAAAGAAGACTGAATCTTTATCAGGAATTCCCTGGGTAGAAAACATAGGATATGACTGCATAGCAGCCTTAAACTTTTTTTGAGGAATAAATTTTTAACATTAATAAAAAAGAAAGGAAAAAAAACCCAAACCTTTCCTATCTTTTTCAGAGGGTATTTTCACCAAGACTTTTCACTACTACAAATACAGATCAGGAAAAAATGTTTCTGCTCTTTATCTTTTTCTTACTTCTTCGCACAGACAAGTGATTTTGTTATACCTAATTAAAAAGAAGAAAAAAGTGGCCTAAGCTTAATTAAGATTTTAATTCAGTGACAGACTATGGGAATAAATCATTGCAGACCTGATAGTGACAATAAGAAAATACAGTACCTATTCTTCCTCTATAAGAGAGATAATAACAAATGATGAGGAAACCTGGACAGGAGGAAGGTATGCAAGAGCTTCTGCCCAATTTTGAGCCCACTCAGGCAAGATACAGCCACAGTGGGGTGATGCCACCTGTGGTAACCGTGCTTCCAAGATGGTATGGTGTGTCTTCTCCTGGGGCACACAGAGGTAGTGTCTTCAAGTGACTCCTCCTTTTTTATACGTTTCTGTCTCCTGGCTGCTCTGAGACTGGCAACATGCAAACGGACAGAAGGAGGAAAAGGCCAGCTTGTGTTTGAGAGAAGTATGAAAAAAAAGCGGGTAATACATCCTGTACTGTATGCATTAATTCTGTAAGGAATTAAGAAGCCAGCTGTATTGACATGCTATCTCAAAAATGGACATGAGCTTGTCCTGGTTTAATATGGTGCTCTAAACGCAGGAGGAGCTCAACAGAACATAACAGCATGTGGAACCATCATGAAGCACCTAACCAAAATAGCCACAGAGAGGCTGTAAGAGATTCAATGTGTTAGCAGCTGTGTGCAGGCAGAACTTCAGAGCTGCTTCTAAGAAATTACATGTTTGTTAGCTCAAATATTCAAGTGGGATGTTTTTAATCATCTGGTTTGCAATATTCAACTAGTTCTGGTACCAAAAGCGGGACAAGTATTTTACTGCAAGTCCTACCATTTCTCTTTCAAGCCATTAAAAGTTTACATATTTATTTCTGACCAGCATTTAAAGGTCCAGATGCTTCTCTAATTCAGTTAACCCCATGTTTCCACCTACAAAATCTGGATCAAAGTGCATAAAAAGTAACTTTCTCAAATACAAGTATGATTCCTAACTCTACTGCTAACAAGAACCAGAATGACTGTTAGAACTTTTTGTGGGTTTTTGGAACATGGACACATTCTTTGGAAATGTAGGAGAGAAATAGGGAAAATGTGAAACACTGGATTTTTTCCCAAGCAAAATAATAGCTTTCCTTAGCATTTAGTACTGGTTGTGAACACAAGAATGATAATGCAAACTCTGCAGAGGTGCATGGCCTAATCATTGCAAGTGGGGTGGAAATGAATGAAGATGAGACAAACAGTATCTTCCAGTATCTGCACAGAAACTCTTTTTTTGCATATTCAAATCAAGCTAATTAAGATCCCCTAAAGTACACAAAGTATCTTTGAGTAGCATCTCAGCTTGTACAAATTATATTAATTTTTAAAGTAAAAAACAGAGAAATGTTAAGGGGTAATTCTATGGTTTTATAGCATTTTTTAAGAAATGGGGGTGACAGGTAATCTATCGTCACTCTGTGGCTGTTAAGTTCTTTGAAAATAGTCTCATTCTCAGATTTTAACATGAAGTTTTCAATTCCAGATACTCCTTCAGAGAAATTAACATAGTGTTAAAAAGGAGAAATTATTGCTTTATTTTAAGGGCCACTTCTTTCTTATTCTGGATGCTTAATATATTGAGCACTATGCAAGAATAATTACTCATATTACAATCATTAAAAAAATTATATCACCTGAACATTAAAAAAATGCTGCAGTAGGAGAAAAAATACCTGAATTTTACAATATTACATTTCAAGGATTAGAAAGAGGGGGAAATACGGACATGCATCTCTAACCTCAGGCAAAATCATCCTCACATGCACCCCATCTCCTTCAACAATTTGTCCCTGGTAAATGGCAAGGTTATAATATTTTGCTCAAGGAAACGGTGGACAGGTTCATACTTTGGTGAATACCAGGCAAGGAGAGCAAACTGGTAGCTTGGAAAGGCAGTTCACAGGACCTTTGGCAGACAGAAGACTTTAGCACAATACGTTTGCAGTTTAATTTCAATAGGTCGTTAAGCTCTTAAATACATTAAGCATATCGACCACTGCTGGCAAAATCTTCCATGTCTTGGACTCTGCCACTTCAGTGTTTGGTGCTTCTGGCCAGGCTCTGGGGCCCCACAGGGGACTCTGACTTCTCAGCACTCTACACATTCAGTCATTGCCCTTAAAGGCAAGCAGTTTTGTGTGTGTGCGCACCTGAATATAGATATAGATATCTAGCTTTTTTCTTTCTGAATTTTTAAGATCATTCAGTGAAATACGTAACTTCGCAATTCTGGTCTTCTAGCTATTCTACCAGGCAAAATTAAGCGTTTTCGCTTATCTAGGGCTTTGCATTCTTGGCTCAAGTGCTGTTTTAAAGCTCCTTCTCTTCCATGGTGATCTCTATCTCCAGCAGGGTTATAAACTAGGGCTTGGCTGGTTATTGCTCTCAGCTGCCAGGCAGACATACTATGTTTTCTGCCTTCCCAGGTTCTGAAACTATGTTTTAAGTATCCCCTTCATATCACAGTGAAGGGGCTCTTGCCATTCTGTATGCATCTCTGGAGATCATGGGATTAAAACACTGTTGTAATTCTGTACCTGTTAGCAACTTCTGAGGCACTACTGTGAAGCCAGGATGTTTTTAGCAAGTCATGAAAAGACTAAGAATAACGAAAATGGGTGGCAGCATGTTGAACAGGCACATGAAAAATGCAATCCACTTTTCCTGATCTGAGAATCAGGCACCTCATCTGGTTGCCCTTAGGTCATGTTTTATAATCCAGGTTGAAAACTTTTAGCAGAAGTAAACAGAAATGAAGCCAAACAATCACTCATAATCTATGTACTGTTAATGTAAAAGGTTAAAGTTGTTCTTCCCCACTTCTGAGCCTCACCTTCCACTTTTGCACATTGTTACATTTAAAATGCTAATTCTCACATATGATGCTTAGCGATGAGAAGTCATTTCAGACAAAGTAGTGGCTGAAAAATTAGGCCCTGAGTGCATTGCACTATTGACGACATTCTCAGATAAACATTTCCGTAAAGAAAATGCTGTCCCTGAGTAGTGACAACGTTATTTTAAACTGCTTTTTTTCTTGGAATCAACTTAGTTGCAATTTCAATCACACACTGTCTGTCAGCTGAATCACAAATCACAGTTGGCTGGGTTTTTCCCTCTCTTTTCCTTGTTAAAAGAAAGATAAAGAAGTCGCAGCAGAAAGAGAAAAAAAAAAAAGCTAAATAAAAGCCAAGGATGGCCTGATGCCAGAGATGCTGGGAACTATCAGTTCCTCCCCTCTTACCATACCCTCTGATGACTCCACATTCATTTCCTCAAAAACAGGCAGTTCCACAAGATTTCAGTTCGGCACAGCCAGGTTCTCTGTGGACTGATACTCTGAGAGCATATCAGCACAGATACTTGAGTGCGACCTCAGGGATCTGTCCTTCCAAAGAAACACTGTAACATCACCTTTTTCTACCTGGCCACTTTTTCAATTAAACTTAAAGGAAATGTGACATTGTGAAACCTCTGCTTTGCTGTAAAATGTGGAAGACTCGTTCCATGCCACACCTGTCCCCTCCAACACTGCACAGCACCATCACCTCAGTCTCAGCAGCAAAACCAGGCCAAAATGTGGGATGTGCATGGGCAGACGGCGGTGGAAACCCTTCCTGGAAATTTTGCCCCAGCAGCCACTCCTGCTTCAAAATGGCTAATATGGAATTGAGTATGGGACGGTGAACACTCGGTCTGTGTAAAACACCTCCACCTCCATTTGCAGGAGCATTTTCAACAAGTGGCAGTCCAGAGTCTCGTCAAAGGAAGAGACAGAAACAACCGGACAGTTTCAGAGGAAGCTGTGGCCATTTTAGCTAAGTGTGCAATTGCATTTTCAACATAATTAGGTGCCTAATTGTGCGCCTAGGCCTAGCCAATGTATTTGCATGTGTATCTAATTATGATTTATCTAAAAGCTCTCTGACCATAATGCCTTGCTCTCCAATCTAACAGAGGCATTCATAAAAGTGAAAGGTGAGTTTGAGTGGTTGCTTTTCCCTAGCTTTTATTTTAAACTGAATTCCTATTTATCTTGAAGTTTTTTAAACCATTCAAGCTGGCTGAGCAATAGGAGAACTCCAAACAGCAGTAACACTGGAAGACAAGCATTGGTGCACAAAGAGCTCTGAAAAAAAAAAAAAAAAAAGGAAAAATTCCAGGGGAAAGGCCAGGGTGAGATTGATAAACGAAATTTCTCTGCAAGGCTTGGAAATGTTGCTGATGTTGGACTGTCCCAGTGGTGTGGATGTCATGCAGTAGGAACTTGTACCAACAATCACCAAAGTCAGAAGGGATCTTCTTTCAACAAATGTTAAACCATAGCTACAAAGATGGCAGCTTTTGTTGTAGAACAGAGAATCTCACAAATGTAATATCTAAGAGCATCACAGCAATACAGTTTGTGCTGCCTATGTGAGCAATGTAATAATTTAAACTTTCCCAGTGTCTTTTCTAAGGCCTGCTGTGAAAGGCTACAGTAATGTTTTTAGTTCACTAACTGTAGGCCTCATCGAAAAAAGGCAAAACAAAAACAACCTAGATTTTTTATTTAAATTACATTTCTTTTACTTTGATAAATTCTCAGTATCCTCCGTTCAATTACTCAGTTGTCTTTTAACATGACATTGACTTAACTCAGATCCCATAACATTCTCAGGACTAACTAGGCTACCCAGCCAGGCAGTGAGACCTGTTAATATAAACTGCACTGTGAAAATGTCTATTATTTTCCTTCAGCGAAACACTTTTTAACCTACAGTATCCAATCATTCTTTATGGTGTATGATGTCAAAAACACTTACTGCACAAGCAGAGATCTGTGTTTCTTTTGCCACAGACAATAAATCTTTAGTGTCTTCTCTTGATACGCATCACTCCACTTGATCTCAGGAGGCACTATATGTCTCTCTTTCCCTCTGCCTCTTCTAGCAAGGTCACTTTCCAGTGATGAAACAACTTTTCCAGAAGGTATTGCATTCAATAATTAATATCTACTGATAATAGCTTCCCAAAGCAGTGCTTTAAAACTCTAATGCAGGCTCTTCACAAATTTACAGCATGAAGAACCCTTAAAATAAATTTGAGTAGCATGTCTGAAAATATCATCTTCAAAAACTTTAAATGCATAGGACTAAACTCAACACTGATATAAAGAGATCTGTCTCCGCTTATGCCAAAAGGAAATTCAGCTCTTCCTCTCTCCCAAGTCAGTATTATTTTACTACAGGCCTGCAAAGGTTAAGTCACTCTAGTACATATAATCTGCTGTGAATATGAAAATACCAATATTGCCTCTTAATTTCACTACTGCATGTATAGGTTCTGTAGTAAGTGTCATAAGTGTTAGGTTACTTCAGAATATGCCTCTCATTGCAGGACAGACCATGAATCACAATGGGGGAGAGAGATCCTAAATCAAAAGTACTAGTGAACACAGAGCCTGATATCCTGTTGGTATTACACTATTTACTTCTAACAGTCATTTCATAACGGCCAAACCAGCTGTTTCAGGTGATTTCCAGTGCAAGCAATGTTTGACAAAAGCACAAAGCACAGAAAATACTGCATCTGAGCATGTACTGGAGGAAAAAACACAAAAAAAAACCCAAAACAAACAACAACAACAAAAAAAAAACACACAAAAAAACCAAAACCAAGCCACACAAACACCAAACAGGTTATCAGTTATCAGTAATTTCTTTCAGTGCTTTTCCTGTTTTTCTGCTGACTTTACAATCATTTGGATGGGATCTGCATTTAGCACAGCCAGGAGGTGACTGAAGTCTGTTCTGTTCATCGGAAGCAAAGTTCAGACCACAGAACTGAGGTAGTTGGCCTCTGCCTCAGGTTGCCCTTTTGGAGGGGTGAAGAAGAGGCATACCATCTCCCTAGGGGTTTATCAGCAAAGAGGAGACAGTCTAAGTCTGAGTCTCTGCAGGGGCCAGCCAGGACAGCACTTTTTATCAGACTTGATTTTTTGCTATCTGTGAACATTCATCTCTTTAATACTGATCTTGCAGCTGGTCTAGCAGCCAAAGAAAAAACTTAATTTATAGCTGTCAGTTACTTCATATAAACCTTGTAAAGGTGGAGCAAGAACACTGGCCCCACCTGTTCTACCTCAAGTGTCTTCCTGCCCATTCAGGTGACCTGCACAGGATGCAATCTGTGCAAAGATGCACATGGTCCAGGACTTGTTAAGACTCTAGTGTTAAACTAGAGGAATAAAAGAATGGATGGAGAAAATGAGCTGTGAAAATACATGCCATCTATTCCAAACTGCAAAACAATCCTGTGCTAAAATGATGAGAGTTATCTCACAATTTGGAGAAGAGTATGCACATGCTAAGGACATCCACTGGTTATGAAAGAGCGAGCAATGGCAGCGAGGCACAAAGTGACAGATTGTGTAGCACCTACGTAGCTCTCAGAATCAAGATGTCCCAGGCACAGGACCCACAAATCCAAAGATATGGAAAGAACTGGGTAAAGACGTATTAAGAGGTTTCTCTGTATAGAGCTGTGGAGCACGGTACAGCTCATGAAAGCACCCAAACCTGCCACTCAGGCTCTGCGGGGAAGCTGGACACCTTACCTGTTGATGATGATTTACATCTGACAGGGTTCAGGAAGGACAATGGGGCAGTCTGATTCTCACTGATGTAACTTAACTACTGATATTACCTGAGCAGCAATGTGTGCATGCAGAGATGAGCTGTGTGCATATCTATTGCACACACATGTACATGTGCAGAAGCTCAGACACAAAGAGAGAAAGTCAACATCAGTTTAGCATCCAGTCACATGCCACTTGTGTGTTTGGGCTGGCTAAGAGGAGAATGTGTGTGAAATAGGGGATGACATGCAGTCATTATTCCAATGGGATACTTATACAAGGAACAAGGGTGGCTGGGATGAGGTGTCGTTAATGCTGACAAAGCCTGCAGTCAGCTCCAGCAGCTGGCCCCTTCCTGAGTGGGCTGACTGATATTGCCACTATCTTGTCTCCAAGGAGGCTTGAAGGCACATGGCTTAGGTCTAATACAGTAGATAAAGCAGATATTAATAAAATTATTGCTCAGAGTCATCTTAAGAATACAGCCTTTCATGCCATGATATTCTAACACTAAGCAGTGCACATCTTTGAGAAATACATGTGATTCTATAGAACAGACTAGTCTGGCACAAGATCTGACTTACTTTTGTGCTGCGTACAAGGTAAAAATCTCTGTGCCTTAAGCTCCATGGCAAATAAGAATGTATTTATTAGGCATTTACACAAGACTTACCAGCATGGTATTGCACATGTGTGTTATTATCACATAGAAGTAATTCAGTAATCCCAGCATTTAAAAATGATACCTGCTTCTATTATCTGGTGACCAATTGACCCTGGTATTGCAGCAAGATCCCTAGGAATGGAGTATACTACCAGTGGGGTATTACTTAGAGTGACATTTACCTGCACTTAACAGAACTATGGGAATAAGGCTATTTATGTTGCACTTCTTTTGCACCAGATGTCCTTGTCTCTGCTTTTAGAGTCTAACTCTCCCATTTTCATCCACTAAAACTGGAATGTGAACTCTACTACCCATATTAATAGCCTTCAGTTCCTAGCTGTTGTTCAGAGGTCACTAGAGGCATCTTTACTTCCCCCATCTCCTAGTTGGCTTTGCATTCATTATTTGGTGTTCACATCATCTCTACAGAAATGTCAGATGCTATCACTGGCTTAATTCTTTATTGCATCCTCGTCCTCAGAGACTGTAACCCTTAAAAACCTGCTGCCCTATCTCTCGTGTCTTAATTGACACCACTGTCACTTGGGGAAAGCCCTGCTGCTTTGCCCAGAGAAGACATGTTGCATTTAGTGAACCTGCAACTTGTATGTGTGGCAGTGGCCCAGTTGCTGGCAAGTGCTGAGTGGAAATCAAAAATTACCCAGCTGAAAGGCATGCTTGCTGTTTCTCTTATAATTTCCTCCTGGTTTTGTTGAAGTGTCTCTTATACTCCCACTCTAATTAGCAGCATTTATATCTCTGTTGTGATTTTGCTGGAGACACTAGCCTGGGAAGCAGACTAAAAGAGATGTCAGAAAACATCTGAGTGTCAGTCAGTGCAACCCCCCACCACCCAGAGCAGGAAAAGAGAATGGGCAGACCCTTTGCTGCTGTGAGTTGTCCATGTGCTTTCAGTAACAATAAGGATTCGGCCCAGCTCTCACAGAGAGAACCACCAGAGTTGCTTCCAAGCAGGCACCAGGGCCCATACGTGCTGGCCTTTGTCTGGAACAGCAAACGTGGTGTGAGGTGGCTGCAGCATGAAGTGACAGCAGGTTCAATAAATAGAACAGGTCTTTCTTGCTTAGAGATTGATCAATGCTGCTGTCATACACTATGATGTGTGCTAAGACAGTTCACAGCCTCATGTTTCTACTTTATAACTACCTTCTTTTGCATTTATTCTTGAAAATCAGAGGTGATGTGCCATGTAAATAGGTGTAATGTTTTTAAAAACCGAAGTACTGTAGTACTCCAGGGAAAAGAGCTAACAGACACTCCATGCTTCAATACTACCTCAGTGGTATGGCAGTTACCATCTTGACTATGGCAGCAGGGTTTACAGAGGCCATTGAGAGGCCCGGTCCTGCAGCCCTCACTCAAGGGGGGCAGTTTTCATTCATCCAAATGTTTCTTAAAACTCCAGTAGGGAGCAACTGACTGTGACTAGACCAGAGATGCACGACTGGGGCAGATTTCTGTACTTCTACCTTCATGAAAACACATGATGGTAAAGCATGCTCTCATCAACAAAACTTCCCTGACGTAGTGATACAGTATTCTGTTTTTCTCCTGACTTTTTCTGAGCCAATGCCTATTTTTTTCCCCTAGGCAGAGCATTTATAGTTTTATAAATCAGGAAAGACTGACATAAAACGTGCACTGAAACATGCCTAAGAGAGTATTCATGGAGTGCCAACTGAGCATGTGGCTGACTTTTAAGAAAAGGGCTTTAATTACAATTAACATAGGAAATATAAATTTAAATAAATAGGAAGAGTTATTTCATTTTATTTATTGGGGATATTGAAATATTTTTGTATTGTGACAAAAAACTGAATTTTTCAGTGCTTACGTTCACAAGTTGTTACCAAACCCTTGCCACCACTGAGTCTTAAGTGCAGCACTGGCAATCACAGATCTAAGTCAGCAGCAGGCACAATTACCCAGAAAGTTGAGTTTTAACATGGAACCACCTTATAAACCAGGTATAGCAAATAATTATTTCAACTGAAGGCTAGTTATGTTTACTAATCCTCAGACAAGACCTTGGAGGAAATTTTGCAGTCCATACTGAAAACCATTAGGTGTGTATTTTAGTAATCCAAAGTGGAAGGCAAATGCCGTGGCTGGCGATTGGCTGTGAAGGTCAGTTTCCAGCTCACATCACTCCACACAGGCTGAGTGGGAACAGGTTGCATGAGCTGAACTAGAGTAATACGTCAGGAAATAAAGGGGTTCCTTAAATACAGACCAACTTTTAAAAGTCAAAATGTAGAATTTCACTTGCAATTTGATCCACAGTTGAAATATTCATCTAGCACAGAGAAACTGGCTTTTATTCAGTAAAAACATATTACATTTGGTAAGAAATTAAAACATTAAGAAATTAAACATTAACATTAAGAAATTAAAACATGGTATAATGTGCTGTTCCAAGCTGGATGTTTTTGTGTTGGTCATTGATTTGGCCCTGACTAGGAGTAGTGCTAATCAGATGTAATTGGCCTTGATACTCCTAGGGTCAGGTCCACAGAGACTAGCCTAAAACTTTATGGTGAGAGTTGAACTTGAAGGCATACAATCAATTTGGAGGGGAAAAAAGGGAGGATAAATTGGATTTTAGTCTGATAGGCCAGAAACCTTTTAAATGCTTCTACACCAAAAAAGTAAATGCTAGGAGCAGGAAGCACTTCCAAGGAAAAACCGTATGAATGTTGTGCTGTGCTCGCTAATATTAAAGGAATAATGCAAATCCACAACAGGCAGGTAGGTATTAACAGCCACCCATATATGCAAGTCCTTGATATGCCTTTGCAAGGCCAAACCTACTGAAATTTGCTCTTTAATTTTCTTTCTCTCTTTGTTTCTCTTCACCAGAGTGGGGAGGATGCTAACTAATTTTAAAATATCTGACGTGGCTAAGTCATTAAAAAGGGTAGAGTCAGTGACAAAAATACCGTGGTGGAGCTAATATCATGCCAGTTTCTCTCCAATTAGTACCTACATCCATTAGGAGTTTCTTTCACTCTGCTGACCACAAGACAGTGTATACCACTGAACTTCTAAAGCCATAGGATTTGAGAAACTAGACGGAGATATCACAGAATTCCAATTCACAGACTCCTAGATCCAATGGAAATGTAGTTCATTATATTCTGTTGTTCCTTTACATGCCTTTCTGTGTTATAAATGTCATTACCAGAGGGAGAAACCAGACTTGGTTGCCATCATAATCTCAATAAAATGCTCTGTCAAGTTCATTAGCCACCTATGATCTCTGACCATCTGCTTGGGGTACATCTATGTCGTATTACCAAAGGGCACCAATGTCTACTACTCATGCTTGGCAGGTTGTTAGGCTTGACCCTGAATATCATTATGAAAATGACTGCACAAACAAAAGGTCATTCCCCTCCACTGCCTGAGATACAAACTGACTATTAGCAGGCAGAAGCCTTATCCTATAGATGTTATTATTTTATTAATGCGATTAAATAAATTACATGTGACTACTTGTGGTTGAACTGTGATAGACACTCTGGGTTTAAGACAGGCAAGCAAACATCTACAGCCGTGATGGCAAATGGAGCAGTCCATGCTAGCTGGAGAATGGAACCAGGAACAGGGCAAAAAGGCAGCACTGACATAAGAATGTGCCCTAAAAAATAATATCTCTCTCCTGGGATAAGCAGTTGTTTTCTAGAGGCAATACACAGGATTTCTATATGATTTAGAGACCTGCTACAGTTTGTTATGCTGGGGTGTGTTTGGTTTTGCTAAGAAAGTCCTTCCACAGAACGGAGTAATATCCTAAGAGTCCTTCCACAGAACGGAGTAATATCCTAGGCTCTTCTGAAAATGTTCGGCCCTAAATAATCCACTTTCTTCTGGGATAGTATTCTACAACTTCCTAAAGATACCTGTCCATCATTTTACAACCATTCCAAGTTTTAGCAGGTTTTATGTTGTACTATAATGTAAAATAAAATATCATCCATCTACTTCGGCACAGAAAGATATAAAATGTGCTTCTAGCTACTGTGCACTTTCCACTTGAATCTACCCTCTCTGATCAGACAGTAATGTTTTGCATCCAGCAAGGAAATTTATATTTCAGACCATTAAAGAATTTCTGTTGTTTCCAGTGGAAAAAAAAAAAGTGATAATGAATTCCAAGAAAATGTAATAGTTTTTAATTTGATCAAACTGATTTAACTTGCAGGGTTTGGATTACTAGACTAAGTATTAAAGATTTTGTGTTAAATTTTAGGTTAAAAAACTACAGATAGAAATGTGTATAAAAATAAAGTAGTCCTTATATATGAACGAGAAATCCTGAGTCCTAGAGTATAAGCAACACAATGGTAATTGTAATACTGTCTTTAGAGGGTTAAATCAAACATTCAAAGGCTGTAGGTCAGTGAAACTGTTCCCTTTCATCTGGTTAGCAGTCAGACAGAGGCTGTTTAAGACAGATGGTGAGATTAGCCCATTTAAACTTAAGTGATTGCTTTTCATCTGCCATACTTATCAGAAGTTGCAAAATTCATTTCAGAGTGACTTGAAAGGAACATATTTGTATGCATCCATATATACTTAGTGACATGAAGCAGCATTAATAACTCCATTACTTGTAATTAAATTAACTTTTTTTAAGATTGTATTTAAATTACATGAAGGCTACAACACAAGCCATCAAAAAGCAGCACATTCAATATTAAAATTAAATGTTAAGGCTGAGGGCGTGCCATTATGTCACACTGTTGAGGGACAAAAATCAACTGTACTGAGACATTCTAATTTATGGATGGATGTCAGCGTCAGCCTTAAAGTATAACGGGCTTGGCAACATATGGCACAGTCACTTCTTTTACTAGGTAGAAATTTCCCCTTTAGACAAAGCCGACAAACATATGAAGAGGTGTATGTTACTCGAAAGCACTTCATAAAGATATTACACTTGAGCTGTTTAGAAAATATTATGGCTTATGAATACTCAGTCATTTAAAAATGCTAATAACTTGAGTGTTTAGGGCTTTTTGTTAATTCTTAATGGATCTGTAGTTTATAATGTACTTGCAAAAATTCATTTGAGAACAAAAATAATTTTGAATTATAGGAGTATAGTAAAAAGATCAGAAGCAATAAATACAGGGTTTTATCATTTTTTTTTCTTTTTCTCCCCACTGTCTGCCTCTAACATATAATTGCACCGTTCAGCAGAATGTATGCTGTAGTCCTTCCCAACTTTTTATCTTCTTGTTCATTCCTTCATAGTGCAAGAACTGTGCAATCAATGTCAAGATAATGGAACAGCTCCCTCACCCCACCTTCTTTTTGATAATGTTGTATTAAAGCTAATGAAAAAATTTGCATGCATGAAATGATTAGCATGTGCACCTGCTTTCAGGCTCCAGATACTCTTGTGGGTATCTGGCTGGGCCTATTTGAGCATACTCTGAACTCAATTAGCTACAACTTAGCACAAGCTTATAATAAACTCAAGTGAGTAAACCTCCTTAAGGTCTAGGCTGCCACAGATACCTGCAGGTGATAGTAACACCTTCAAGGTGATACATAAGCTCTCACTTGGTAAAAATAGCCTTGATATTTTCACAAGTCTTCCCTGTTGGTTAGAGAATTAGAGCACAATGAAGTCAAAGGAAAATGAGCCTGTTTCTTTTCACCTCATTCTGTCACCAAGTTTCCTTTCTAGTTCCTGGTCAGTTGATTTCCATCATCACTCTTCCCTGCTGACATAAAGTATTTGTACTAGTTTTCCTCCAAATGGCAGTGAAATGAGTCTGAATCTTTTAAAACATGCCAAATCACTGTTGAAGAACACTGGGACCTTTCTCTCCTATGGCTATGGAGAATCCCATCTCTGATAAACTATACCATTCCTAATAATCTTTGGCAACTTGAATGATTAATGCATTATTTTTGCTCAAAATAAAATATTTTCATTTAAATGTTGTCAAAAAGCAAATTCACAGGGGTGCAGATACGGAGCTAAAGAAAATTCTTTGCTGGTTCTGTGTGAGCAATTGAAAGGCTTCTCACCCGCTCTTGGTGTTTGTGGCCTACAACAGAGTTTCAAATTATTTTAGTTCTCCCTCTTTATCTGTGACTCATAGAGGAAAGGCAGATGTAGAGCTATGTCAAGGAAACATGGTCATTAAATTAATTTCATTCTTGGACTTCAAATTTGTGACAGGGTGAAAAAATTATGCCATTACCTGAAATTAAGTTCTGACCTCTTTTTTAATCTGCCAACGTGGAGGTGTTCCTGACTTAGACCAAAAATCCCAAATCCCCACAACAGTGGATTATCTGCCAAATCAGTAAGATTGTCGTTGTTACCATAGTGTTCCTTCTCAGCAGAAGTGTCTCACATGCAAAGAGAAAAATTACAGCCTGATTCAAGTGGCTGCTGAATGACAGGTACAAAGCAGGACTTGACTAATAGCCACACAGACCAGTAGTCCAAATGAAACTATACAGGCTGCTCAAGATGAACATGTTGCAAGAGTAAGAAGACGTAGGACCTAAGTCATAAGTCTTCCACAGGTGGGACTCTGACAAAGAAATGCCTTAACAATGAGTCAAAATGAATTCCTTTTTAAGAGCCAAAATACTCTGGAATTGGCCAGCAGTTAATTCCTGTGAAATCCAAGTTGAAACAGAAAACCACAGCCAGTCTTTGGTAGCTGGGCCCTTTTATGGGATGCCCCTGGGTGATGGTGCAATGGTTGGCACATCTCTATTTAGGGAAGACTGGATGCAATTTACTGCAGAAGATGAGCAAGAGTTGCACATAACAGTTTCAAGAGGCAATACAACACCCAAGAAGGACATGACAGAATAGCTTGCAGATTGTTTTGTGTGCTCCTCCATTGACAGAGGTCCCTACAGCTCTACAGCTACCTCGTACAGTCTAGTGTTAGGTGCGCCAAGTGATAGATCTCCATTTCCCAAGAAAAAATTGGAAATTCTTTGACTCTGTTGTCAGGAAGTGCTCCTTGATTATAGGCCTTTTTTTCCTCTTCCTAAAAAACAGTAGTTATGCCCTTTTCTCTAGTCTGAGTTATCTCAAACCAATCTTGTTGTGAACGCTTTAAGACCACACTTTTCAGCTCCTGAGTAACTAGACAGTTGTTTTCTTATGATGTCTGCATTTTGCTTTGAAAAGCCAGACACGGTATGGACTAGCATGCTTACTAAGAAACGGGGATCTTCCACTGTCACTCACAGAGGACTTGAAACAAAAGGCTTCCTCAGCCCCAGCTCTATTTCCATGCATGAGATCAATCATGTAAATAATCTTCTTTAAAGAAAGGAAAGACTGCAGAAATTTGTAGCACAATTTGAATCGGCACAAAATTCAGATGTCAGGACTCCTTCACAGCATTTTCTTTCCTAGTTTATATGCTTAAATAATAATTCAATATTTCCTCCTGCACATACTACTTTGGTAAACGTCAAAGCCATGTAACTGGGATTTATCACATAGGTAGTTGCAGCTACGGATAGCTGGACCTCTATCCATTCTGGCTGCCCAACAGTAACTTTTTAAAAAATAAGAAAAGGGAAAAGTGAAGGCCTGAACTTTAACTCATCAAACCTGTGAAAGATAAAAATGATAATGATTCTGTTTGAGACCTCTATGTGTCTGAATGGCCAGAGGCACACAGCAACATGTACTGCACTTAAGTTAAAACATTACTTAAATCTGCAAAGCAAATATTTCCATTTGAAAGATAATATAGATAAATGGCATATATAATTGAAACAAATTAATATAAATATCAATTTAAACAGAGGTATACATGTTTATTATGTGGAAATTTAACCCATTTTCATCACATTTTGTTAAAGAGTGTGTGATGCCTCTGTGCATGCAGATGCTTCTACAGCTATTTGTATGCACATATACATAGAAGAATTTTTTCATACAGAAATGTATGTATGTGTAAATTGTGTGAATGTAAATATAAGATAGGCCATATGTCCCAGAAGTCCCAAAAGAGCATCTGATGTTGATATGTAGACAGTGTGTTAAGGACCCTCCTAATTAATAACCCAGATTAAAACCTCTTGGCAATCAATTAAGATTAATGACAGAAGTCATTCTCTATCCCCCTCCGCCTGCATCTCAGGCTGTGAAAACCCTGGGTTGTGAAACTTTAATCCTGTTATCTGCTGCCTTCTTCATCTGAAAAGCCTACAGATTAACACAGCAGACATTATTGAATTTACAACCAGCCGCTCGGACAGCTGCCCTACTTTCAGCAGTTAATGGAAAAGGAACTAATCTGGTTAGGAGCACAGGACTAGTTCATAAATCTGGGTGCCCAAGACAGTTAAAGCTGTCACGTCTCTTCTGGAGAGCGGTGACCAAATTAACCTGTCAGCTTGCTTCTTGCTGCTTCCTGAAGGTAGTCGGTCTCTCTGTAAGCCAGACTAATGAGATACTTGGCATTAACATAAACTACATCAGCCTTCCCTATACATAAGGGCTGTGCCCAAGCTGGGAGCTGTGTTTTATGGCTGGGTTTAGTTAGCTATATACTGCCCTCTCTTCACTGGAAGCCAGGTAGTGATTAAATATAACTGGTGTTACTGCAAACCATGACATAAAAAAGATGCTTTGCAAAATTAAGAAAACAAATTTTTTTTTTTCCCTTTTGAATCATGCCCAATGAAACAAACAGTTATTGAAAAAAACTAAACTGCCAAATGAAATGTTTTCTTTTTAGTATAGCTTGGGACAGGGGGAAGAATTGTAATGCTCTTTAGGGTAGCAGGGATGGTACTTGACAGCTATAGCAAATTTATACTCCACCCAGAAAAGACTGACTTTTCCATTCTTAATAGGCATTATTCCCATTGCCAGCAAAGCTGAAATTACCACGATGACTGGTATGGTTTATTTGTTGCATTTCAGGAGGTCTAATGCACTCATCTTTCAGATAGCTATTTGTAAACTAATAAAGCAAGAATTCTTCTGGCTGCACACTCTCCTGCCAACTCAGCTTTTTAAAATGCTCTTTTAAAGTGTATCATTGCTTCACAAAAAGTACATTCTATGCTGGCATGACAGTACTTCCATCAGGACCATGACCCGTCTATATAGCCTGCTGTTGTCTACCCTGTTTCCCCGAAAATAAGACCTACCCCAAAAATGAGCCCTCGCATGATTTTTCAGGATTTGTGACAATGCTCGAAATATGAGCCCTGCTTCCAAAATAAGCCCTAGTTACAGTTCATAAACAAGTCAATTTAAATAGTGTCCAGGTAACTATACATGTAAAAAAGTAGCAAGTTTTGGAGCAAAAATTACTATAAGACACTGTCTCATTTTCAGGAAAACAGGGTATCAGCAAAGGCAACATCACGGGCAAAGAACTGCACTTAGGAGCATGGTACTGCCTCCAAGGACGTGCACAAGGTCTTTTAGACTCTGTGGGAATACCAGTCAAATTGGTAAAAATGTCATAACCTTAACATTGACAAGTAGATTTAATTCATTCATACAAGTGTTCACACTTACAAATTCTGAAGGCTTATTTTAAAAAGAGGAACAGCGCTCATCTGCACAAAATAAAAGAGTGCCAAAAGTGACTGCCTACCTAGATGGGAAAATATCTTTACTTCTCATGACACCAGAGCAACGTCATCTTTTAATAAAGATGATTACTACTGCTTTCATTGATTGACAGCTAGCAAATCTAACTATTAAGATATTACCTCACATAACCACTCTACGTAGGATGGAGCACCTGAGAGGTGGACGGGCTGGACCCTCCTGGATGTCAGCCTGCAATCCAGTTTTAACAAAGTGAAGCTGTGATACCCATTTACGATGAGCATCCTTTTGGAGGAATTACTACTACTGACATGTTTTAATTGCAGAATATTCATCTGGGTCATCAGCACAAGAAAATTCCAGTAAGCTCATAATCATGCTGGGTTCTTTGCTATCACTTGCCATTTTAACAAAAGAGGCAGGTATGCTTTCCAAAAAAATACTTTTCCAGGCAGGCCAAGGGCCGATTGTTTTTCTGAAATCTGGTTCAGTGCTTCACTCAACAGGATGTATTGCTTTCTCTTGGAGACTGACCTCTGAATTCAGTCTGAATAGGCCAGGCTGAACGGGGCTCTGACCAACCTGATCTAGTTGAAGATGTCCCTGCTCATGGCAGGTGGGTTGGACTAGATGAGCTTTGAAGGTCCCTTCCAACCCAAACTAGTCTATTATTCTATTCTATGAAATGAATACTCTTAAAATGTTTTCGTCCACTTTCTGTAACAGTGAACTTAATAATTTTAACAGTAATATGAGTCTATTCTGGAAGTTTTTAGAAAAACTTCAGCTCCAGTTTAGCTCTCAGGTCTATACAGACAAATTGCCACTGGAAGAAATGGCAGAAGGAATATCTTGGCAGAAAACACTTAAGGAAAAGAGATGCTCTTTAACTCCTTTTTAATCTTTCATACTTCCTAACTAGTTTTGCATCTTGTTTACCATTGCAGGAATTTAGAAGATCCAATATAAACATAAACTTTGCTATATGAATGATACTGAAGTTTCTTTTTCAAATTCTCAGTCAACAATTTTCTTTAGCATAATAATTTCCATGTTCTACTGAAATATTGCTATACCATACTATCATTGAACAAGGAGCTTCAGTGAACTGAGTTTTACATTGTAATACGACTTCTTGCTAGGTGCAGTTTTATTTTTAAAAGTTTTAAACCATGAAGTACACTGCTTCAAAGTAGCCACAGTAATCTTTCTCTAAGTGTAACTTGTTATTTCTCTACACATTTCAACAATTTTCAGTGACTAGAAAAAGCCAAATCACCTTCATTTTCTTGAAGGAGGTCCTCTGCAGTTAGAAAATGGACAAACCATTCAGATTTTAGAGAATACAGAAGTAAACCAAAAAAATCATGCTATCACTAGTCCTGTTCCTGTTGCTATTACCCTGTAGGCAAGCAAACATGGCTAAGTGATTTAGAAAGCACTAAGCCAGTAATAGTGCTGGCATCTCTGCTGCAAGGGTGGATGACGAGCTGCCAGCTGAACCCTGTTAAAGCATTGTGGGGAGCTGACAGTTAGGGTACTCCTAGGCACCGCAGCTAGTCTTTTGTTTCAAAACAGTCAGTATTCTCTCAGTGTAAAGCACTTGAAGCCTCAGCCTTCTACCAATTACTATTGCACTCTACAGTTCACAGACTGTGCTGCTGATTTAGTATTTTCTGTCTATGCCCAGTGTTGGAACTACTGAAGAAATACAAAGGGAACGGTAACATGAGCCTCATTTCAGAGAATATAATACCGTCAGTGTTTCTAACTGTAAATTTTGTAATGCTAACAGAGTCACAATGCAGAATATAATTATTTTATGTAACGTAGAGATGCTCACAAAGTAACATTAGCTTAAATAAATGTTTCTATTAATCCTGAGGCTGTTATTATAAATGAATCTTTAAAGCAAGTAAATGGTAATAGGCTTAAAATTAAAAACAAGTAAAAATGTCTTCCTTTTTACTAGGCTGTTTTGTAACATTAAAAAAGCTTGAAAGTACTCAATAGTTCTACTATAGAAATTATTCTAAAATTAGTTACAGGGCTTTTTCCTTTATCAGTTGCTATATTTGCATCCTGATAGCACAAAATCTTTAATGCAAGTGCCATAGGCTGTCTGTGGACGTAAGGATATTTATGTGCATGAATGTGCACAGGATCAGAATCTCAGCCAGTATCAAACTGCACAAAGCGACAAGGTCATGTAAAAAATTTGAAACACCTTTAGGTCCTAAGCTACAACTCAGAAAATAAACACAAGAATTTAGATAAAAGAACAAGACTCTAACGCTCATGTTGTGAACCTGTGACAAGTTTTCTTCTTGTGTAGTAACAAACTTGGTGGTAAAGGTATTTCAGTAGAGAAACAACAGCAGATGCTCCTCCACCGTGCTACCCTAACAGCACCCACTATCAGCTCTGCTTCCTAGCTGAATGGAACGCTGAGGACTGAAGGTTGCCATAACCTCAGTTAAAACCCTCAGACAGTTAATTGGTTTGACAAAGTACCCCAAAACTACTGTGTTGCAATCTTCTTTACCCCTTTAATTAAAAAAAGGAAAGAAAATATAAAGAGGAGCATGAAAGTAAGGTAATGCATCATTTATAGATTATGTTGTTAGTGCAGAAAACAAAACACAGCTTTGAAAACAAAATCTCCTGCTGCAGATTCTACTATGTTTGATGGGAGCCCTTCAAAAGAGTTCATGGCTTAATGGAGGCTGTTTATGTGGGGACTTCGATCTGTACCTGCTGTCCCCTGTCACTCCCTGGAAACTTGGCGGCAGATGTTGCAGCATTAAGTTGTCTCTGAAGTGGCTCTCTGTCCTCATCTCCCCACCACAACAGAGTCAAACTATGTTAGATCTCTTTATTTGTGCCTGAGGCATGTTTGGGAGCGCAGCTGTGTCCACCCCCACTCTACCTTTAGTGTTTCAGCCCCCAGGCGGCAAATGTGAGACCAAAACTGTTCTGCCACTCTTAACTACATCTGCTGACAATCCTGCAGCCTCGCTGCAGGCTGCCAAGGACCTGTGCCTCCGCTCGAAACAGATGTCGGCAGCAACCTGCTAGCTCACACCTGTATAAGCTTCCCTAACCTCACGGATTGCTAGCTGAAAAATTTATGACTCCAAGGACTTCCATCCACAATCAAAGCTTCTTGACTAAACTGTGTGCAGGCCTCAAACTGGGCCACCCTTGGTATTACCTGGCAATATGGAAGAGGTGGGAGAGGAGAGAGAGAAGGAAGAAAAAGCTCACTGTGCTTTGATACTTCATGCCTAAATTTCAATTACTTGATCAAGGACTTTAATTCAGCAGTGAATTCTTCTACAAATGGAAACTACCAAGTTCTTAAACAATAAAAGAAAGAAAAGAAAACAAGGCAACTATGTGGCTGCTGTTTACCGTAACAATGCTTCCGAAGAATGTCTGCGTGTATCTCGCTGTACATACACTTGACTGCCCATCCATTCACTGACTTTAACCCGTCAGGGGCACAGTGCAGGAGCTGTACCTACCAAGCTCTAAACTAGTAAAAAGATTTAATTATTTTCCCCCCCGAGATATGAAATACCGTGCCAGACAGAAACCGCATTCCTACAATGCTACAGGTGACAGCTTAATGACCGTTGGTTTAGATTTTATTCATCAGTACAAATTCTACTCCTTTTTTCAGTGGAGATACCAAAGACTAGTGAGCTACTTCTCTGTTTTTCATAAACCAAGATGCTGGTGTCTTCCTGTCATGTCCAGAAAAGACAGATGCCTGACTTCACAATGGCTCAACAAAGCCTTCCCTGCCAAGGCAATTTTTATAGTAACTACCTGCCTTTATGGCCAGAAATCCTCAAAACAGGGCTGGACTGACAATTTTTTAGCCTGTTCAGGCACCATTTCTTCCACGTTCCTATTTACATTCAATTCACCTGTTAAACTATATTCCAGTGTATGTTTTGTATGTACATTTATTATTGTTAATTCTGTTACTTGCAGCATGTATTATCCACACACAGAGTAAATAACTTGCCAATGTAACAACTAGAATGATAACACTAGGATTTGACTGTGGTCACTATTTCTAGTATTGCACTTTTGTCATTCTGCTTCTTCCAACACTTGTCTTAATGAAATCTTACCTTCTTCCATTAGAACAGTACCAAACTTCATCCCCGTCATCAGGAAAATAATCTAAATACCTACTATCTCTCATTTTCTCAAAGGTAACTCCCTCCCTTTAACCTCTTTAACCTCTCTAATTCTCATATGTCATCATAAAGAGGCATATGTGGAAAAAAAAGCGCTCTTGCACACTGCTGCTTTGTGCTATGAATCTGATCTGTCACACCCATCTGGGGCCAGTTTTTTGAGAAAAAGTTGCCACCTCAGAGGAAAAAGTTTGCTCCTATGTCTCTTTAGATGTGCCACAAACAGGAATCTGAATGGTTCCAGTAGATTTGATATATGCTAAGATTTAAAGTAATACTTTCTTAAGGAATAACAATCAGAAATACACCATGGGTTTACTATAAAAGGTTCAAATAGTCACTCTTACTTCCTCTACTTCCCAGCTATAGCTGTCTTTGTAGTGGAGGCCACTTTTTCATGGGTCATGAGTGTTCTAGAAGAACGGATTGTCTAAGAAACAAGTTTCCTCGCTTTTTTTTTTTCTATGAAAGTCACCTTTGGCATGTAAGTGCAAAGGTAGGTGAAGCAACTTGCATGAAAGCTACTCATGGTCATTACATTTTATGTTGTTTTAGTATTCTCATAGGCAAATTCTACTCCTATAAATAGCTGGAAATAAGAAAGATTTGGGTATTTGTTACAGAGAGTGGACACTGCATGAAGTCTGTGCTATGTTACTGTTTTCCAGCTGAACACACAATAAACACCCTGTGTTCAGGAGATTTGTGTTCCTGCAGCATTACTTTGGCTGGTGAGTGTGATGCATCTTGCAATATACTTTGTTTCCCCAACACATTATTTTCCCTGTTGTGCCATTCTTTCAGCTGCACTGCTTGCTTTAGTTAAGGTCAAAGAATTGCCAATGTTCAGCAGCTGCTAAAACCTGGCTGTAACATGCCCCTCTTTTGCTGACTCTAGCAGACACGCTCGCCGCACACAAACCTCATCTCCTTGCTGTGGTCGCATCAAAGAGACTCTGTCATATTGTCTTCGTAACAGCGCCCACAGTGCATCAAGTCGACCCTGTGGCAACAGAGCAACGGGACTTTGAGTGTGATAAAATCAGTCAACAGAGAGCACATCACACGTGCCGAGTTACTGTCCAAGGAGATCCATGGAGAAATTTACTGGCAGAACTGAACACGAGTTCCTTAGAGCTGGATAAGCAAAATATAAACTTAGGCTTGTGTCACCCACACCACATAGCTATCGTGCTGCTTTTGCGCATTGGTGAATGCAAGGTACTCCACTATTCACCTCCACTTAGAGCAGAGTGGCTGTGATCTAACTCACATTTATTTCTGAGTGATTTAGAAGTAATATGTTTATTTGCCAATACCTGGGGCTGATTTGCCAGATGTCCAGCTGAGATTTCTCCCACATTAATGTGTTTGTTTTTACAGCATGTATACAGCAAGGCTGTCGCTCTCAGGAAGGCTCAGACCTGCTCGGCACATGGTATACACCTGACTAGTGCTCTGTGCCGACTCTAGCAGGTACCGAATGCAGCAGGTTCACTGGGAGTGCTCAGACTGCCTGTGCAGGAACATGCATTGCAGCTCTGGTGCCTGTCAGAAGCATCCCACTCTGCACAGATGGGTTGCAGAGTGTGCACGTGTGTGTGTAGACAACATGTTCAGGACTTCTGATAATAAGTTGTGAGGACAGAATAGCTTTGTCCGTACTCCCAGCTAAACCTGTGTATTCTGTGCTCTTACCTTAGTTTTTAAGAAGAGCTTATTACAGATTTGCAAGTGACTCATGGCATCTACAGAGGAAAATGTCTTTATGCTGTTTGTTGTGTTTCACTTGTTTGTCAGGCTTTGTAATTTTTATTTTTTCTTGATTGGTAGTGAGTTAAATTCAATGTTTAAAAATTAGTATAACAGCTACAAACTTTGTAGTTTAAGGCTTCATTAGAAATACATTGAGATAGACCAAATGCCAAAAAACCCTCCATATATTTTAATACTCTTACTGTAGGACACATCCCTTTTTTGTGAAAGGATAACAGAATGTTGCATGTAACAATGAAGTAGTGCATTTAGGGCTAGAAACTCTGCTCCTGCTTTCCATCCTGAGTAGGTGTTAGCTTTGAGAATAGCATATTACATTTGAAAGGGAATACTTGAAAAATAACGTACAGTTCAGCATGCATAAGACTGGTAAGGCAGACAAACATCAGTCAGCCTTTAGTACAAAATTATATTGTACTGAAGACTAAAAACATTACCTTAATTGGTGTATACCACTTCTCCTGAATGGCTGGTGAGGTAGGCTTTGGTTTAGGTGGTTTAGGATGAAAAGGTTCTTCTGGTTCTTCTGGAAGTTTCACCACAGCATTTTTTGCTTTTTCTAATCTAGCCCCTTCTTCAGTGGATCCTTTATCACCCCAGCGAACCTAAGTAAAGCCAGAGTTCATAGGTAAATGTGCTGTTGGAAAAGGACGAGGAAACTGATGCAAATAACAGACAAAGCTGAAAAAGTTTAAATTTGGAAGAAGTTCTAAATTAACAAGAGAGGGAGGTGTTGAGGAAAATGTTCACTCTTCATTTGTGATGACAAGTATTCTTAGTTAATGTGCTGGTTTTGGCTAGGATAGAGCTAATTTTCATCATAATAGTTTGCACGAGGCCTTGGTTTAGATTTGTGTTGAAAACACTGCTAACACAGGGATGTTTAGTTGCTGCTGAGCAGTGCTTACACAGTCAAGGCCTTTTCTGCTCCTCACACCACCCCACCTGCGAGTAGACTGGGGGTGCTCAAGAAGCTGGTAGTGGACATGCCGAGGACGGCTGAGCACAACTGCCCAAAGGGATATTCCACACCATATGATGTCATGCTCAGCATATAAAAATAGGGGGGAGGTTGACAGGAGGCCATTCCTCAGGGACTGGTTGGGCATTGGTTGGGTGGTGGTAAGTAATTGTTTTCATTTGTATCACTTGTCTTCCTTGAGTTTTATTTTTCTTTTCTCTCTCATGGTTATTTTTTCCTCTTTCCTTACAAATCACTATTATTGTTGTTGTTATTATTATTTCTTTTTAATTATTAAACTGCCTTTATCTCAACCCATGAGTATTCTCACTTTTACCCTTCCAATTCTCTCCCCCATCCCATGGGGGGCATGGAATGAGCAAGTGGCTGTGTGAGGCTTAGTTTCTGGACAGGGTTAAACCACAACATTTAAATACAATCATAAACACGAGTGTCTCAGTAGCAAGAAGCCAAGAGAAATACTGAAAGAAACTTCTACCATGCATCACACAGGCTGTAAAAAAGACAGGAAATCTGCAAAATCTTCTCTTATTAATGATGCAAAAATATAATTTCCAGTTCTGTTTTATCCTAGAAGCAGACCTTAATCTGGCCCTGATGAAAGGCTAGATTTTTGACACCCCAGATTTCCTAACACAGCATGTTGTTGAGAACCCCAGTTTAGATAGAAAGCAATACTTGAGCAAGTTTTAGCAGAAGCTCCTTGAAACTCCTCAGGTTTTCAAGTAGTTCTGCCAGAAGATATATATACTGGAGAAAACACAGATGAAGCAGTCTAACTTGCATAATAATTAAATGCAAAACATGTAACAATGTATACTTTATCACTGCCACAGTATATAAAATACATACAAAGGGGTCAAGGAGAAAGGAAACCTGGATTATTGCTGTTGGTGAATCAAACACATATTTCTACTTCCATGCAAGGTTGTATTCACTATGCTGTAAAGAGAAAATACAGAAAAACACCTTCCCTCCAAGACAGATAATTTATCTTGCTACAATAATCTTATTTCATCTTGTAATTGGAAACACTGTGCAGCAATTAGAGCAAGGATGTTTGCTCTATGGTACAAAGAAACAAACCTAGACAAGACTGTTACTTTATCATCCAAAAGAACATCTAGAAGCTATGGATGGAGTTTGAAAATTCTTAGTAAAACTGGCCTGGATTATTTGCAGTGCAAGACTTTCTAAATCATGCAATCTGCTACAGTCTAGCCTGTAAGGAGGACCTGATACACCTAAAGCCAACAAATTAAATTCTGACATTATATCTTAGATAAATGTGGTGTGCTGATGAGTCATGAAACTGTTACTGGAAAACAGCTAACCATTACTGAAGGACTCCACCAACACATTGCTTTTTCAGGGACCTCTTGACTGGAGATGTCAGGCATGAAAACAGAAGAATCAAACTACGGAAAATCAGAGAAGACTGACCTTCCACCTGGGGGAAAGAATTAAGAGCATCACTGCACACTGCTTGGTAGGTAAATGTCGGTTTTATCTTGCTACCTGCCAACTCAAGCACTTGAAAAGTATGCAGAAAAACACTGGGATGCAACAACTGTCCCACTGCAAAGGGGCGCAACGTCGTTTTGTCCCCAGGAAAAAGACATTCCCCGGTCTTCCTTCTCTTACCCACAGGGAGAGAGAAGACTGTTCCAGGTCTTGCTAGGGACACAGTAGTGTGCTGGGATAACTATGCCATGGGATGGGAGAAGGAAGCAGCCTGACTTCTTGATCCTCATCAGTGCCATATGCAGAATGTGCTGATATGGCATGTGAGGAAAAGAGAGGCAAGACAGAGTCTAGACCCATTCTGAAAAATTAAATACCTTGGAGGAAATTCTTGTCATTTTATCACCACCACCAAGTGTTTTTACCACTCAATGTAGAGAACGACAGCAGTGAAATATGACAGAGCGTAATTTGGTCTGTAGTACTATAACTCACCTTGGTAAAATACAGACCATAATTTCTTAAGAGGGGGATTGTTTTGAACTTTTCTTTTATTTTGAACTTTACTGTTTGGCTTGCTTAGTAATTTCTTTTTCTCACTGGGGAATCTTCTCTCCGCAATATTAGAATGGGCTTTCACGTCCAAGTAGGCCCTGCTGAGTCATTAAAATGCATCTGTATCTTTCACTGTGATCAATGGTACTTTTATGGTGTTTTTTATGAGGTTGTTAAAATGTATTTTAAACACTGTTAAAACCATTTAGAGATAGATGGTGGATTCCTTACTGATAAAATGACCTTCTCCTTCAGACTAAAGTAGCTTCACCCAGAAGAAACCAGAATTTGTGGAGTCTGACAACACAACTTTGACATAAAAACTTACTGCCTGCAATGGGTGGGATACAGAAATGACATCATAAAACTTTAAAGCAATGCCAAAAGTTAGATGTAGGAAGAGTGAGTAACACTGGCTAAATTATTATGGACTGTCACAGAGGGGTAAAACTAGTGGAGAAGGCAGGAGTGAATGTAACTGCTCTGAAAGGGAATATAGTAAGCAAAGAGAAATAGAGCAGGAGTAGTAACTGGTAGTTTACTGGTTCATTTTCTCCTTTTCACTATGCAAGGAAGCTGCCAGAAGAATCAAGTTGCTGGAAAAAACATCAGAAAAGTAGAGCAGAGAGAAGCAATGAAAAAGAAACAACTGCATGACCACATGAATTAAAACAGTGAAGAAGAGGTAAAGCTTCATATTCAAATGCTGAAGTATTTATGATGGGGCACCCAACCCTGAAATTTGGGAGTACTCTCAGGTCACAGAGAAGGACAAAGCTCCACAAAATGAGGTGCTTTTCAAGAGCCCATGTTTGTGTTGTCAGCAATTGCATTTGGTTTATATCTTTAGGCCTAAGTCCTGCACAAAATTCCTAGCACAGATGAAAAACGTTTCCTAACCTAATCATTGCCTTCTTCTCTCTTCTTTGAAGAGGAAATACTGTATTTTTGCTACGTGATAAATCTGCATTTCTTTATGGTACTGATATTACTTGTGTTCATGAGGTATCTGTCAGGTTTGTGTTTCATTGGGCAAGATCCCATTTACAAACTGTAACGATTTAAACCCTGGAGCCCCTCCTGGAACTCCTCCTGGAAGCTCATCATGGGTCCTGTTTGAAATCCAGCCTTGTAATTCTTTATGTTGGAAAGTATTGTCTCTGATAAGCATTCCACAAAATGGTTTATTTTTCTAAAATCTGAAGCTCTTCTCAATTAGCAATTCTGAACTGCTGAATGAAACACATAACAACCAACACAGCTTTAAATGTGCATATTCTTCTGCTACATTTAAAAAGAACTCAAGCAAAGCTGATTCTTAGGCCAATACTTTTCAGGTTTCATCAAGATAGATCAGTATGGCCTAGGTGTGTATTTCAGACAGAGACTGTTTCCTAGATGGAAGCTAAAAACTGCAGAAAACTGCATTGCAAATTCCATAAAGGCTGACTTGACTATAAAATCTGATATAAGGACATGCCCATAAGTATGCACATTTTTCATTCTGTTTTAATTAACGTGATGCTATCATGTCTCTTCAAAGATAGGCACTGCTGTTGCTATGAGTTCCTTTGGGATCAAGCCTCTCCTTAGAGTCACCATTGTCAGCGCATTTGGCTGGCCCACAGTTGGAGGACGTATGTTTCACTGTAATTTCTTCCAAAACATTCAGAAAACGCTCTCACTCTCTCTTTCTCATTAGCTTGACTGAAAGAGCATGTCTTCAGGCAGCTATTTAAAGTTCCAGTCAAATGGAACTACTGAAAGCTGTTCTTTCATAGGCAAGGTCAAAATTGTTCGATATGGTAAAAAATTCTACAAGGCTTATGTCACTGGGAAGGAAGCACACATTATGCCTTTGTATTTTCAGTACACTTTCCACCATTGCAGCCTCAGAGAGCTTGCAGTTTAGTGAACTCGCATCTCCATATTGTACAAACCTCCATCCGTTTAATTCCTCCAACTCCTCGTCCACCATAGTAGGAAGCATCCACTGTGGGCCATTTCTTGGTTGGCAAGGGGTCTTGTTCTTCTTCCTGTTATTAAATTCAAATCACATTTAGTTTAAAAATACCTTTTTTTCACTAAACTACGTGTCTTTTTAGTATATTTCACTAGAGTTCACAGAGGCTAAGTTTTCCCATGTTAAGAGTGAGAGATCAGATACTTCAGTTCCCCAAGTTTTTACCAATTTCCAAACAAAATCTGGTCATGTTTAAAAATATTTTTGTTGTTTTGCACAAGAAAAGCATTTTTGGTGACCATTAGGAAAGTCCAAATGGGGAATTCAACTGTGTGTTCTACTGACCATCATTCCTTTTCTTCATCCTTTTCCCTTCCACTAATAAAAATAAGCGAAATGTACACAAAGAAAAGAATTTGCAGTGGCTTCTCCTACCGAACATAGAATGCCTTCAAAGAGCCACGTCATCAGCCCTACTCATTTGGATTCAACTGGTGCTGTTCAGCAAATCTGCAGATAAAAGTTACACAGCCGGTCACCACTTCCTGAGCCAACCTTTGTCAAAATCACTCTTGGCTGCCTCAGCTCAATGAAGTGCACCTTACCATGGACTTAACTGTCAGAGCACACTCGAATACTTGGCTAAATCAAGACCAAGGGGCAAAAATACTGAAGACACCAGAAGATCCTCTAGAGCATTATTGCCTATGAGGGAGAATAATTTCCTTATAAGGGTTTTTTAGTGTCTAGAATGCCAAAGATGGGCAAAAATGCTGTTTAACTTGTACATGAATCTTTAGACTGTTGCACAAGAGCTATTCAGTCTTTCTGGTTTTACTGCAGAATGGGAAAAATAACGTTCAGCTATCTTGAGATAAAGCCCCTAAATATTTCTGCGAATTTGGGTTTAAGTGGCTTAATTCATGCCACACGGAGATGACTGAGACAGAACAGAGATTGGGACTTTGGCCATCCCACTCTCAGCTTAAGGCTTCCCACAGGGCAGTTCTTTCTTTTTTAGCAGCTCGGACAGAGACAGATTCACAGAACACAGGAAAGCACAGAGGAGTGGTATTGTGTAACCAGTGCAATGAGCAGAGCACCATCATACCCTACCTCTTTTGGAGGTGGTGGAGGTGGAGGTGGATCTTTGATGACCTGAAAAAGCCAAACAAATAAAAGCATAAGGAATTGCACTGGCAGTATCCAAAAGCCAACAGAAAATTTTAAAAGTGAACTGTTTCTATCTGGCCTGCCCACATCTGCTTGCAAATTGGCAACCACTGCTGCTGAGTCCCTTGAGTATCGATTATCGAGGCCTTCTGGAAATTAACACCATCCATCTGATAGAAAATAACATCAATTGACTGGCAGACACTCTTTGGGGAGACATGTCTGCCACTTTGCTTCCTGACCGGATAAGACTTAGTCATTCTTAGTAATAGCCAGTGATGAAATCCTATGGCGTTAATTAGCAAGCCTGGGAGGAAAAGCACCAAAGCACCCCAAGGTTTATGTGAGGTCTTGCATAATCGTGGGCCAGGATGCCTGCTTCCTTGTGCCATGCTGCTGGATAACTTCTGGCCCAATGACAAGTGTGAAATGCCTTCTGGTAGCTCAGGCTTCACCTCTACGTGTCCAGATCGTTTCCGCAGATCTCTCATATCAGATCTCATAATTTAAGTATAGAGTTTCTTGACTGTTGAGTGTGGAGTGCCTGCAAGTGGGAGTTAAATTCACAAGGCTTCTTAAACTGTTTCCGAATAAGGCCCACTCTTGGGATAATTCACTGACACCTATATTTAAACCTCTACCTACAGTTTCTTCCTCTTCTCTTTCTCACATACATTTTGTAAATCTCAGGGAGTTCCCTGCTACTCACAAGAATCCACTGAACAGTACAGGGAGGGGAAGAGGAAGGCAGTGAGCCTCTTCAATGATTAAAATGAAAACCGAATGCGCAGGTGTTCTTCCACAAGAAAAAGAGGTTTGTAAGCTAAAAAGAAGTACTTCAGTGGTATCAAGTCATTTTTTATGCTTGAATATTGTATAGAAATGACCAAAAAATATCCCATTAATATAAAGGAGTCTGTTTCTGCTATGCCTTAGTAGTATACAAACGTAACCAAAATTGTCCATAATGGCAAACATCTAAATCTCCTAATACAGGATTAAGTACTTTAATTGAAGTATGTATTATTTTATTCACCAGGTGCTATTAATTATAGTACTTCATTTACTCTACCACTGCCTATAAATAATCTATCACTGCACAGATGTATAGCATCATATATAAAAGAAACATTATTTTTTTATTAATAATCAGGAGTTTTCCTTCTTGATTTACATTTCAAGTCACATTGCCACCAAGATAGTTATGAGTTACTGTGTAAACAAGCTATGGACTTTTATCACTGGATGCAGGAATTATATCAAATCAGAGAAATAAATTACCGCACCCTTGAAAACATTTTTCCTCAGCACTTCAGGTTTAAGATATCGAATTGTTCATCAAGCAAGCTTAAGGTACTTTGAGTGGATTGGAAAGTCAACTATGTTTTTTAGCCAGACACCCCTTTGCTGCTACGATGTTGCAAAAACATGCCCAAAATTACTTTTCTTTAAATGTTTCTGAATATTTTTTCTTTCCACCCGTAAGGAATTTTCAGAAGACAACAGAAATCAATTATTTAGTTAGTGAAACATTCCTGAGAGCCAGACTGGACTTACTGCGCTAACTTTACAGAAACACCACCACAGAGGGATCATGGGACAGATTCTGAGAGACACTTGGGTGCAGAGCAAGATTTTCCAAAGCATTAAGATACTTCATTCTCTCTTACAGCAACTAAAAGACTGGAAACAGTAAAACAGTACTTTCAATATATTAAGGGTCACCTTATCTTACTTAATCCTCATTCTTATTTCCCTTTTGCCTGTCTCTAATGATTATCTAAAAAAAATGTATTTTGTTGCCAAGACTACAAGCTGTACATGGGAGAAAGGCCTAGCTAGGTTTCGGATTTATATGAGTACATATTAAACAGTACTATCACTCCGCTTTCTATAGTTCTACAATTCTTAAGTCTTGCAATCTCTCCCAGGCAAAGACAATTGTGTGTAGTACGCTTACTTGTGATGCATGCTAAAGTTCACTTGGGCCCTTACACCTATTGATATTTACGGAATCAACATTTCTACCCCAGGGAATGGAGAAAAAACCTACTTTTTGACCTCACTGTGCTTCAAAAGTCACGCATCAATGACAGTTTTTGTTTGACTCCGTGAGCAAAGGATCTAATCCTATCCCAGCTGCTAAAATCCCTGAAGTTATAAGGTAAACTTGATTTGAAGCTAACCAATACATTAATTAGCTGCTATTTCTCATAGCTTCAGAAAATGAAACTTGTTTTAAATGTGACAGTGGTGTGAGAAAATAATCTGCTTTGAGTAGCAGATATTCACCCCTGCTGACAGAAGTGGAATGTAAATGCCTGCATCCTTATGTTTCCACAGGGTCCTCACACACACACACTCTCTCATGTGCAGGCACACAAAGATTATTTTCAGTCTGGTGTGGTATTTCAAGTGAAATCACTAGAAAGCCATTTTTAAAACAGAGAAGACCAAGGAATCCATGCAGCTTTGGCAGAAAACAATGCAAATGCAGCATGAAACTGCATATATTGAAGATCACAATATTGCAAATTTACTTTTTCTGAATTTGATTCAGATTGTTTAAATACATAAGACTCTGAATAATGCTGCTGTCTTATTAGCCCCATGTAGAGATGGATTAATTCCTAAATTTATTTTGTTTTGGTTTATTATCATTAGCACCAGGCAAGGCTGCATCTCATTTATTTAGCTGCAAAGAATAGAGACTTGAGTTTGGAGGAGAGCCGATTTCTTGAAAAAAAAAAAAAAAGTTAGTTGCTTCAGGCAACAGTTCCTTTGATCTGCTCATTAACACTTTTCAAATGTTCGCATGATGTGGGCATTAGGAAATGTCAGCACCAGAGCCTGAAGCCAGCTTGATGCGATCATATGTTCTGATATTGAGGAAAGAGTGAAAGAACTGTCAACAGTAAACTGCTTTTTTTTTTAAAAAAAAAAAAAAAAGGGGGCGGGGGGAGAAGAAGAAAAAGGAGTCCCCTACCCCAACCTGTAAGTGTACATGGACCTCACAGCAAAGTACGTTGCCAAGACTGAGTCCTAGCAAGGATGAAGAAGAGTTCCCAAACCACATGAAGCTCACCACTCTACCCAGAGGTGACAGGGATTACAGGCTCATGTGGCTCCAGGCACTCATTCTCTTCTGCCCACACCATCTTTTGCCTCTCTGTCTTCCAGTAAATTCTGAGGCATGGGCTGCTTACAAGGCATGAGGGCTGCTGCTTTCTTCCTTGCTCCTGGTTCTTTGTCCCATGAAACCAGACGCTCCATTCTACCAGGGAAGTGGACTCAGAGGAAGAGGAGGTCCTGCCTGGCCCTGATATGCTGCCTGTCTTGTCAAGAACTCTGGCGCCAAAGCACACAAGTACTTAACCAGAAGCAGCAATAACACGTAATATGAGAAACTGAGATGCAAGACAGAAGAATAGAATGGAGGCACAGTATAATGATCTGAGGAAACAGACATCAAAACAAAAAGAAAGGAAATCAGTATTTGGTAACAGGTTCAGTACAAAAGTACATGGTTTTGGAACTCGGTATTGTTGTCGTAATGAGTCCTTAAATTAGCCTTTCTTTTTAAAGAAACAAACAATATCTATGAGAGGTGGGAGGAAACAACAGAGGGCACTAACGTTTAAAGTGCCATAGTTTTATTGCTCCCATAAGAAAGCAGGCTGCTTCCTAGCAATAACTTCTTAATCTGCAGCTCAGGACTTCCTTAGAAATAGCCAATTACTCATGTACTAAGCACTATATCCAGAAAAGATGCTCAGGGTAAGGTACTGTCCCTTAAAGTAAACATCAGGGAGGAACAGACTTAAGAACAAGGTGAATCAGAACTGAGGGATATTTTCTCAGGGCTCAGCACAGCTGTCTGTGGAGATGTAGCTCCACGTAAGAGATTAGCCCAGACAGAACCCTGCCTTAATGCCACAGAGCATCTTCAGCACCTAAGGTAGTATCTTTGCTCTGCAGTTCGTTACAAAGGGTATCTATTTTAGTTAATTGGGTGCTAGCTTAGGTATCCCTCCACAGCTCTGCATGATGCGATGATGTACTCCTGTAAGGTAAACTGAACTCCTTTCACACAGGCATAGGCTGGTGCAGCTAAGGTTTTAATAGATTATACTGGCATAGCTACCAAAAGGTCTGGAAATTAATATTATAGATCTGTACATTTGACTTGTTTTAAATGTAAGACTTTGACATTAAAAAAATCCAGAAAGCATCTTACTTGTCCTTTTAGAGTCAACACTGGAAAGAGAATTCCTGCTTTCAAGGGACTGAGAAACTGCAATAACTCTTTAGTGTAATGAAAGGAAAAGGCATAGTAGATGAACTTTACTATTCCATGGGAACTGACCACCGACAAGCACTGACTTCTGAACACTGACCAATGTGAAGAGTATTTTAATTTTTTTTCACTGGGTTGTACATGTGTAAACCTGATGCTGAAAAACAAATCCACTTGGCAAACAATTAAAACTGCATTTGCAAGTGAATATGATGCAGTTGATTGCACTTCCAACTGTAAAAAACTGATTCTGGGCTAACATAAACTAGAGATGCATGGATTATGTTCTGACAGTCATATTCAGCTAGTGACAAAAAACAGTTTTAGTGAAGTAACTCATTCTAAGAGCTCTGACGAAATAAAGGAACATTAGGTTTACTGATACCAGTCAATTCAAATATAAGTGTGCTTGTCTTGGAAAAAAAAAAAAAAAAAAAAAACAACAACAAAAAAAACACATAACTTGAAAAGTCATGGAAAGGACGAAAGAAAAGCAGCTGCTTTCAGCATAGCAACTTTTGCTGATGATCCCCTTCAACAGCTGTGAAAGAGTAGTGAAACAACTCATTCAAAAGTCAGGAGTTCTTTATTAAGAATTCTGGAATCCTCTGAATGTTTGTAGGTAGCTGACAGGAGCCACTGAAAAAATATTACCTGGCTTCACATAAGGATTTAAGTTTTATTTTACATGCATATTTTTTAAATAACCAGGTTTTGAAACAAAAACTGTTTGCTTTTCTTCCAGTCTGTTGCAATATATTTCCTTCATGTCCTCCATCTCCCCCTCACTCTGCCTCAGATGACAGATCAATGTGAAATGCCTAGCTGTAGCCTGTTTCTGTAGATAGAAAGTGTAGAAACTAAGAAGTCTGAAGGCTATGAATCAATGTTATCCAATTATTTTAAAATAAGAAAACAGGAGGCAATTTAAAAACCCTGACACACGAGGAGATGGAAGGAGAGCTAGTGAAACAGCATTGCTGACTGCTGCTAGAAGGATAAAGAGTGTACTCAGATGAAAAGAGATGCAATGTGTGTAAGGGATTATTAAGACAATAAGGGATTGCCAACTTGACAGCTTATAATGGACTACAAATTCCAATTTTCGTGATAGTACTTTTGAAATAGTCCTTGATTTCAGGATAACATCTGCATACCATTATGGCCAACAACTTTCAAATAATAGAAAAAAGGCTTTTATCAAAGATTTCACAGAAATATTACATATCTGCTCACTCAGTAGAAAGCCACTGAGCAGCACACTAGCGTGCTGATGCTGGTTCATGTGTATGCAGGTCTCTGAAAGCTAGTACTTCTAAGAGTGCAATCCATGGTGTTGAAGCTGGTCTCTTCTTCCATTTATTAAGTATTACTAACAAAAAAAAATCCTCAACAGATATGTCACATGTAGCTCTCCTGTTACTTAACCTATTTCCTATGGTATCTGTGTTTCTCAACTTGGTATGAGTTATAAACCTGAGTCACACATCCAGGCACTTTTTCTAATAGTCCTTACTCACCACTTTGCAGCAGAGGGGCCAAAACCACCAGAGTAGAACGAGTGCCGCCAACAATAACAGCACAAGAACAGCAATAAGCGCTGCTACTCCACTAGACTGTGAAGAAAGCAGAAAGATAATGTCAGTGGATATTGCAAATAATTGCTGCCTCATTTTCCCACTCACCCCAAAATGGCTTCCTACTGACTGATACAAATCCCAAACAAATTTTTCCTACTCATCAGATCCTGTTCTTGCTAACAGATAAACTCCTCACAGAGGATCCAAAAGGGAATCTTAGCCAAATCCGTATTTGGCACAAGTTCAGTGATTCGCTCCATTGTAAGTCTCCTCAGTTCAATGAGTTATGCAGAAGGTTAGCTAGGACACTTCAGCAGGAGCTGCGTATCACAATGAATGATGTATTGTGGGAAAGCAAGATGTGCAGTTCCAGCCACCTGGATGATAAAGGAAGATCAATAGTAACATGACCATCTGGACAGTCAAAGAAATAGTACTAAAATAATTAGATCATAGCAAAATATAAAGGGCCTTGGACAGATTGTGCTGAAGTACATTTCTCATAACTGTAAAGAGTGATAGCCCAGACTCGTGAGAATGGTATCTCGGGCGGGATGATCGTCCCCAAGTGCATGGGATGTGTGAATGTCCTTGAGCCTGGTCTGTGAATGAGTGGGAACGTAACTGAAACAAACCTGAGTGTGGTGTGTTTTTAATAACAATTATTGGAAAAAACATCTTCTGTAACATCTTAGTCCAGGCCCGTATCTGTAAATCCTATAAATTGTCAATGGCTAATAAAGAGGGCCTCAGCCTGGCTCAGCCTGCTGCTCTGCCCAGCTCTGCGCTCCTTCCTGAACAAGATCTCTGCCTGTGTGTGCATCTTTGTCTGTGTCCCAGTGTGCGTGGTTCCTCATTGCTGCGATGTATCAACACTAAGAAGAGGAGGAGGTGATATGATGCTATTCATGTTTCTCCTTCCCTATATATTCTTGGGCCTGCAAGTCTCAGGTATTCTAAGGGACTGAACAGCAGTACTGATGGACATATTCAACTGGAAATGAGACAACTCTGAAAACTACTTTATTCTGCCTTCCTGTAAACCTATGTTCAAATTAAGTCGTTCAGTCAGGGGTAAGAGGCCCAGCTTGCCCCAGTGCAAGGCAGGATTATTTCTGCTCAAGTTACTGGGTTGATTTTTATGTTAAATTTATATCCTTAAGAATGACGCCCAACTTGAAGAAAAGACAGGCTATGTTAACCGCTAAGAAATGAGCTGTCAGACAGGGAAAGCCTTCTCCTAAGTCTGTGTATGAGAGGTGCCCTTCTCCTCACATGAGGACACAGGTCAGTATGGATTGGTGGGTGGATGGAATCTTAAGGAATCTTTAATAACAATACATATATTCTAGTCAGGTGTTCATGCTTATGGCCCGCACATCTGAGGCATTCTCACTGCACAGATTATAGCACACTAAATCCCTGTAGTAGTTCTATTTGAACCTGAAGTCACCGTTCTAAGAAGTTCTAAATGACTGTTACCGTTTCCAGCAATACTGCTTTTAATGAAGAAATGAGTGGCCCATCTCCCACCACCTCAAACTCATATCGTGTAGGTGCTTTTATTCTTACACTTGGTATTCTGTGCTGCTGTGCTGGTTTAGAGCAACACTGAGAAAAATGCAATGGGGACCTTATGAAAATAAAAGTTATTCAGACTTAAACCAGAGAGAAAGGGGGGACATCCAGGTAATCACTAAGGCTGGAGTACAGCATAGTTCTGTCAAAGTGACAAAAGTTATACTGGAGATATACCAATACAAATGAAAGGTGCAAAAGAGCTTTATTCAACGTGTATGTAGATGCAATGAGGCATACACATTTACAAGACACAGGTAATATGCATACCTTGGTGCCTAGATGCAACACATTTTTTTGTTTGTTTTCACTGCAGCAATTTGTGTTTGCTAGGGGGGGCTGGAACTTGTAACTCTTACATACCGACTAGCCATCAGCTGCTCAGCTTATGTGAATTAGTGGAACAATTCTAGCAGTGACCCATTTCTTGTAGTTGCCCATCTGCTACTATGGAAACAGCAGTGCTCCTTGTATAGAGCTGTCTTTGCTGCAACATGTACGAAGTACTACTGTTTTTCCTGTCAATGCACATCTGTACTCCTTCTGTTTCCTGTTAGTGAAAACTTTTGACCACAGAAAAGCACTTTAAGACTACAGCAGAAGGAAGACAGGCTTACTCACGATTTAGTATGATCTGCTTTGCATCAGTGCTTTGTTTTTTACTTACGAGTGCAATCTTAGCCATTTTTACAAGGGCATAGGGACAGACTTTACATGCACTGCTTTCTCACTGGAATGACTTAAGATAACAAGAAAAGCAGTCTACTGTTAGTCTCCAGCATCCTTCTGTGACTGTACTGTCCTTAAGTTATCCCACTGAGGGGCTGCTTCATCATGCTGTGGTGTAAGATTGAAATGGTTCTGAATGACAAAGAGGCCCTTAAACAGAGAAACGTGATTTAGGTAGCATGTTTCTTTAGCTGTCAATACATTCAGGCTCTCTTCCTGAAACTGAAAGGCTGAACTGAGATGATGTTGATTTCTGCAGTTACCCAAGTGTTTAGTTTTAAAAACAATAGAAGAAAGAAATTTTTTCCTCTTTTAGGTTAATTGCCTACAAACAACAAAAATGCTGTTGGAAAAGGACATGCTGATGAGCAGAAGGTACTGTTCTGTATGCTTCTGTGCTTCACAGGAAAGCTGCAATAAAGTCACACTGACACCATATTCCACAGCAGTCTCCTGGAGAAGCTGGCAGCTCATGGCCTGGATGGGTGTACTCTGTGATGGATAAAGAACTGGCTGGAGGGCTGGGTCCAAAGAGTTGTGGTGAACAGAGCCAAATCCAGTTGCTGGCCGGTCACAAACGGTGTTCCCCAGGGCTCAGTATTGGGGCCAGTTCTGTTTAATCTCTTTATCAATGATCTGCATGAGGGGATTGAGCGCACCCTTAGTAAGTTTGCAGATGACACCAAACTGGGTGAGATTGTTGATCTGCTGGAGGGTAGGATGGCCATACAGAGGGATCTGGACCGGCTGGATCGTTGGGCTGAGTCCAATTGTATGAGGTTTAACAAGGCCAAGTGCCGGGTCCTGCACTTTGGTCATAACAACCCCAGGCAGCGCTACAGGCTCAGGGGAGAGTGACTGGAAAGCTGCCTGGCAGAGAGGGATCTGGGGGTATTGATGACAGCCAGCTGAATATGAGCCAGCGGTGTGCCCAGGTGGCCAAAAAGGCCAATAGCATCCTGGCTTGTATCAGGAGTAGTGTGGCCAGCAGGCCTAGGGAAGTGATTCTGCTGCTGT
Source organism: Pampusana beccarii (assembly GCA_013399365.1). Lineage (NCBI taxonomy): Eukaryota > Metazoa > Chordata > Aves > Columbiformes > Columbidae > Pampusana > Pampusana beccarii. The sequence continues at coordinate 141,429 of VWYH01003319.1, read as the reverse complement.
ACTCGGCACTGGTGAACGTGTTCAGTTTTGGGCCCCTCACCCTAAGAAGGACACTGAAATACTAGAGAGAGTGCAGAGGAGGGCGACAAAGCTGGTGAGGGGCCTGGAGCACAAGTCTGATGAGGAGCGGCTGAGGGAGCTGGGGCTGTTCAGCCTGGAGAAAAGGAGGCTGAGGGGAGACCTTATTGCTGTCTACAACTACCTGAAAGGAGGTTGTAGCACTGTCCTGGTTTTGGTATTGGTCTCTTCTCCCAAGCAGCAAGTGATATGACAAGAGGAAATGGCCTCAAGTTGTGCCAGGGGAGGTTTAGATTGGATATCAGGAAAAAATTCTTCACAGAAAGGGTTGTCAGGCATTGGAACAGGCTGCCTAGGGCAGTGGTGGAGTCACCATCCCTGGAGGTGTTTAAAAGGTGTTTAGACAAGTTTCTTATGGATATGGTTTAGTTAGGTTAGGTTATGGCTGGTCTTGATGATCCTGAGGGTCTCTTCCAACCAAAATGATTCTATTATTCTAAATGACACAAGTTTAAAGAAACATGGTATTGGTATCCAAGCACAGCACATTTTCAAAAGCGCCATCCCTACATAGTGGTCTTGTGTCTAACTGCAAGAATTTTAACTGTCCTGCCTATGTAATACAGAAGAAATTAATTGACAGCAGAAATGTGAGATTAGAAGTTTTACATATTAAGTTAGAAAAGTCACTGACTGCTTGCCTATGTGGCTTATCCTATGAGCTGTTTTTAACTCTTTCCTATAAGCCTATGATAAAAACACAGGAGGATGACAACATTACTACCTTAACCCTAGGCTTAACTTGGGCACTCTAGCCTGTGCTTTGGCAAAAACTATTTCCCCTAATAAACAGAGCTGAGAGCTTACACTCCTTATTCAGGCACCAGAGTTAGGTATTTAAAGTTACATGTGGCAGTATCCTCCTGTAGGATTATAACAACCTTCCATCCCCAGTCTGAAGACCTATGGTTCTGCCTGCTCAGCTTCAGTGGAACTGGGCTGGAACAGGACCCTAGGTGACTGTATAGCACCTGCCTCTTATGACATGATTATATTTATAGTGAGCATGTCTCTAATGGCATGGAAGCTTCCCAATAGTTTGAAAGTCACAGCTGCACACAGTGCTAAAGTAATTTGTTGTAATATATTTAGTGAAATACAATTCACCAGCTATAGAAAAATGTAAGCCCAGCACAGACAAGGAACACACAGATACACTGTTTGGATCTCAGGGCAGAGCCAGCTCAGGTAGCCTGAGAGGAGGAGAATTCCAAGGCTTTCCCTCTACATGTAGTTCTCTGTACTAAGTGAGCTGCTCCTGAAGCTGCCAGCAAAACAGATGCAGCAGCAATGAAAGGAGAAACCCTTATAAGAGAGCCTATGTCAGAAAGCAAAAGTAAATCTCCAAGCCTGCCACGTAAGAGATGGCTTTCGTATATTTGGAAGTCTCAGATGATACACACGGTAATACTTACGTGGAATCCTGCAAAAAATACGTTCCTAAAATAAAGCTGTTTGCTACCTTAATATGAAGAATTAAGGAAACTGTTTTATATAACAGCAGAAAAAAAATCCTGTCTATAAGCTCCCCCCCACCCCCCGCCCCCAATCAGGGAATTCAAAACAGCTGAAAACTCTTTGTTGTGTGTAAACATGTGTTGTAAAACAGATTCTAAGTGTGTCTCAAAATACAGAGAAAGCAACTGAAGACTTCTATGTATGTAAGCACCTACAAATTAAGAAATGTATCATCAAATTATATATAGTCTGGATATGTCTGCATGGGTGTATTTTTCAGGTAGGTGAATCTGTGCATTCTAAACATCTAATGCAGTTTGCCATGTGTTGAGGTTCTCTGCAGTGAGAAGTCATGAAATGGTAAAACCAAAAGAGAAACTGGATTTCAGGATTTTACATTGAATGATGTTAGCCATTTACTTACACATTCTGAAGCAGTGATTGTTAATGAGCTGGACATGACTGATTGCCCTCCATTCAAACTCACCAAAACTTCTAGAGTTCTGGAAAGAAAGAGGGAAAAAAAAGTCATCAGCCATAAAACAGTCAACAAAAGCACCTACATACTGTGGAAGCACTTGCACGCACAGACTCCAACAGAGAAAGTGTTCTTAGAGAGGAAAAGAGGAGTTGGTGCCTCTGAGTGGCACTAGACGTGAGAAGCATCTTCACAGAAATCATAACATTAACATGATTACTTTGTGTTACCATTTCTAGAAACTTCTGATGACTTTTAAGTGATCAAGGTACTTGGCTGTTATGAGGTTGGATCTTGTGGCTTCCAGGAACCAATTTTTGGTTATTTCAGACCGAGCTTATTTTTATGCTGGTTAAAATGAATGATACTAAATATATGCAGTCTCCTGTGGGTACTGTTGATTACTATTTAAAAATAATTTTAGTCTTCTAGATAGAGAGCTATCTGAATAGAGAATCTCTCTTCTCTATTCCATGTAGCATAAAATACTGCAAAAAGTTTTGTATAGTATAAATTGAAGTTCAACTGTAAAAGTAACATTGTTTTGTCTGTTCCATAAACATATCTTTAGTTATATGCAGACATTATGGATAAAAATGTCGGATAATTATAAATGGTCAAGACTTTCTATAAATAGAACACAAACACTGCATACAAATAGTATGTGGTTTACATTTTACAAATTAACCTTAGTAGAAAACAACACATGGTGAATGTTAAACATAAGAAGACTCTTCAGCTTCTCTGGCTTGGATTCCCAAGATTCAGACAGTTTATATTATGCATAGATGTAATTAAATAAAAATATAGATATCCGTGAACTAAAATGATTAATCATTTTTACCGTTCTTCTATGTCATGTATTTTTATTCTGGCACAAATGCTTTAGTCAATATGGAGTTCAAAGCTATTTTAACTAATTTGGCTAATTTCTTTTTCAGTTTTAGTAAAAATGATGTACGTTGCTTCCACTAAACTCATTATTAAATGGTCTGTATTATCAATAATTGATCTAACAGAAAGAATAACTTCTAATTATTACTGGAATAAGTGAATCAGAACGGATAAAAATTTAAAAATGAATTCAATTTTCTCCCAAGTCACTAAATAAACTATACCAAAACTTTTGTTAGTGATTAATTTTCAAAATGTGATATTTTTATTTTTAATTTTCAGTGTTTCACTTTGCCACTTTATTGAGAAACGCTGTAAGAAATTTCAGCATGACAATTCTGCTGGAGTTTGACTGGCAAGACAATGGTATTGACTTCAGTGGGAGGGGTTTCATTCCGTGCCGTTTCTTGATCGGAGAAGGACTTAGGTACATGCTATGCTGTTGAAACACAGCCCAAATCCTGACAGGTGTCCCTGAAGAAATTTGTATGTTCAAACTCTCAAACCTTTTGGACATTCGCGTATCATAAACACATCACATGATGCATTTTTCTCTCCAAGTCACAAACTTACAGCCCAGTAAGTTAACAGGACCCTTTCCGGTGTCCTGGAGTCACATCCTTTTGCACCCTGGTCATACTACTGCATTAACTATGACTGTACAGGTGTAACTGAAAACTGAATTCAGCCCATAAGTAGCAAAGAATTCACAGCACACAGAAATATTATAGTTTTGGATGGCAACTTTTCAGGTAAGCAAAAATTCAAAGAGGAAAGATTAAGCTCTTAAATGTTTCATTTTTTCCCCATTAGCCTTGTCTTTTTAACATATGATTTAGAGAAACGTGCCACAGGCTCCACACCAAGTTTGAACATTGTTACCCAAGAAAGAGCATTCATTGTGGTCGTGTTTCCTGAACATAAAAGCTATTCAGCCTTTCTACTTCTTCTGAACTTTCTTAAGTAATGATGGGTGCCTTCCCACTGACTGATGCCATAACTGGGATTACATTGCTTGGTTTGAAGCCTGCTAGCACAGTAAGAATCCTTCCAACTGTACTAAATTCAAATATAGTACACCAAGTAATTCTGATTTTTAAATCAACATATCATGTTCTTTAAGAATCCAAGTCCTTATGTACTTCCTGTATTGACTTTATTTCTGATCATATTTTAACTGTATCTAAACACATTTTAGATTTTTCTCAGATCTTTTATCTTTGTTTGGAACCATTTCTGTAGTCTCCTGTTGGGCAAAACTCCCACTGAGGTCAGAAATAGCTCTGCCTATGCACCAGGGAAGAACTGCTAGATTTGACCAGTAACATCTGACTGCAGTTGTTGCCAGCTCCTGGGGTCAAATTTCCAAAGTGCTTTCAGATGCTCATTTTTTCCTATTTCTTTTTTTTTTTTAAGAAAGTGAATGTGAATCATCAATTTCCTATGTCTGGGGGTTTTGATTTTGGGGTTTTTTTTCTGCTATGCAACCAATTCCCTCTCCTGCATGGCAATATCATCCTTCCTCCTGATTCTTAGCTTCAGAACAGAGCCACACTCAGGCACCAGGTAAATGACAAGTAAACAATTCCTATTTAGTGGAAACAGATCTTCAAAAGTGGCAAAAAATTCTCAGTCCAGCAACATGGCCCAGGAAGAAACTTGCCATTAACTGAACAGAGGCGTACAGCAAAGTCTACTTAAGCCAGTTACTAAAGGCCAGTTGTTACAGATAGTTCTTACAAGGGTGAGTTTACCCCTGTTTTTAGGAGGTACCACTAAGCAAGCTCTTATTGCCCTCTCTGAGACCAAACTCTGTTGCCAGTGAGATCCTCATTCACAATACCGCCTCTGTACACCATTCTGGCAATACAGCAAGCCCCAGAAAAGGGCACCGATAAGGCATGTGTCTAAATGAGAACTGGGCCCCCAGCTGTAACTCCCACTGACTGCAGTAAGAGCTGCTTTCAGGTCCCTGGTGCCATGTGCCACGTCGCTACTGTCAAGCTTTGCATTCCCCTAACCTTTAGCTGTCAGATGGGCTGACAAATATCTCAAGCAACGGGCTCACTGAACACATCAGCTGTCAACGCAGATACAGTGCAGTAAGAACAACCAGTTTCTGTATCAACTTCCATTTTGATACACAGCTGCAGGGATGAGCCATTTGAGATTTTCATAGGAGTTGATCATACTTGTACAGTTCTAGAAGCCACAGAGTGAACTCATACAGATAATTACCTCATCTTCAAAAGGATGAACCTGTCAACATACAAAATCACTTCTTTCCTGAAATTGTCATGTCTGTAGAGTATAAGAAACGCATTGCTTTCATTTCTTTAGCATACACCTGTTTGTTGGGCTATACGTACTTCTGATTCATATAAACACTACCTCTTCAAATTCGGAGTTCCAAAAACTAGGCACCTTATTTATTCTACTCATTCACAAACATCCAAGAGAAAGACTTACACATAAATACACCTAGTGTTTACTAATAACTATCCACATGTGTGAGGGTTTTAGCTCAGCGCACTGCATAAACTGCAAATATTTAGAAAATAAAATTACATTCTGAATTGATTACATTTTGGGGGCACCTTCATTTCCCACTGGTGATTGTCAGTATGTTGTTATCATGTTCCTTCAGTAAAGCTCAAATCAGCTGAGGGCTCAACCAGCCTATGTCACCAGATAACACTTCTAAATCTTTGGGCCCCTGCTGATATTTTTTTTCTGCAGACTGAAGGAATACCATTTAAAGGGTTATGAGAATGAAGAGATTTTTTTATGACAGCCTTAGATCACAAAGGAAGGGGCAGCACAGATTTTGGTCAGCTGGTCATAAGACCGTATCTTCAGTCTCTGTAGTGGAAGTGATCAGCAATGCTTCAAAAATGTCTCCACAGACGCTAAATACCTTGTTTTAGAAGTCTGCATGGTCAGATCTCCCACCAATTATTTATGCAATTCACATTACTACATCCATAGTATCTCAATTGCTTTCCAAACACTCAAGGAAAATTGTCTCTCCTTCTGCTGAGGTATGTACAGAGAGTGAGACGAGAAAAGGCACCAATGTCCTACCCTAGTATCCAAAGAAAGACTCTTTTGGCATGTAGTAGGCCCATATTTGAATCCTTACTGTGCTTGATTCACTGTGATGTGATCACATCCAAACAACACAGCTATGCATGCAAAGGCAGACTGTCCCTGAAGTAAACCAGACCTTTTGACATAACTGTATTTTTGCAAGCAAAGGTTAGATCGACACTAGTTTTATGCCCACACAGAAAAAAAACAAGCACTGAACTCTTGAAAGTTGCTTGCAAATCTTTTCAGGTCAACCCTGAATAAAACCCACAAAGAATCAGGAAGGGTAAATGTTGATGTTGCTGTAGCAACCCAAGAAGCCGTCCTCCAATGCCCAGCTAAAGCCTCTTCTCTGCTGTGTGACACATTCTGTGTGGTTTACAGGTGTGGATTTTACATCTGTGTACAGGGGATGGGAAAGCAGAACCCAAAGATAATAATCAGAGGTTCTGGTAATCGAGGCTCACTCATTCCATGCACAAATACCCAGGCTTTCTTGCAGTTATACCCAAGAATAGGAGGAGTTGGCCAGTTTCTCTGTCTAGCTGCAAAAACAAGCCCCCAGGGAAAAACAAGTGCAGCCCTTCACACTGTTCCTCAAAAATGCAGCAGTGCCCAAATCCAGTGTCCTTTTAAGGCTTTTATCCAGGACGCTCGTTCGCTCTTTTGAGCACTTCTGACATGGCACTTGAGTGAAGTGGAATCAAAGAGATTGCAAACTTGAGCTAATAAGCATGTGTAATTAACATGCGGTCCATAGTCACAAACTCAATTGTTTCTTATGTACCACAAGTCTAATGTGCCATTTTCCAGTGGTCCATACCTTTTAAGCTATTTCCTTGTAACAGGAAAAACTGTGGGGTTTATTTACAGTTCACAGTCCTTGCTCAATGTGGAAAGGATTTTCCTGTATTTTATCTGTGAAGTACCACTTTTTGGATGGGAATCAATCCTGGAAAACTTAGTCTGAAAAGAGCTTTTAAAAAATGTTCTTATTTATGACCATAGTTACCCACAAGACTTGCAATTTTAAATTGCATCAGTCATGACCCACTAGCCATTCCAAGAAATAATTTACCAAAAAATGTAACTTGAGAAGTCCCAGCAATCGCAATTCTTTCTTTCCTTTATGTCCACTGCTGTTACAGAAGAGGAACGTGGCCCACTGCCATATGTTGCTATAGCTCTAGTCTAAAGAATTTCATACCCTGTGAAATACAGCTGACATTTCAATCCACAGTAACCTACTTGCAAAGTATTCATTTGCACCTTACTTTATGAGTATCTAATAAAAGAGTGCCATTTTATGACCCATTAAAAAACATCAAAAAAATTAAAATTGTGAAAGACATTTGCTGGAAGTAATAAATAATTTACCTCCAATTTTCACACACTGAAAATTAAACTGGCAACTGCTCAAAAACTTATTAAAATTATGGTGACTAAAGGTATTTTAGAATCAAGTGCCAGCACTAAAATAGCTAAAATGCTGTACATAGTAGGAAGGAAAAAAATTGATCTATGTACTTAAAAGGGTGCTTTCCCCTAAAAAAATACTCCTATCAATTAATGTATAGCTTTATTACACAGTTAATATTGGTAAGCCAATAGCGTGTGTGTTTATGTGTTCTAAATATATCTGTACATATTTGGCATACATATAGCTACGTATACAGAAATCACACACTGGAAAATCAGTAACAGTGGTGGGAGAAGGCTTCAGTAGAACTATCGATCTAAGTATCATTTTTATGTATTCCCATCACTTTACCCCATGTAACTTACCATCCCCTACACAACAGTCTGGCTGCACAAAGGGCTGCCACTGTGACCATACATTGTTTTGATGGTCACCTGAGAGATGGGGAAACTGGAACACACTATGTCTGACAACAGCATGTTCACGTTTTTAACCTGAAATATATGAACACTGTTCATAGCTGGAACAAATACAAGGTCTCACTCAGTGCAAGTATTCCACGGTTTACAGTTTGAAGGATAAGCTCCATTGCCAAAAAAATACTGACCTCCCCTCAGGAGATGGACTGAAATTTTTAGTGCCAGGTGAGGTAGCCTCTGTCATGCCATCCCTCCTTTTCTGCCTGAGGATTGAAAAGCAGGTGTACTGGCATACAGAGGGAGACAATTAATGCTCAGCTATAGCGTAGAGGAGGCAGCCATAGGACTCTTAGCAGTAGGTGATGGTGTATCTGATGGATCTGCCTGTGGACCATTAATTATGCCAAAGCTCCAACCTCGGTGTATGTACACAGCGGTTTCATTTCACCAACTTGTTCGAAATCACAGAGCCACAGAGGAAGGCATTTCACGTCCATGCTTCTGGTTTAGTTGCTTTTCCTAGATCAAAAGCCCCAGCTGTTTAAGGACACAGCAAGTTGCCTTGGAGCAGGGTTACAATCCTTGCCTGCCAAATGTTCAGTGCAGTTCCACTGTGCCAAGGGTCAGCTCTGACTGGGAAGCACAGGAAACAGTTTACTCTAGTCAATGGGAATTTTACTAGAGACAGTTAATAATCCGCAATTACGATAAATGGTCAGAGTTGTTTCCCTCCCACCAACCACACAGGCATAAAACGGAATACTTAATTATTTTCCCGAGGATAGCAAGACCTGCACTTTATGCAAATCATTATGGTGTTTTGGGGTTTTGGTAAGAATTAGTACAAATTATTTTCTAATATTTTTTTCCTCTCTCTCTCTTTTCTTGGTGTAGCTTAGCACTGACATAAATTCAAATTACAGTTCCCCTAGGATCCACTCTTGTTACCCCAGAACTATCTAGCTTTCTCAGCAGCGTATTCAATACACTGTCCACTGGGTTTTGGCTTTCCATGGGAAATGGATAGAAGCATTTCACTGCTGGAAAGTGCTTTTGAGTTTGAAAGAACTGTAAGCCAGCAATGAATTAGATCTGATCTCATAGAATCACGGGAACCTGCATTAACAGGGTATGAAATGTCATTATTATGTTAAATTAGTCTATTAATTCAGCTCAGGATACTATGTCCACTGCATAATATTAAGCACTTAGTTCTGCTCACACACTCCTTCTCAATGCTCTGGGAACACTGTGTGCCCTATAGAGGAACATGAAGGACTGCATTAGAAATTACTACTGATCTTAACATCAGATCCATATGTCTTAGGGGCCAGTCAGCCTACACAATTCATTGAGGATGTTCCCATCTGTGAATAGTTCCCATTATACTCTAATTGTGTCAAACTAAATGTATTTCTAAAATATTTTCAGAAGTTAATATTTATAACAGACATTAAGACTAATTCAGCTATATTTCTGGTTTCCCCCTACATGAATTTATTTTGCTAGATTTTTTTTCTTTTTTTTTGCGGGGGGAGAGACAGAAGAAGAGGGGTGGGGAGAGATGGTACCATGTAAGTAACCAGTGATTAGTAGCCATATGCTTTTTCATTTTTATTGGAACAAAATGTTTGCACAGGAAAAAAAAAGCTAAAGCGCTGATGCTGAAAATAAATGCTCTTAGTGATTTTGCAAAGAAAGGAATGAGTTCAGGTAGGAGAGGATTTGATTCATGTCAGCCCTCTCTATCCAGTGCTTCTGGGGAAGAATAGCTGTTTCTGTTGAAGCATAATGTTAATATCAAATCAATGGGCCTAATTAGCTATGAGTACATCTATGATGGAGAAGTATTTCAGTCACCTGAGCACAGAGGTCCTGGCATGAGAATAACTGGTGAAAACAACCTAATTCAGAGATCCAGCCCACCAGCTTGTGAGCACAATTAAGTCACATGGTTAATGAAGGCAGCAGGAAGTTAAAAGGAGGCAAACATGGTTTGCTTCCTGTCTTTTTTCCTTGGTGTTGGCTACCACTATATCTTCAGCATTTAAGAACCACTCAGCTCCTGAGCATAGGGAAGGGAGACCAGATTTAGAAAAGCTGTCAAGCCAAATAAATCTCCTGTTTGTTCTGATGGCTGGTGCTTCCTTCTGTAACAGCAGACTCCCTGTTCTCCACCACATACTTCCTAAGGTACAGCTATACAACTGGTTCCTGAGAGGTAACTGGTCAATTACTGGTATTACCTGGAATGTGAAGCATCTTGGTCAATAAGATACCTCTTAACTGAGAAACTCTCTTTAATCCTGATTTTAAGTGCTCCCCTTTTCTTTGGACAAGGTGTTTGTTGTTCAAGCAATTTATAGTCACAATATAGTTTACAGACTGGGGATGAGGCTTTGGAAATGGGTCCTTAAACTCACTTTTGAGTATTTAAACAAGTTGCCTAAATTTCAAGTGGCTAAGCACTCATCATACACGCACACCCCTCATTACATTAATGAGTAATTTAGTTCTGTGGCCAAATTAATCTCTTGCTTTACTTGTCAAGTAAATTGTGATAATGCCTTTTATTTGACAATGCCACAAAAAGAAGGTATAGGTATTTTGTTAGCAGGAAAGAGAACACAAAATGCTCAACACTCCCCATGAAATATTAATCCTTTCTTAAATGACTCCGAAAAGTACAAAAGTCAAATCTGCAGCTTGGATAGAGCTTCCCTTCTTTGGCACTTCTTCTCTGATTGCAACATGTTTCCCAAAATTTTACCTTTCTCAGCCAAGGAGGAAAAAGAAACAAAAATAATAACAGCAATTCCAGTTATAGCCATAGAAAAGGACAGCAATTATCAGCTTCACCTGGTTTTCAGTTATTTCCATGTCACAATACAACTCAATTAAGTTGCACACAACTCTTCTCAATACTCCTTAAGGCAGACAAATTAATGTTTTTTTCACATTAATGAACTTGATGAAGTTATGGGGGTTTGTCTGAATTTGTAGATCATCTTAGTTTACCTACACACTCTGGAAATTGCATGGTTTTGGGTACTTGAATGCATCTTATGTGGGAAATATACCTGGTCTGACTCGTGAAAAGCATCATCTAAATACATGCTTAGACTTATTTTATAATAACACATTTAGAATTCCTGGGCTTATTATATTTTCTTATTGTAAAAGGCATGTGGAAAGATGCCTTTTTTTAACTTATAGTTGTTATTGAGTTACTAAAAAACACAGCATTGAAAGGTCATAGTGTAAGATGAGCACAGCAATGATTTTCAGTTCTTGAATATGTGCATTGTAGGTAGTATGACTGTTGGATTGAAACTGTGTGTGTGAGAGGTATTACAGTGGCTGTGGTGGTCTGTTATGCCAACATTGAATTAATAAGATGTGAAACTGGATGCTGAGTTAGGTCAAAATATTACCTCATTGCCTGCCTGGGTTCTTAATGCTTGCAGTGTTAGAAGAAAGTACAACTGTGTAATCTTAACAATAAGCTAATGACAATTTTCGTGTGGGAATGTAAATCTGCTTATCATTCACGCCCAGCCCCCACTTGCACACATTTCCAAAGGCATTCATATGCTTCCTTTGAGACAAATAATGATACTATGTCAGCTCTCTTTCTATTTAGATATTTATTTAATATTTGCTTGAAGAATCGGGCCAATGTTTTTGAAAGCACATTTAATTATACCATATGCCTACTCAAATCATCCCTATCAAACAAGTTCTAGGATGATGCTCTGGTTCATTCTGTTCTGTTTTCCCTTCCTTCACAATGTGTTTATGTATATTTATCCAATTTGTTCTGTTACTCTTGCCAAATTGCAGGTTTGAGATCTCAACTATGCAGGGGCAGCTGTGCTATTGTTGATGCCTTACAAAACAAAGGTCACAGACTGAGCCTGTATCACTAGAACTAATGACAGCTGCATGTTAACCATTATGGTATAGCCACAGAATGATCAGGGTTCACGGACCCTTGGAGGTAGGAATAAATCTTACCTTGCCCTTTGGTAAGCAAGAACTCAGGTTACATTTTTAAGGAGTAAAATTTGTGCAAATTAGTCTCTTGCAAAATATCCTGTTGTTTATTTAATTTATTGGCATAATTCCTCCTCCCTCTGTCTGAAAAAAAAACAACCTTTAAACAGCCCCATCACAAAAAGCAAACTTTGAAAAACAAAATGACAGCTGAGTTGGAAGGAATGATCTCTTCTGCATGTAACTAATCTTAGCTTTTCTCACTTTTGAGATTGATAAGAGTTACCAGCTGTTGCAGCCTAAGAAGCTATTGACTACATAAAGAAGTAGGGTAGCATGAGATGACATTTCTTTCAAAAGAAGGTTGTTTCCAAACCTAGCTTAGCAACCCCAAGTAACGAAGCACTGGGGCGGGACTGTTTCAAATGCCCTTTGTTTGGTAAGAGAGATCAATCTTGTGAATTCAAAACTATTTGCCCCTTGGGTGGCCTAACACATTATTCCTTCTGCTGCCTTTCAGACCAGAAGCCAAGAGTCCAAAGTTACTTAAAAGGATGTTTCTTAGAGCTACACATAGCTTTTGAAATACCAAAGAAAAGGGAATGTAATAGATGGAGCAGACTAACAAGATGAGGCACATGTCCACAGACACAGCTCTGAGACTATACAGCTGGTTTTGCGGCTGTCTGTCTAAGGCTACTTCACCAGTGTGCTGTTAATTATTTAAAAGAGAGCACTGGGGAAACTACCATCACATCTGTCATCCACACGTAGGCAAAATCTTCACTCATTGCAGGACCAGATGTGTTTATTTGAAACATATACTAACTAGCTACTTAATGCATTAGAATTATTAGTCAGAAGTTAATTAGGCAAATGTATTAAACATCAGTCACCTTACAAAGGATCACTTCTTTGCCATTGTAAACCACAGGAAAAAGAAGGACAAAAGTAAAGATTCCATAAAGGAGCTACAGTAGAAAATAGATTTATGAAATCTGATCACTGTGTATTAATGAAAACTGAAATGCCCTAGGTAAATGCCTTAACTATGTCTCTTAATACTGCAAATGTACTAGCACATGGGAGGAAGCCAGAAGAGTTGTTTAAGCTCGTACAGGTATTGGAGAAGAAAAGGGAATTAACAGTAGAAAAAGGCTTTCTTAGTATAGTCAAGTCAAACTTGAAAATGATGGCTTCACTGCTTCTGCATGTATTATACATATCCCTGAAGATGCAAGCACTTGCATGGCATTCTGCCTGCATAATGAACTTGGAAACATTGCTGGCCAATGTAACATGTTCTTGTTCCCCAAGAGATGAAATTCAAAAGTAATTTTTAAGTTTCTGGCTCCCAGGTTCATGTCACAAGAAGCAGTGGATGGAGTAAAAGCATAATATTCTCTGTCTTTGGGCTAGTCAGGGCAGGGGGGTAATAGTTAGGATCCTTTGTTAGAAGCCTGCTCTTGAATAAGAGCAGCTGTCTAGAAACCAAATGAGGTAATTTGCAGAATGGAGCCTGCAATCCATTTATCTTCACTGTGTCTGTTTGCTTTCATGTTTCCATATTCTTCCTCTTAAATCTTGTGCTGGTATTAATAAAAATGACACTTTGAAACTAGAAGGTGAGACTCAATACACCACTGTTCCACTTTCATGGAAACATCTTTGAATCAAAAAACACCTATAATTAAATATGAAGCATGTGATTCCGCTTTGTATTGTGAGATTGTTGCCTAGGGAGGCAGAAACTGAGGGCAAGAGTGCCAGTCACAACTTGGGCATGAATTCTTGGGTTTTCAGCTGGTTTTAGTTTTCTCCTGCATAGCTGCTGTAAATAATGTTCAAGACCTCTAAGGTAGTGAGCAGGAACTTCTTGATGCGTCCTGTAAACTGCAATGAATATGCTTTAAAGAGACTCCTGCAGTACTGTTTTACCCTTTTTACATGAATTTCAGAAACCCATAGGAAGAAATGCACTGGATACACAAGTCAACTTGCCCAGTTGCACAGAGCTACAAGCTCTTCCAGAAGACAGAACCTTGGATTCCCTGAAGTACATATTGAGAAATGCACCCAAAGCAGTGTTTAATTTGAAGCTTGTGGTTATTTCCCATTGTCTGCAGCCCTGTATGTGATCCACAGCAAAAAGCAGAGCAACTAATTCTGCCCTCAACCTGTACTTCAGATCATACTACCCAATCTTTGACCAGAGAGAAAAATCTCTTGCCAGCATTTAGGCTATCATAGGCTACCAAAAAAAAGTATAAAAAAGACAAGACATGAAGCTTGTTTTAGCACTACCTCAAACAAAAATAGACTGAGGTCAGGTAATGTGAACTGCGAAACATAAACACCTAAATAGCATTATTAAACGTTACAGGCCTGGCTTCCTGCTGTGGAGGAAAAAAATATCTAAAAATTAAACAGGAAAAAAAAAAGTTGTATTTTCATATGTAGGGAAATTGAGAAACTTTTTAAGAGGAAGACACAGGGATGCAATAGGTGGTTAAACTAGTTCCTGAAATCAGCTACTTAAAGGTGCTACATAAGGAGATGGTTACTTTTTTCTTCCCCCATCTTTTCATTCCAAAGGCCTAAGGGACACTTTCTGAATTGTAAAGACAGGATCAAAAGGAAATCAGTGATAAACCAAAACAAAAAAAATACTAAAATGTAAAGACTTGAAAAGTGACAGTGCAGAAACCACACAATGCTGTTGAATCCCCTCTGTGCTTCCACCCTATGCACAAGTGCAAAACAAGCAAAGCAGCTGTTATCAACAGGAAGAACAAAGACTTGAATGACACAGGCTTCTGCTGTCAGAAGTCAGGTTAACAGCCAAATAAAAGCATGTTTCAAGGTAGCATTTGCAGCTCAGAAACATAAAGCAATGTGCTTAGTCCTAGAGATCATTTCTCATTATATTTTCTTTCTAGGACAAAAGTTCTTACTTTTCCTTAGTTCTATGAGTTTGTTCTATAAATTCTCCAATTATATTCAGATTCTCATACAACTTGGTCAATAAGATTAATTTTTCTCTCAGTAACTCCATATTGGACAGTCTGGATAGGAAGTACATTTAAAGTTACCAGTAAACTACTGAACTTGTTATTTTGCCAAGAGCTCTTACATAAAGCAATACATAAAAATACATAAATACATAAAGCAGCACATTAAAAAAATCTGATGACCAGAGATTGTCCTGCATTGTTGTGCACTTTGATTCAAGTGAGCTGCACACGGGGGACTAAACTTAAGTTGAATACTTTGAAACTGGAAGCAATGAAGAATTTGGAAACAGAAGTGTAATTTTCCTTCCTACTACACAAAAATAAATCCTATTTAATCTTTGCTTTTTAAGTGCCACCAGCTGTTCATGTTGGACAGGATGTAGGAAGAGATATATGCAAGCTGAAGTCAACATGATTTGAATAGAGGGTCATTAAAAAGCAGTAGTGGAGACTGTACCACCTCTGTATGCAATATGATCATAAACTCAAGTTAACTGTAAGTGAAGTTTCGCTTGCACTCAGGTTTATGTTTAGATTTCTCCTTTTTTTCTTTATTATTCCTTAGGCCTACAAGCCCAAGGAGAAAGACACCGCCCACTTCTATCCTAAGGCACCCTTCAGATAGGTAGATTCAAGTGCCATTTACCACAAGGGTGTCAAAATGTCACTCAACTGAGAGATGGAAACCATGTGATACTTAAATGAAAGCAATGATCCCATTTAACCTGATGTTTAGCCTTTTGTTTGTGTTTTGAAACACAACTGACTTTTTGCATATGGGTTCAGGTAGACTTAGTTGTTGTGTTTCAAGTTAAAATACACTTATTATTCTTGTTGGACTGAGGGGTAAAATGCTCACTTCAGTTTATAAGCTAATCTTAGAGCAAACACTGTATGAATTCAAGTGCAGGAAGCATAAACAGAAACTGACCAGCAAAACTACAGCTGCATTAAAAAAAAAACAAACTGAACTATAATAGTTTTCTGAACTATTTTAAGAACAATGATAATTTCTCAGCTTCTTGGTTCATTTTGAAGAACTTACTGCGTAGCGTAGACCAAACCTTCCTTCCTTTGTTTAGATAAGTATGCACAGGATCAAATTGGATTTTTTCAGTAGGTACCAGCAAATCCAAAATCTCCTACTGTAGTACTCCAATGAGAAACTACAGTTTAAACAACAAATTGAGGTATCTAAGTAGTAGACAGGTAAATATTTACTACAAATATTTCAGTAAAATATTACATTGTAGTGCTAGGTTATTGTCATCCACTCATCAAATAAAAGAATTTGTAAATGTTCAGGATATAAGAGCAATGTCTATATTGTCCTGATAGGCAGAGGGGATTTTACCCTTGGCTTAGAGGAACAGAAGGCATCTGTGAAGTCAAGCCTACAGATGCATTTTCAGAACATGTACTCAAAGAACTTGGAACAAAATGAAGAAAAGCAAAGGTAGAGCAAGAAGGCAGACTTATAAAAATATACCATTTTTTCTTATACTGGTCTTCCAAAGAGCCAAAGGCTCTCTTTTCTTTCTGAAGTATAACTATTACAGAAACAGCTAAAGTAATGGAGAGGTCAAAGCTGATTCAGTTTGATTCCCTTGTGCTGTGGCAGGACAGCAATTCAAGCCTGAGCTAAAAAGGAGAACCGATTTTCTCAAATATACTGCAAGACCCTAAAAGCATATGTCTTTTAAATGGTCAACGCAGTAGATAGAACCTGAGTCCTTTTTAGTAAACCAGTTTAGTTGTAATATTACACTTGCCCTCACAGTATATAAGTGATCTCTCAAAGTACATGAAGCAAAGCAATTCAACTTTCTTGGGTTTGTCTCCTCACTGTCCTGCAGGGTGTACCTGATATTTTCTGGATTATTTTCATACTTTCAAACCTTTTTTTATAATGCATAGCTTGCTCACGTGAAAATGCCAAGTAAATCTCATTTGTTAGCTAATCAGGGGTCTTTTAAAATGAGCTAGTTTTGTAAGAAGACTATTTAATTTTGCACCTCGGAAGTGGCTTGACAAGAAGGTATTTTAAATGGCATGAGCAGCGCAGTCATGTTGTCACATAACCTAAGGATACCACCACATCCATCTGCTACATGGTACTATGGAAAAGCAGGCTTCGATAAAGAATGCTTGGTTGGTTAAATTTACAGCTGGCATTTTGGAGGCTCGTAACTAAATGCAGCCAGCAGCTGGAAAGAAATTAGAAATACACAATGGCCTAAGCCCAGGAGACCAAGGGTTTACCAACCAAAGATCTTGGGTACTTTGGCATCTATCTTACTCCATGTGGGTTTCTATTGTTCTGCATGTGAAAAGTGCAAATTCACCAGTCTACAAGAAGTGTCTCAAATTATAAAAATATAATTAAACCAGTTACGTGGGATTTTACTGTTTGCCCAGAAACAAAGCTGAAGGTTTAAAAGTCACAAAGCTAACTTCGCTTGTGCTGCTCTTAATTCCACTAAAAAGAGCACTAGAAAAAGAGCAGACTGGTTGTTGCTGCATTAGTGACTAATATTAGCTCCACTACATGAGGAATTACTGGGAGTTATCCAGCAATAGTCTGAGCTGTGCCAATGGGAAGTCAAGAGTTCAAGTGTGTACATATCTTTCATAGCTGTCAGTCTTCTGCACAGCCAACTGTTTATCTCTGGGCCAAAGCTGCAAGTACTTCAATATCAGGTTATGGAAGTAAGTTTTACATACTAACTTTTGCTTTTTTTTTTTTTTTTTTTTTTTTTTTTTTTTTTGTTTTTTCTTTTTTTTTTTTTTTTTTTTTCCTGTGGAGCGGTACAACTTCATGTGTAATGTTCATACATTCTTACAAACACTGCTGGGAAGAAATGTGCTCTAATTAGGTGCTTGATCCACACTGCAATTACAATATGGTGAGCTTTTTTCTATTTCAACTATGTTTCTCAGGCCAAACAAGCTCTTCACATAACAAGAAAAAATGCAGTATGTTCAAATAACTTCCACTGTGCTTTATATAAATAAATATTCCATGCATTTCATGATCATTTGGCAGAATAGGCTATTTACATACTCTCAGACCAAAGGTACGTGGAAAAGCATTTACAGCTTCAGGTTTTGGGGTGCTTAATACTGTGGGCCCAATTTGTTGTGGTGGTTTTTCTGTTGCAAGGTAACTAACTCCATTCAAACACTTGGCAGGGAGAGGATGAGCTCTTAACCTGATTGATATACATATTCCTGATGATTAAATTAGTTTTCTTACAGCTATATGTGGTGCTGATTTGTTTTAGCTAAGACAGCAGTTTGTTACAGCTGTTTTGTTGTTCAACTGGCACACAACCATGTTAAGTCTAGCTCAAAGGAAAACAGTGTGACTGCACTGTTTAATGTAACAGCACACAGGTGTAACAAACTCCTGCTACACATAGGACAAGATCTGCATTTTCACATAGCCTTGTAGAAGGCAACCTGAGTATCAGGAAAACAAAACGGAATTAAGAAGTCATCCCCTTCCTCTGCTCTCCAATGTAACTCTCCTCCGTGCTTACTGCATTGCCATAAATCAGTGCTTACTCTCCAGGGAGGAGCTTTGGCTGGTGCACAGAGGCTACAATGCAGCTTGTCTGCAGTGATTAACCCCATTCTCCTCCAATCACTTAAGCTTTTTCTTCTGCTTTTCAACTTTTCTCCCAGTTACCATTTATTGTGACAAAACAGATGTGCACTTGGGGTTTTGCTATCAGTCTTACAGCTTTGGTTCTTGATTTCCTCAGAAAAAGTAACTACTCAAAAAAACTCATCTGTGCAATATGCCTAGTTCTTAAACTGCTAAGAACTACCACAAAATTATAATGCAGAGCTGTTAATGAACTGCAGTGCTTCTTACCAGAGTAATATTAACCTCATCCCAAATAACTCTCTGAGAAGAACTGCTTGCAAAACAGGGAGAAAGTCAATAGCCTCAAAGCCTCCTCCCTCCTACAGGGCTGACATCTGACATGCAGTTTTCTGACTTCTGATTAGCTTAGAATTTCCTTTTCATGCTACTATCTCATAAATCTGAACAATGAAATTGAAGTGATCTCAAAAGCCTAGGGCATGTCTGAATTTGAGAGGACGATGGAAGAATTCTTTCCTCAAAGGGCCAGAAGTCATGTGCAGCTGCGGACAGTGACACTTAGAATAAGGCTAGAACTGCAATTTAGCCACAGCGCTGTTAGGAGATCGCTGTTGCTGTTAAATTTGTGCCTTGTTTTATCATTACATGTTGAGCAGTGGTACACATCTTGACATGTAATTTTAATAATAGCTTGTAAGTGTCAATGATAATGTAATCTATTTAACAATGAGCCTAAAGATTATCTAGAAGAGAGCATATTATGCCCTGTTAAAACAGCTAATCTGCATAAAACTTATGACAAGCCAGACCTTTTCAGTGTTTAATAAACTGGCTGAATATTCATTTTTAAGGCACTGTCCAAATTGGTTTGGTCAGAGATGACTATTTAAAGCCCATTCCAAAGTTGGCAAGTACACCAGTGAAATAACACAAGAATGGGGGGGAAAAAAAAGGCAACAACAAACCACCCTCCATGAAAACAGAAGACTGCCTCTAGGCAAAAGCCCTCATGATTAACATCAGCAATAATGGGTCCAATTCTATCAAAAGATAGGATGACATTTTTTTCAAGTACTTACTGGCTGCTTTTGTATAGGACTGGTGCAGGGCAGAGCAAAAATTCGGATTCCACCGTTTTTGGTTTTTCATCTGGAAAAACAAATCACATGAGCTTAATATAGTGTGCTGCTTAAATGAGAAGCTGATGCATGAACATGCTATAAAGTCCCTTCCCTTATCACAGCGTGCTGGGTACTGGTTTGGTAACGTCTGGAACTTGGGCCAGGTAGGCCCTAGTTGGGGAAAAAAGCTGCTTTTTTTTTTTTTTTTTTTTTTTGCTTTTTTTTTTACATTTTAATCTATTTTTTTTTTTTTTAGGCTCTATCTTGAACATATAAACCCATAGTTGACTTTACATGTGAGTATGAGCCCACATTACATATGCTTCTTTTATGCATGTCAGCTCATGCTGAGAATTTCCTAGAATCAAGACCTTTTTTTTTCCAAAGAATGACAACAATTTTGAAGTTGAAGTTCTGTTTCTGATTAGCCTAACCATGTGCATTGCATTCAAGGGCTATTTTATCAGCTGTGATTGGAGTATCTGTTTTTAGTGTTTCTCATGCTTTTGAGTCTCTAGCTGTTTGCAAATCTCTTATGCTTACAAAGCATCTATTTGTAGAACACAGAGTCCAGCACAGCATTCATTTTCTGCGCTTGTAAAAGGAGAGGAGGGAGCTCTTTTTACCTCGTGCATTTGGTAAACTGGGAAAAGTTCTGCTCTTTTGGGCAGAACCACTGTCCCAAACTTCCCCACAGTTGGACTGTTCATTTCTGTACTGGAGCTGCTCCTAGAATGCATGGCCTATTTTCTGATTTAGGGGAGCGAGCAGATAAATGATCTGCCAGATAAACTTGGAGAGGACTCTGTCCTGCATTTAGGGAACAGGCAGACATACAAGTAGTTCAGGGGCAGCTGAAGGAGGAGCTGTTGGCATAAATGAGCTTTTCTTATGTGCTATAATCTGCACTGACTGCTTGGCCTAGATTTGGGGCTAGTTGTGAGGTGGGGAAGAGGGATTAGCACATTGCCATATGTTTTTGTCTTAATGGTATGTTTCATAGATTATTTTTCTATCCCACAGCTACATTTGGCAGGTTTCCTTTCTAGCATTTGGTAATGGTTCTTTATAAATGCAAAAAGAAAACCATGCCAAATGCATCTTTCAAAACCAGAAGAACTGACAAAATACTGGTTCACTGTGAGGCTGGTCCCAAAGCAGAGCCCAGGCTATCACTAAGGGGAACTCTTAACTTCAAGTATGTTCTCATGCAAGTATCCTCCATTACTCCCTCAAATGATAAGGGTTCTGCTAAGAGCAAGCCAGTTTTTTGTACAGGACAATGCAATGACAAAGGGACAATTTTTGTTTTCTGGGGACCATCTCCTTCTTCCTGCTACTGCCCAAAAAGTCCTTTCCACCTTGTTGCCCATCCTAGCTCCACTGTTTTCTTTGAGGTTTCCTTTGAGACAAAAATGCTTGGAGCCCAGCACAGAGCTGTAGAAAAGAAGCTTTCATATCAGAGGAAGAAAGAATCACTTTACATTTCCCTATTTTCTTCCTATACTACTCCCTAAACATTTGCTGTTGTCCATTGCTGAAGACAAGAACTTGGGTGGGTTGTAGCAGGCCTTTGGCAAGACACCCCATACAGGAGATTCAGCAGATTGTGTTTTTACACTGCAACATATAATGAATACATCACTATGCCATTCTCCTCCCTTTGTGTGCTTTAGCACACCCTTTCCTGAAGCAGGGAAAGGAAAGAAAAAAAAAAAAAAAAAAAAGGCAGCCCAGAGATCTCGTTGGAAGTTCTCACATTAGATGCTAGCAAGTATTTGGGGGCTTCATCCGGTCCCTGTATAGTTATTTCTGCCATGGCAAAGCAGATAGGCACACTGTACAGCTATAAAAGACTACACCATCAGAGAACTGGAGAAACTAGAGTTAGAAAACATTTCAAAAAGTCATTTTAAAAAGGCAGCATGCTTCAGACATTCTTCAGTGACACTCATCTAAGCTGTTAAAAGGCTTTCTAGGTAACCTATTCCAGGCCTGAGACATGTTTACAGCGAGAACCCTTCTCCTAATACCTAACCTAGATCTGCTGCAGAACGTGAAGCTGTTTGCCTCTTGTTCTCAGTGGATTTGGAGAGCCCAGCTGTATTTGGTTTCATGGCAAGGTTTTGGTAGTGGGGGGGCTACAGGGGTGGCCTCTGTGAGAAGCTGCTAGAAGTTTCCTCCATGTTCGATAGAGCCAGTGATGGTCACCTCCAAGATGGACCCACTGCTGGCCAAATTCAAGCCCATCAGGGACAGTGGTAGTACCTCTGTAATAACATAATTGAGAAGGAGGGGAAAAAACCCTGCATAACACAAGTTTACATGTGTGATGCTTATGGAAAATGGTTAAATCCCTCCTTAACTCTCATATTCTGTAGGCCTCTATCTCCACCAGTACTTTGATGCACAACATCAGGGTATCTTGAATGCTACGAATACCACTACAAACATAACCATACTGATGGAAGCCTCAAAACACTCATGTGAAGAAGATATGTGCTATTGTTTTCATTTCCCCAATAGACAGACTGGGGTGTAGAGAAGTGACTGCTCATGGTAAACAACAAGTCAGGAATAAAGCAGGAATAGAACTGAGGAGTCCTGATGACTTGCAAACCAGCCACGTAAACTGCAATTAGAGTTCTGATTAACTTCAGGTCATGTAACTGACTATTTACCCTAGATAGTGGGAAATTAATTTTATTTACCTGGAACTTAACTAGTCGGTTTCCCCACTTCTCCAATTAAGAAATGTACGTGATAATATGTACATTATAATAAATATGCATCTGCAGCAGTAAGTTTACAACATTTCAAATTCTAGCTTTATAAAGCTAATTTACAAAACAAGGGTAAATAAGCAAGCTGTAGTTTAACATAGGAAACAAAGGTGACAAATTTAATTTAAACTGGAGGGAAATTTATACAAGCAGAATTTCTTTACATAGGTTGCCCTTGTCTAGAGCTACTGTGCTATTCTGTTATTCTTTCAAGTTATTTTAGATATATATCAGGCAGGAGAAATTGGCAGCCCATTCAAGCATATATGATATCCAGAGTAAGAAAGAAACTGGAAGCACATGTTCAATTGGGTAGGAATATAAGGCATGCTAGTATAAAAATCAGATATTAGGTAGGGAAAAACACAGGCCTTTGGGCTTTGTGGTGTTTGTTTGGTTTGGGTTTTTTTGGAGGGGGGAGGTTGATTTGTTTTTCTTGCAGCTGCCTCCTGTGGGTATAATCCCAGCACCTGGATACATTTGGGATGTGCAGGAACTGGGAATACAAGGAGGATGTGTACGTCCTGCCGCTGACCTCCCTGGCCCAAGGCCAGGTGCTGTCCCTGGAGGGACCTTCTTTCCCTATGGTACCAGACCACCTACAGGCATGGACTGTGCAGAACCCTTCCTGCCCATCAGAGTACCAGCAGCTGTGGGGGCTGAGGGTGCAGTGAAGCTGCTGCTCCTCTGAAGATCACTGGAATCCTACTGGGAAGGGCAGAGCAAGGACGACCTGAGCCAGCTATGTGAATGCATATAGCAGGAGGGGCTGGGATTAGGCCTTGACCTGAGGCTAAGGTGTCCAATGGCATGTTTCCCATGCAACCAGTGCATGGTGCAGGGAGGACTGAGCTAGCTGGGTGCTGGGCTGGCTGGTCCATACACATGGGATTGCTGACAGCATAGCCATGCCACTTTACCTGGGCTTGTTAATTCAGTAGCAACACTAGATGATCTGGACCCAGGTGGACCTGAGTTTTGCATTGCCCTCCCTGCTCTTTGCACACCAGGAACAACCCAGGCAGAGCCAGCTCAGGTTTGTGGTGTCCTGGGGTGCATTATGCCAGCTCTTCTCTTTGGCAACCAATGACAGAACCTGAGGGAATGGCAGGAAGATGTGCCAGAGGAGGTTTAGGTTGGACATTAGGAAAAGGTTCTTCCCCCAGAGGGTGGTGGACACTGGAACAGGCTCCCCAGGGAGGTGTCACAGCTCCAAACTGACAGTGTTCAAGAAGAGACTGGACAACACCTTCAGACACATGGTGTGAACTGTGGTGTTGTCATATGCAGGGACAGGAGTTGGACTCGATGATCCTTGTGGGTCCCTTCCAACTCAGGACATTCTAGTATTTGGGGGGGAGGCTTTTTTTTTTTTCTTTTCCTACAGGTCCATTTTTTGTTATTTTCCAGTCTGGCTTGCTTCTAAGGCATACTGGTTAGAGCAGGAACTTGGATGTACTTATACAAGCCATCCACTTTAGTTTCTGTATATAAAAAATACCAGAGGTTTTCATTAATGGCACTTTTTCCACCATCATCTACCTTGTGCCAGTTCAGTGAACAGAGCAGCAATCCTACAAACAAAGCATCAGCAGACTAATCCAAATTATGGCATGATGTTTTATCTGCCATGCTGATAGTACACTAAGCAAGAGAAGACTAAGTCCTGAATATTGGGCTGGAAGTTAAATTCTCCATGAGCATACTTACTTAATCAGAAGAAAATAGTCTGCACTACATCTCAATTACTTTCAGAGCTTCTCTAACTTCTGCACCCTTCCACTCAGAAAAATTTCCTCAATGATACTTACAGTTTGACAAAGGGAGAACTAAGGATTGTAACATCTGGCCAATGGTGAGTACTAATAATTAAAAATCAAAACCACCCAATTGGACTGCCCCCCCCCCCCAAAAAAAAAAAAACCCACCACAGATAAAGCTACAGGGAAGTGCCTGTAAAAGATGCCACAGTCACTTGGAAACAGATTTCCTTTCCACAGGTCAGGAAAATAGAGTCCAGTTAGGCATCTGGTCACAGTAAGACTCGCTCCTGGAAGAAAGTGCTGCTTGGGACACTGAGCTGATGAACAACATCAAAATACAGGGATAAAATAGTACCAACTGTTCTGACTTGGCCTTATTCTCTCTATGCTGTAGCAGGAGCTCCAGGAAAAGCCCTCCACGTTATGGAGGAGCCCTCATGCTCTGCCAAGTCCCTGAAACCAACAGCACAATGGCTACATATCTGGTACACCAGACAGAATGGACATGGATGCTCTGAGATAACAAGGCAAGTGCACTTTGGAAAATAGTGCCTTTTGGGATCATGAAGAGGGCCTGTGTCTTGGTCTGGGTCTTCTTACAACAAGGGCCACCTGGTTGGTATGTTCTGCAGTTACGGGGGTTTTTCATCTGCTTACTTAACATCGGGAGCTAGACAGTTATCACCATGTTAATTCACACAGCCAGCTAGGCTGCCAAACACCAGTCACAGTTTATAGCTAATGGCAATTGGTAGCCAATTCAGACCACTGAGCAAGATGTGAAATAACTTGCATCCTCTTAGTAATCCTTAGAGCTTTCCTCTTTTCCTGCTCTTTCATCGTTTTCTTTGTAGATTTTAATTAAATGAGGTAACTAGAAGCAAAATAATTCACTTATTAGGAAATACAAAGGTAGATCACCTCCAACTTCAATACTTACGAATTGTAGTTCCATTCAATTGATAGGTACAAATTACACCATCAGTTTTTCCACCAAGGGTTAAGCCGCTTCCTCTAAGAACAACTTGAAACTCCTCTGGAGAGAAAAACAAAACAAAAAAATCACCAGTCTTTAGTGCACTGCAATAAGTTAGACAAGGAGAATAAAGCCTGCAATAAATTAAACACAATGTAGCAATGCTTCAAACTTAGGTCACCTATTGAATTGACCTCTGGTACTGAAGGTACTACAGGTTAGGTCACTATAGGAAAAACAAAGATTTGTTCCCAAATTTTTATCACTGAGGCAGCACTATTAGAATGGAAGTTGATTCTGCTGATCAACAGGATAAGGGTAAGTGGATTCCTTGTGTCTCAGTTGCACAGTAAGAAACAGTTTCTCAGTGAATACTGTGAAAAACGAGAAATCTGGGTCTCATAACAAGACAACTCCCCAAATTTGGATCAGGTCCACTTAAAGTGCCAGATGAAGAAAACATTCCTTCTCAGTACTATTTCTCTGGAAGTTGCATAAGGGCCACAGTATTTGTGAATTATGCAGAGGAGGAGTGAAAACATTTTGTTTACCAAGGCCACTGATTTCATTGAGATGATCCCATTTTTATAAAAACAACAAAATAAGGAGATTTTGCAATACCTTATTTCAATTGGTCTCAAAGTATGTGTGGGTTGTGAAACCCAGGAAGAAGACAAGCCCTTGAAATTTTGTGCAACTCTTCTTCTTAATAAACGTATTACCACTTGCTGCTCAAAAATGCCATCAAATGTTTACTGCTTACACTCCACAAATTCAGGGCAGGGTTTATATGTTAACAAGATTCCCAGAACTTAACTCAGTGACCACAGGTAAAACAGTATGTGAGTGTCAGAGAATAAATATCATAGCTTTGAATACAAGGGCAAGTGCAGAGCATGACTAATGGGAGAATGGCAGATAAATGTCCCTCAAACTTTTACACGAGTTACCTAAATTATGAAAGTAGGCCCTGGAAGACAGCTCTTCTGAGGAGAAAAATGATTCAACAGAGAAGGATCTGATCAATCTTAAACTCCTTCAGGATTTTTTTTAGATAGAGGTGCCTTATTCTAGAGACCTGTAGGGTTTTCGCTTGGGTAAAATATGGAAATTGCAGAACCATAACTGAATATTATTTTTAAATTATAAAAACTTACCTCCCACACAGACACTGGATGGCTCCAAATACAAAATCTCAGTGCATGATTGCTTCAAAACCTATTGCAAAGGAAGAAACTAGTCATAAATAGGTTTCAGAGTGCTGTTTCAGTGAGGGATATTATTTTAAAACAAGCTCTTGTCTCTAGAAGATGCACATGCACAACTACACACTTGATTTGCCTAACTATGAACGTAAGACATTGCCTTGACCACGTAAAGCTTCTGTATACCTGCACAGTCAAGTCTCCTAATAACTCGTAAGACTTGGATTAGTTGGTTAAATCTAGGACAATGTTCAAAACATACTAATGTCTGATTTCGGCCTTTAAATTTCTGCCAAGATTCCTAACCTGAATTTTCCATGAACCCCAATCCTAAAATTTAAGCCAAAAACTAGTCACAAGGAGCCTGATCCAAAAATCTAATCCAGTCAAAAGCAGTCTTCCAACAATCTGTGGGTCAAACCAAGTGCAAATTATTCCAAGTGCTGGCATCCTGCTATGCATAAAGCACAACAGGAACACCTGGTGCTGGATGGGTTTTTTTTCACTGCTGTACCAGTCAGCCTGCTTTGATTCTCCAGCCATTCAGGGAATATTCTTCTAAAAGGCTGGGACAAACCAATACTCTTACAGGTGACTGAGCAACTAGACACCTTTGAACAATTTGTACTTACAAGGTCCCAGACACTAGCCTTTAGTTTCAGCCAAGTCACATTTTACCATTTACAAATACATCAAGTGATCAAGTTGTCCATGGACACTTAAGCGAAGTCATAAATAGCACCCAGATGTTGATTACTGCAGACCATTTTTCAGGCAAAAATGGTGCTTCTCAGGAAGAATGGGTCAAGCTTGTCTGACTACAACTGTTGCTGCAATCTAATTGTGAGGTCATACTCCTCCCACTGCTAGGATCTCTATCTCACAGTGGGGCCCTGTGTCTCCCTTGTTATTGTTGTCCAGGAAGGAACTGTGATATCTATTAGTATTACTGAAATGTTAATCCCCTTCTCCGCAACTAGGTAACAGGATTTCTGCTAACCCGAGAGGAATAAGTATCTTGAAGTTTGTAGGGTTAAACACACACAATCTACAATTTCGCTTCCTATTACCCTCACATAATAATGTGCAATTTTTGCCAATGGTTTTTAATTTTCCACTCAGAAAACTTTCATGATGTATTTATATAGCCTTCCCTTTAGTAAGTGGTACATTTTGAGCGGCATTCATATATAATACTGCATTGAATCAATTCAGGTCCTTGTGACTACATGCAAAGCAGAAAATCCTGTTACTGTCCCTTTTCTGCCTCCCTTTCCTAAAACTGTGCATGCTCCTGAGCTGGCCTGTCAGCAAATGTAACTCTGTCTTAGCTCCTTTTTCCTTCCTTTAAATGCCTTTTTTTTTTTTTAACCTCTGTCTACTCTATTTGCTAGTGATTTCTGTTGCTACATGTCTAAACCTAGTAGAAACTATAACCTATTTGTCACTGTATACTCAAAGTATGCCAGGTTCCAAGATAATCATCTGCCTCATTTAACACTTTCCATATCACCTATCTTCCCACAAACTGTTGTGCACAAATTAGCTCTGTAGTGCTTTCAAAACTGATTTATAATCATTAAGTAGTATCTTAAAAAAAAATGCAGGCGCATACATTTGGATGAGACACAGCAATAGAGATCTTTGGAAAGAATGTAGCTTGAAGTTCAGTGCAAGCAGACCAGTTTATACTAGCTGAGGATCTAATGTTGTTTCCAAAAAAGGACTTAGCTTCTTATTCTTATTATTATTTCAATGTAGAGAGATAAAGTGTTACTTAGTTTATTTTTGGAGGGGGGTGGCAGCAGAGAGAGAAAATACTTTGCACAAAATAAAACACAGAAGGAATAAAACACTTTATTCCCTTAATGTAAAAACATGTTCTAGATTTTTTTCTTCTGATGAGACTCAATCACGTGAATACTCCTATTTGAGTCAATGAAACTACAGACTTGCTTTAATATGAAGTACAGATCTAGCAGTTGGCAGTAGCAAGGCCCACTGAATTTTTCCCTTTTTTTCCTGCAGCACTAGATCAACAGGGAGAAACTTTCTATCTCCTATCCCACCCTGTTTGCCTGCTGTCTAAGGAAGCAGGGCAACACTATGAACTGGGGGAGAAAGGGGAAGACAATTACAAACAATTTATCTGTTTTTTCTTGGAAAGTAGTTATTTCTGTAATTGCACCATATTGGATAGTGATTTTCTAATACTCTTTCCAAATGCAATATAAAACAAGCAAAGAACCTATTTGGACATGCTTAACTCGTTTTGCATTTAAGAATAAACTGGGGAGGACACACGCCAACCCCAAGTGAGATAAAATATGGATTAGATTAAACGATCACAATTTATGAGCAATAGTGAATTTTAATATAGGGTTCAGGATACACTGATTTCCTCCATGGCAGCATGCAATTCATATTTATACATGTAGATACGCTGCTCTTGACATAAAACAGGAAAATACTTGGGTTCCTAAATATGAACAATTGCTTTGATACTAATTTTTCATCATTTTCTCTCTTGCTGTTCTCCATTTGGCTTGGGAAAGCTGTACTGTTCAGAGATCCTCAGTCTCTCTACAAGGGTAGTGGCGTAAGACTGTACTTTCACCCAAACAAAGCTTATATTAGGAAAAAAAAAAAAAACAAACTGTGTGAGGATACCAAAATTTGTTTTCCTAAGTTATTCAAACTAGTTATTTTCCACCCTTCAAAAAGCTCCTCAACAGACCATGCTTTTTTAAAAAGGGTACTGCTATAGAAATCTGCCTTGTCCTTTAAAAGCCTTCAATTCAGTAACAATCACCAAGTAACCTGAAAAAGCAGAAACAAAAGAAACCTCATAAAATAAACCAAGCTAAAAGCATATAGATAGCTCTTTCCTCAACCTTTACTTTCTGGGTTCTTCTTGACATTCCTAAGCAACACTGGAACAATATGCAGAACTGAACTTTACACCATTCAAGTAAAAATCAGATACAGGATTTTCGCAAAGGATCAAATCATCTTAACTATACCAAGCACAGTCAGTTGGAGTGGTTTAGCTCACAAGGATATGATAACTAACATTTAACTGTTACGAAAGAAAACCTGAAAAAACTTTCCAAGACAGCCATCACATGTTGGAGAGGAGAACATATTTCTACATCTTGAAAGGATGTACAGAAACTTGTGGCCTTTCTTTACTCTCTTTTTCCCTCTGGCTCACACTCTTCTCTCTTTTTAATCTTTTTTTCCTCACTCTTTCCATGCAAGCTGTTCCTTCCAAGCTAGCACAGCACACTCCAATAAAAAACTCATCTCTTTAGGAGGAACGATGTCAAGGCAGCACCTTAGCCATTCTGCCCTGTGATGCATGTTCATCATTAAATATGCCTTTGTAACTCTAGATCAGGGCTGCTCCTGTTTCACACTAGAAAGTACCCCTGTGGAATGATTTTTCTACAATAGCTGATGAGGGATTTTCCAAGGCACATGTTATTTGTCAAAGTTCCCCTCTTCAAGATATCGGTGCTTTACCATACAGTTGACAGGGGTAAGTGGTGGGCTCATGCACAGTGCGTGGGAGTTGTCCACATAACTGAAATCTTATATTAGGATACTTCTTCTGGGCTACTGCTACTGCAGCCCAAGATGAGGAATCTGACCAGTCACAACAGCAGCACCTTTTAACGGAGCTTTCTCACTTGTGTTATGGAAACACATTTGAACAATGGCAACATACAAACTACAGCATGCATGTAATTTTACCTGGCTTCTTCCCTTCCTGTTAAAAATTTAAAACTAACTTTAAACTATCTTGCTGTGGAAACCTGGATTGCAAAGTCAGCAAGATAGAAAAAAACTCTACAAAAATCTGTACTATGCTTCCTCTTTCCTAGTTCAGGAAAATCAAAGAGAATGATCTGGCATGGCAAATTCTTTACTTAGAAATGTACTGCCCACAAGAAAAGTTGAAATAACCACTATATAAGGCAATCCCTGAATAGGATAGTTAAGCATTCTGCTGAAATGAAATAAATTCAAATAAGACTATAAATTGGCTTAGTTTAACAGCATGGAGAGATTCATTGAGTTGATGTCTTTCATTTCCAGATCTCCACACCAAACATAGGGCTCTGTTCTGCCAAGCAAACATAGGCTTTCCTTCTAGCCAACCCCCTCAATGTTAGCTGTCCCAGAAGAAACATTTCCCCACAAATCAAAGTGCAAAAAAAGAGTTGAAACCTGTCAGCCTGTGTCCCATCTTCTTACAGCTTCAGAAATGGAGAACCGAGGAAGAACTATAGAACGGTTCCTCTAAGTCTGAAAAAAACCTGTGCTATGCACAACTGATTACAGCTGGAAACACACAGAGGCTAATCAAAGTGGAAAGGATCACATCAATCACAGCTGTGGACTTGTTTTAACACTTGTTAGGAAGGATGTGTGGCTGCTGGAAAAAGAGAAAGCAACAGTGCTGCTCTTCAAGGTAGTCAGTCTCATACTTAAACACAATGAGACTTGAAATTCAGGCTCCAAACATTCTTTTATTTCTGAGGAAAGCCTAGCCTATTCTGTAGCTCCTTCATATACAGAATTTGTTACCACATTGCAGCAGCAGCTGAGCGTCTAAGATTTTTTAAATGTTATGCTGTTTTCTATGAACAGTTATTACAAAAGCTACCTCAACAACAAGCAGCACGAATGTAGCTCATGCTCAGTGCTGAAAACACCACCCAGCAAAGCTTCTGAGGTTTAGCTGAAGGCAAAAGAGCCTTTGATGCTTTTAGTGAAATCACATCTTAGGGTATTAAGTGAATGGATACTGTACAGTTTCCATAGCATTTCTTAGTAATGCAAGTTAATCATTTTAGAATACTTCCGAGAGTAGAAGTTATGAAAATAAAGGCATCTGAGATATCCCACGGGCACTCAAACGTAGATTCATTCTTGATGTAAATTCACTGACATAGGCTGGGATGCTATTTGGCCAAACAAGCTTTTTTTCTAAAAAGGTCATTTGTAAATCAGCTGCTGGGCTGCCCAATTCTGTCTGTGAGCCAGCTATTGCATTCTTTAACTGCATGTGTAACTTTAACCACATGAATATTCTGTTCAATATGGTGGGAGGAGATC
The DNA here is from genome assembly GCA_013399365.1 of Pampusana beccarii. Lineage (NCBI taxonomy): Eukaryota > Metazoa > Chordata > Aves > Columbiformes > Columbidae > Pampusana > Pampusana beccarii. The sequence continues at coordinate 109,997 of VWYH01003319.1, read as the reverse complement.
CTGGCTTACAGTTAAAGATGTCCCTTGCTGGATCAGGGCTTTGATGTCCCATGCAGAAAATTAGATTGATCTTCCTTGCACAACAGTCCTGTAGAGTCTGGCATGTACACAGTTTTCAGAGGCTCAGTCCTTTAGAGGACTCTCAATGTACTGAACTGTTACTGTCAAATGCTTTCTACTAGCTCAATAACAGCAGTGAAGTGTGCAGCAATCAGAACTGGAACTGTTTAGCTCTTGAACCAGCTAGCTGGTTCAATTTTTTCAAGTCCTACACTGTCCTATTGTCATGTATCTCCATCTCTTGAGCAATTTCAGAGGTTTACAAGACACAAACGATTTGTGTTCAAGGGAAGTTCAATCTTCCCTGGGCACAAACAAGTACACATGTAAATTTTTCCTAAAGCGCTTGTAGGAAGTCCATCCACTTCATCAATTTTTCAGTCTGGGACCACTTTTAACCCAAAAGATTTCTTTCTGAGCAACCTGGTTGTTAAGTAGTACTTAAATCCATATCAGTCTTTATCAGTGGCATGTATTTCCACACACTTCCCACTAGAAGGTTCCCAAAGGCTTACATGATCTTCAAAGCCCACTTCCTATATAAGTGGTTTAGCATTTTCATCTTTTATAAACATTTAATTCAATTAGTGATATTTTACGGAAATGTTGTCAGTTTATAACCTTTAGGTGTCTGAATTGAAAAACACAATCTCATTTTGTTAGATTTAAGTTGCAGAAATAATGCATCTATGCAAATAATTACATTAGCATACAAAAGGCAGATGTACCTGCAATAAGTTGCAAAAAGGTAGCCAAATAATGAGATGGCATAAGACTTACTAGTGCTTTATAGTCTTTGCAAACTCCACCTCTGTTTATGAATTTTGCCTTGTCATTAATCTTGCCCCTGCTTTATGCAAACATTTTTTCCCATAGAAAATGTGCCTTCTGCATTTTCCAGTGCCTCTTTAACTTGTCACAGACTGGGCCCAGCTCTGCTTTGCCTCACTTTTCACTCTTGCTACTGCTTCTTAAAAGTTGTTAGAATTTGAACAGTAAAGCAGTACAGCTCCTGCAGCTTTTTAAGTATTTTGACTACCGTACACAGAGAACATACTGTGGAACAGAGCTGCACCATGCGGTATAGTGTTACATGCAGGCTAAAACAACAACTTTCCCTTCCAGCACTTTAATGAATTTCATGTTCCAAGAAATTGTGAGAACAATATACTAGTAACAAGCCATGAGCAACCCAACTGTACATCGACAATTAACAAAATACGCTAAGTGTCAATTTATTTCACAGCACCATTCGATTTTGCTTAGCTCCAGTATGCAGTTCAAAAGTTTTTGGCAGCAGTCAGCACCATAAATCATAACTCCCATGGCATCTGTTCCTCCCTGAAACTGTACGCTGAGTTCAGAATTTGGGGCAGGTCATCAGCACAGCTGGATTCTTTATTGAATCACTATAACAATTTTTAAGTCTACCGTTCTGAAACTAGAAAATTATAGAGGGATATGTAAGGTGCTTGCTTTCTGGTAAAAGGATTAGGATAACCATAAACTGATAGATGAAGAGAGCTCTGACACATTTTGATCAGACTTGGCATGCTATTAATAATTGAGAACAACTAAGGATTTCCAGAGTCACTGGTGACCTTTACACCCTACAGTTCACTTTCAAACATACTCCTCTTTGTTTACATCATTGTTCATTAGTAGCCGATCCCAAATCAAGCTGGCTTGACTCTTTACAGGGGAAGACAATACAAGTTCCATAAACAAAACAGTGTGTACTGCAATAAAACAAATGCATCTTAAAGAGGAAAAAAAAATGTTCACCTTTAAAAAAATAATCATATTTGCTATACACACTTATGGCAAGACACGTGACAAACATGCTGACAGAGCAATATAATCACTTCCACAGTTTGTGTGCAAAAATGTATTTACAGCAGTATTAGCTCCTGCTCATTGCACTCTTGAATTTGTGCCTGGAGCACTGCCTATTGATACACCGCCAGCCAGTCATGTGTACACTCACTGCAAAATGTGTGCTGTACAATTCAGAAACATGGCAAAACAACACTAAAAAAAAGCCTTAAATGCTAGTTTAAAAACAAACTCAAAACTGTGGTTTTTCTGGAGGCTTCCACTCCCTTTTCTTTTGTTGATCCCTTCCAAATGTGGGGTTTATCATTTTCTGTAGGGATGCTATAAACAAAACACCTAGTGAGAAAAATACATTCAACCAACCGTGAGGAAAGCACATCTAGGAACCATGGCAAACTACAAACATAGTTAAAACTGGAGAAACTATGCTTATAGTTTGACACACAGAGAGGATGTGCTTTTTCTAAGTACAGTGCCAAGCGCCTCAGTTAAGCATGAAACCTGCATCAGGAAGAGCTGCATCTCCCTTAATTCTGCCCTTTAGCAAGATAAGTGGTAAATATACACAAGCTAGCCACCTACAAGCCTATAATAGTGACTGCAAAACACGGCTACTTCATTTGATAAAATGTACTGAAAGAAGGGGGCAGGAAGGGAAGATGGCTCTATTACACACTGCAGCTAACTTGCAAACAGTGTCTGAGGGGGCCCTGGTAACATAAAAGCATTTAAAACTACTTTTAGCATTACTAGTCTCAGTTGAATCTGTGCATGTAGGCCAATTCTCTTGTAATTGTCTGCTGTAATATTCAAGTTCTGCCAGCTGTTTCCTGATTAGGGATTGCCTACACCTTTTATATCCCACTAAGTGCTAACCAGGAAATGGCACACATGGGCACAACTGGGCCTTGGGAGAAGCCATTTAAGTGGTAAGTGGGAACTGAGCTGCTTGAGTTCATAGTTGTAGCTGTGTGTGTATCTGGGGTGTGGAAGCTCTGTGTCAGAGCCATGTGAAACTGTCTGATCACAGGATGGTTGGGGTTGGAAGGGACTTCTGGAGATCATCTAGTCCAACTCACCTGCTAAAGCAGGTTCACCAGAGAAGACTGCGCAAGAATGTGTCCAGGTGGGTTTGGAATGTCTCCAGAGAAGCAGACTCCATGACCTATCTGGGCAGCATGTTCCAGGGCTCTGTCACCCTCAAAGGAAAGAAGTTTTTCCTCATATTCAAATAGAACCTTCTATGCTTCAGTCTGTGCCCATTGTCCCTCATCCTAATGATGCTGTGGAACAATCTTCTTGAGTTAATCCCTTCTCTGATAAGTTGCTATCTTGTTGAGCTTCATCCCAGTGTGAAGCTGTAAAACTCTTCAGAAGAATGTTTAGTGAAAACTGTGTTGTACTATTGTTTGTTTTAGTCATTTTGAGCTAGGTTGGGCTAGTAACCTATCTGGCTGGAGTGAGTCAAGCAAAACCTATCAAAACTGAGTTTACACAGGTGCTCAGTTTCGTTCCTAAAATGATTTTGCTTTCATTTGTGCTGATTGGCTGAATTAGGACTGGGCTTAACTCATGTTTCCATGTGTTTTATTTTTCTATGAGCCATTTAGCAGTACTGTTGGCAGCTTTATTCTTTTTTTCTTTTCCTGTACCTTACAACTTTTTTCCCCACTATTGCTGAGGCAGTAAAAAGGAAATGAAAGTATGTATGCCGATATCATTACAAGTTGTGCCCCCTTATACTGTGGTAGAGGTAGGCTTTAAAGATAAAGACCTGGAGCAGGTTATAAGAGAAAATGAATATAAGCAGAGCCCTTGATTTCATCGATTACACTTGAGTATCCTTAACTCAGAAGCACTTTCACAGCACATCTTAGGCTCTAGACAGGCCACCTTCTCAATTAATTAACTAATGTTTAAACTCTTTTAAGGTAATTGCTCGTTTCCAAAGGAAAATCTTGTGTTATTTCAGATAATGTCATAAGATCTGTCACACTATAATCTGAACTTAATGCAGTTCTTTTTTTTTTAAAAAAAGGATCCATACGTGAAATGAAATTCCATACTACATCTATGAGTCAGTCCCACATCACGCGTCTCTCTGGTGTTAAAGCAAGACCTATAATTTACTTTTTGTTTTTTCCCCAGTGCTAATCTGTGAGGAAAACAATAATGCAACAGGATCACCTCACACTAAACAGAAAACAATTCAAGATAACTTGGAATGAAACACATGCTTTCAAAGGAAACTCCATTTTGATGTTTCCATCAAGATCCAAGCAAAGGAACTACAGCAGTTCCTAATGGGATCCACCTCTATTTGCTGCCAAACATCTGTGCTCTTAACTACAACTTGCTGCCAGTTTCAGCCTACGTCCTGACACTGCTCCGTAATGCCTTAGATAAAGAGCAAGGGTAAAGGAGGTGGGGGGAAGGTTGCTTTCCTGTCCCCTACCCAGATGAAAAAAAATCCCTGAGACATACAGTCTTGCATAAAATAACCATCAGAGAGAAGCCTGGTGCAGTGTCAGGTTAGTGAGAATATTCCAATTATACAATGTCTAAGCATTACCTCATTTGCAGTCACCAAGTAAACTACATGTAGATGACAAAACTGCGGGTCATAAGAGATGTGTATCTTAACAGCATCAGAACCTTTACCCCCAAATTACTAAAAACAACCCTAAACCCATTATTTATCTAGTAATATAAATAAGAATCAAGAGAAACTGTTACTTTCTGTAACAGGAAAAAAGCTGTTTGGGCTATTTAGCTTGCTTTTTTTTTGTAAGGAAAATCTGGCTTGAAGAAACTTATCACCAAGGAACTACTACATTTCAATTGGACTTGGGAGTGCTTCATTTTAAGCAAGTTTTACAGCATCTCTTATGTAACAGAACTGATAGCCATACAGGGATAGCTGACAAGTCAAATCCAGATCACAAGGCACATGCATGCTCACACAAACTGGAACCATGTCAGTCATGTTGCTGGCTTATCAAGCTCGGTTCTCCAAGAGAACGTTATATGGTTTGTAATATGTCAGAGAATGTCAAATTAAGGGCTGCACAGCAGTGAAGGGTAGAGCAGAAAGCATTCTATTCCAGGCCATTGATTCCTTTTAACAACTACATGCAGTAATTCCCAAAACTATCTACTCAGTCTCAATCACATGGAAAACATAGCACAACGTTAGTTCTAAACCTTGCACCCAGTGCAGCTTGATTATTAGACCATCCAAGGGGATTAAAGATGACTGATTTAATCAGAATAATTCTTTTAATGATAACTTGTTGCATTTCTCCTCCCGCCAGCTCCTTAAATGTTTAATAGTTCACTTCCTGGATTCCCAGTGCATAAACTGAGCATATTTTCTTCCTACAGGAAATGATCCAATTAAGTTGATGTATAATTGATAATGAACTGTTTAAGCTGATTTTTCTCTTGAAAAATCTTAAGAGCATGCAGTCAGTTGCCTGACCCTTCTTCCCTCATCTGCAGCTGAGGGACATAATTTAAGGAAAAAAGTGGGAGCAGTCTCAACATACGCTAAGCAAGGTAGACTAGGGAGGAATTTCAGCTCTACTGAGCTAAGCTGGCTCAGGGCAAAAATATTGACTACTTGAAAATCATTTAGTCCCTGATTACTACTCAATAATCAAGTTGCTTGCAACTTGGCCAGTGAGACACAAGTAGCTTAGATACAAGTGGCTTGGTAAACATTCACATTAGAGATACTGCGCATTTACCAGAATGTCTTAACATTGGTGCGCTAAGTGTTGCAGTTGTTAAGCTTCCCATTCTTCATCAATACGAACTCTGCCAACCTGTCTTGTTGCCTTAAAGCAGGTAACAGTGGGAGATGTTGATAGACTCCTGCAAGTTTAGTAATTTACTATCACCCTAGTGCAATGTCAAAAATTGATGTAGGGAGACTGGAGCATGTTTTCATAAAGTCATTGCAGTAAGTTTTACAAACCCAAAAGCTTAAAATTGTTCTTAATGTGAAACAGCTCTTGCCTGCCTCAACACAACTGACTACCACTTGCTAGGTTTTGTTCTTTTCCTTGCCCTGGCACCAACTCACTGTCTAACATGGGTCACTTACTTTTTTCTCCATGCCTCTTTCCCTGCTGACTTTTTGTTAGACTGTAAGGCCTATAGGTACAGGCCTGCTTTTCACCAAGTCTTGTCAATAGGCTGTGTGGCTCCACTTTCTGCTGAAGCATTGGGGTACAAGTGTTGTGACAATGACTATCACCACATTGAAGATAAGTGACTAGTTAGGCATTGAGAGCTGTTGAGCGTGCCACTGTCACATACATTTTATGCAGTGCTTCATTTCAGCCCCCACTGATCTGGCTTGTCATCAATCCATCTAACTTAAAGGTAGGAATGTATTGTCATGTACAGTGATTGATACAGGTACCATCTACCTGACATGGAAACTCCCTCTATATTCAATAGATATCCTTCACCATTGCTCAAATGAATCTCAATTCTCGAGGGATTTTGCTGACTGTTCTTTACAATCAGAGCAGACTTCCCTCTATCATCAACAAGAGTTTTACTGGAACGAATTTTTACAATTAGGCAGTAAGATTTTTATTGCACTACCTGCTTAGACCACTTTAGCAAGACTCTACAACTGGATATGTTATGAATATATTTTCTTAAAGGACCCCGGATGTTTTCAATCCTTTGTTCAATTTTACTGTTCCTAGGTATGCTCATTTTATGCTTCTAAGTAACTCCACTTCAGCCTTGGAGTTTTCATCCTACAAACACTGAGGTCTCCTCTCCCCCAGGTTACCCTTTCACCGAGAGGCTGATACATGAGTAGATACTGAGAAATCTGATCATGTGGGGTAAGGTACCATGAATAAAGTGGTGCTACTAATTTCAGTGCAAGCATTTTCACACACACACACACACACAAAAAAAAAAAAAAAAGCTCAGCCTGAGAAAAGAACTACTGATGCATGTATTACTCTGTTCTTCCAGGAATCATTCCTTTCTGTCATACTGTCCCTTTCACCATCATAGTTGGCCAGTTAGCTAACCTTCCTCCAATTTTTGTGAATACCATTCCTGGAGTGAGATCTGTAGAGCTGAACACAGTAGTCAAGGTACAGCTGCAGGGGGGCTGTCCACAGGCAATTAGTAACTGGCTCTACTGTGTTCTCTCTCTCCATGCCTACACTGAGATTCCCAGACTCAATGAGTCTCTTATTTTGTTGCAATATTATCTGTGAATTTGCAATTTTTTCTGGACAAACTTAAAACTTTATGCTAAGGGTTGGGGTTTTTCCATGATAACGCTCAGCCAACTTGGAGACAATTTAGCTTCCAAAGAACAATGTAAAAATATTCTAGGTGATGCAACTGCTCAGCTTACATGCCTCAATCATTTTTTTTTCCAGTATGTTTAAGGGTGGTTTTCCCACATAAAATGACTAATTCAAAACTGAGCACTTGCCAAATAAGCAAGCAAAAAGAGAGCTTAATAATTCTATTTCTAATCCTTTTGAGGTAGAATTTGTAAGAAATTTTATAACAATTAAAGAAAAACAATTCTGGACTAAACTTCTTTTTAAACTGACTACTTCCTCTTAAGTTCTGCATGTATCAGTTCCTGTAGTCTTATCTGATAAGTTTTTGTGGGGTTTCTTAAGTGCAACATATATTTTAACTTCCCGTATTAAGTGCTGCCAACTCACTTTAGTATAAAAATGCGTTTAAGTCTACTTAGAACTGTCACATGCTCTAATAATGTTACTGAAGTGAGTTCCATTAATGTAACTTTAAAAGGCACGAGTCTTGTCCAATTCTGCCTGCAGAGACAAGCAGACAACTTTCACTCACAAATCAGTAGGATTTGTGTTCACTTAAGCAAAAGGGGAAGCAGGGATATTTCACTGGTTTTGTTTTTCAGAATGCGGCACAGAAAAGCGATTCAGATTTGCTGAGCTGTGCAATCCCGATGCATAGAAACATGCCATCAAAGCAGGCAAAACATGAGAAAATTGCAGGAAAAGTTGGAAATAAAAAACCATACTGATTTACAGTAGAGTGTTTTGGGAACATTACAGAAACTTTTGCCTCATGAAAGACACAGTCTCATGTTAATCAAACTGGGTTAGGGCGAACAAGCAGGCAGGGAGCTAGAAAACAACTCCAATGATAGAATAGGGGCATATTGTCTTGTCTAAAGACACCATGTGTTTGAATTAAGTGGTAGCAGCACCTCAGCTCCCAGCTCCTTAATTTAATGTGTTCTTCTCATTATTCTTCCAGTCATAGTTTCATAAGTGATCAAACAGTTAAAATTAGCAGTGTTCAGAACAGCAACATTATCTGCTTGTACAAACTTCCCCTGCTCCCCTCCTTGACAGAGTCCAATACTGGTTTTAGAGAAATTGTGTCTCAGACTGAGCTATTTAATGAGTATAAAGTCTCCACAGTTTTTCCTGATGAAAACACTGGATCAGGACCACCTGTGTGGTGGTTAGACACAAGCAAGGCACTCTTGGGTTAGCTTGTTTACAGACTGTTAGCTTACAGCTCAGCATTCTTATATCAAGAGATGTGCAGTCTCATGACGCACAAAGTCAGGTAAGAAGGTGCTATATTGGTTACGACCGATGGACTTGGATCTAACAATGTAAATTATAAATTCCCAAATAGTTCTTTATCAAATGGGGAGGATAAAAAAATCCTATATGGGAAAGGAAGGGAAGAAAAGAATGTGTTTCATTTTCTTATATCACTATGTGACAGTTTTGTACTATATAAATTGTGCACTCCAAAACCTTTACAGTTCACACTGCTATGGCTTGCTCATGAGGCCACACTCCACGTAATTATCAGCCAAACTACATCAATAAACTGTTCCTGATAGCACAATAACTTGCCTTCAGCATTTTTCTTTTAAGCTCTAGACTTCTGTTTATACTTATTTACTCTGACAATGCTGTTCAGTTGCTACTTCATAACGTTACATATTAGCAATGCCAGAAGAGCTGGAAACTTCATAAAACAGTGGCCTCTACAGAAGAGTGCAGAGTTTTATATTGCTAGTTGATATTATTTAACAGAAACACAACACAGCATGGTGGTGCTTAAATCCTTATTAAATTCACTGGGGTTTTATCTGAAGTAAGGAGGTGAAAACACAATGCAAGCTTTTCAACATCTGAGCCAGGTTTTCTGTAAATGCTAATCTCGAAGTCTCTTGAATGTTAATCCATGGCCACAGTTAAACACAGTTAAAATGTACAAAGAAAATAAAGTGGAAGTAATTGCTTAGACCTCAAACAACTGCAGAAGCAGGTATTAACAGATACTCTATGATGAAGCTCATCACTTTTTTGCCATCAATCAGTGAAGATTAACTGCTCAGCTCTGGCAGAATTGCTGCAAGTATAACAATGTAGCAGCCAAAACATTTCACAGCTGAGTCCAGTAGAGACAAACCTAGCAAAGGCTTTGAGCAGCTCCTCCAGTCATTCCTACTGAACCCTTTCGTATTGTAGTTTTGCTTGAGGGCTTTAATTGCTGGGTCCCTGCTATTTCTGTGAGCAGTATTATTTTTTCTGCACAAGACATGTTCAACAATGTTCATGGAGTGTTTCACAGCTGCACCTTTCACACAACGCTTTAAGCAATACCTCTGCATGTTTGTGATGTAGGTATTTCATTTTCATCTGTTTTGAAATTAGGTTTCCCTTTAATGACAGAGTGTCTCTCTGAGTCTGTATTCTCTAGCTAACTTGCAAACTGAAATGGATTTATAATGATGAATGAAAAGGAAACCTGTGACTATTTCATGTTCAATTAGATCTGCTTATCAATTTTATAATGCAATGAGAATGAATTGTCATAATCAGTCAAAACCCTTTCAAAGAAAATTGAGTTATAACTACAGCATACCAAAAATCACATTAATACAGCCACCACATATGCATGAAAGAAAGAACGAGAGAGAGAAACTATTTATGGATACTTCTGTCCATGCTCTGTGGTAATACAAGAATGCTGGCAGGGTATCATTCTCCCATTGCTTCCATCAAATACATTTACGATGCTTACTAGGGAAGAGAAAATCAGAGTTTCAAATGCCTGGACAGCTAAATGAAACTCTAGTTAGAGACAGTGCTTTTCAGGAAGCTGTAAACAATATTCAAGCCCCCAAAAGCTCTCAAGAGTTATCAAATCACTAGCACTAACTGATTTGTTTGATCCTTTATCCCAACAAGTGAGACCAACGCAGGCAAGACTGAAGACAGTGGCTAAGTTTCCTACCAGAAAGGCTTTCTCATACTCTTTTTTTCTCAGCAATTTTTTTTTCCACAGCCCCAACAGCCACATAGTAAGTGTCTTTTTATGGACTGAAATATGCAGTAAGCCAAGTGTTGAAATGTCTATTCCATCTGCAGTCGTTAAATAAAACCCTAAATAATTCAGGAGTTCAGTCATAGTGCAAAGAAGACAACACATTTAAGCTGTAGAATAATATACTTAAAGTTTGCTTTTTCTGTACAGTTCCTGTCAGTGCTAAGACGTTATCTTAAAGTGCTGCCATTATGTGTGTCTTTTCTTGCGCTACAGCTCTGATATGCACAAATCTGGGACTTTTACACTCATGTTTTTCACAAGTGCCAGAAGAAGCTGGATTGAGGCTTGTGCAAACACCATCTGCCAAATCTTATCAGAAATGTTTCCCCTCCTCTGTCCACAAAAAAGTGAAGGTGCTTGAAAGCTCCTGGGAGGTGTAAAAAAGGCAGACTAGCACTGCTACTAGCTGAAGACTGCCCAAAAATACCTTGGCCAAGAATGGGGGATAATGGGACAGCCTATAAGATGTGCTAATCTTCTGTATGTTTGACTTACAGACTCCTTAAGCTGAGCTCTTCAGAAATGTCAAGCAATTGTGCCCCTGCTGATTCATCAAAGATCAAGAAGAGTAGAGAAACCTGATGCCTTGGAAGGGGCCAATTTGCAGGTCAGTGACCTGTGTAGGAAGGGAAAACTCCAAACGCAAATGTCTTCATGCCTTTATTTAGTTCTATCTTGACATAGAGATTTTAAAATGTAGTATCCTTGGAAAGTTAACATAATCAGTTGGGGTTAAACATTCAGCTCTTTTTAAATAAGTCTATCACTAGTGAATTCAGCATTGCATCACTTCACACTGGCAGAATAACCAATTCTTTTAAGTCTTTGAAATGGCACAGAACGAGATTTTTTAAAAGGAGTACCACATGGGCTGTACTATCTTTTCAGGAAAATAAATTCTACTGCATGAAAAGCTTGATTATATTTCTTTAGAATGTTCAAGGAAGTTTCTGAAAATACATTTATTTTAAGGAACGAGAAGGAAAATAAGTTGCTTAATTATGACATTACACAAAACACACTATTGAAGTGAAGTGATAAATTCATGACTGCATAATATCCTGTATGTGAGTAGTATCCTTTCTTTATTTGAAAAAAATAAAGGGGGAGAAATTAATTGTAATGGGATCTCTCTCAGAAAAAAAGGATTTCATTATTGGTTTTGCCTTGACGTTTAACAGTAAGCTTTTTTTCCCTGTGGTGCTTACATACAGCAGCAGCACTCTTAATCTCCCATAAAACACACAGCGTTTAGTTTAAGATGAGGCAAATAAATGTGTGATCTTGACACACAGCTAAAATACTGTCCTGCACTGATCAGAACCAAAATGTTCCTCTTGCTTTGACCCCTTCTTGCAAATAACAGCAATCAGTTGAATAGCCCCATCTCACTGATGGGACTTTCTCATGGTATGCTGAAAAAAAGGAACTGAAACTTACCACTTGCTGGGAAAATAAGTGTTTAAACTCAAATATGTATTTGAAATGCTTCTCTGTATGGGAAGATTTGAGCAATTCATAAATATCACCCATTCCTAATGATTTTAACCAGTTGTTCTCAACTTTCTTTGGGTGTCTCAAATTTGGTTTAGACCAAAACTATAGCAGCCATTCCTCAATGCAACCCCTGCAAGCTCACAGCGCCTGTATGGAGTCCTCAAACTCCTTACAAGGCCTGAGCATCAATAATTGCAGGAGTGGCAGGCAATGTTAATTTACAGAGCTGCATCTCTGAGATAAGGAGGAAAGAACCAATTCTGCCTGAAAAAGCAAGTGGGATTGGAGAGTATGCCATAGTCTTGAGGAAATGTTAAGCTTATTGCCTGATACTCACAGAATTGATTATCCCCTTAAGTGCTTGGAACCCTCCAGTGACAGGGAAGACTTGCTCTTTCGTGTCAGCAATTTTTTCAAGCTTTGGAAAGAGAACACATGCAAACACGTGAGTTGTTTGGCAAACTAAATACATCACACTGCTTTTCAGCCTTAAAATGTAAATGGCTGTCTAAAAACAACTCCCATCAACTCGGCAAAGAGGAGGAAAATTTTTAGTTCCCTCACAGCTAACTATGTGTCTTCTAAAACAAACTTGCAGATGTCCCTGCTCATTGCAGGGGGGAGGTTGGACTAGATGACCTTTAACGGTCCGTTCTAACCTAAACTATTCTATAATTCTAAATGGGAGGACTTAACTACAACCTAATGCAGCTAACAAAATGGTACAGTGGATAGCCATCGTGTTAAACCACCACATGAAATAAACCTTTTAGGGCCTGTATCTTGGCAGTGATTTTGCAGCTGTTTCCAGAATTACCTTCCCTATTTGCTCTGCCTTCCATTAAAAAGCCTTTCTATGGCTCTTGTATACTAACAAGTCTTCTGCATACTTCTCCATTTAAATCACTTTCACAGTACAAGACTAGCTACATCCCTGATTAGGACACAGCAGCTCTGGAAGAACTGTGAGGCAATGAAAGACATGGACCCTTCTTATCCCAAGGTTGTTATATACTCTGCTTGAAGTTTGTTTATAACTACTCTGTTAATGTAACCTGTAGCCTAATTTAGTTACCACCTTAATGAAAGGGGTTTTGCCTGCATCCTTTCCTGCTGGCAGCTACCAGTCAGCAAGGGTATTTCCTGTGAGTCTTCTCAGCAATGAAGGTGACACACATTCTGTTTATGTCTATGCACACATCTAAGTGTCTGCTTCCTGAGCTGGGGAAGACTCACTGCCTAATATAAGTAAAATTAATTTATATATTATTTAACATTAACTGTATAAAACCCTGACAAGATACTGCCTAGTAGTCTAAAATGGTAATGTTCTTACCTGTTCTTGTACAAAATCAAGGACGCCAACACAGTACACTCTAGCTCCCAGCTCTCTGGATTTCTTCGCCTGCCCCAGAATAGAACAGAGGAATAAGAATTTTTTTCATTCAATAGACAGCACACAAACTTTTCAGAATATAACATGCATTTATTTACACCTAGCACTCACCTCTTTCTCTGCATACAAGGGAATCTGACCATCTAGCTTGCCATCTGTCAATGCAATGATGATACTAGAAAACCTTGAGGCTCCTTGCTTCGCAATTTGCACATTGGCCTGAAAACAGAAAATATTTATCCAGCTTAAAATTACACTTGAACTTTTAACCAAAATACTACTTCTAAGCAAACACAGCATCTGAAACAACACTGAAACCTCATCTTCAAACCCATCTCCTGTGACAATCTTCAGCCTCCCTTTTACTCATCACTAACAAGGAAGTCATTCATCAGTATTTTCCAGTCAGTGGTCAGCCCACCTCCGAAGTGCTGGGGTCACTAACTGATCAACCCTTGGAAACACTTGATTATTTCAGGATGGATACCCTGTGAGTTGTCAAGATCACTTCTCCTTACATCCACCATAAGGTTTCCTTTGCTACTCCCCAGATTTCAAATGCCAGTCAGTAGGTTCCAAGATACAAGAAGAATGGCTTAACATATATTTTTCTAAACAGCAACCAACTTCTGTTTGCCTAGCTTTTCAGCCTGCAGATCACAATTACAAACTGGGCTCCACAGGCATAAAGGAAGAAAATTAGTTCCTATTCCTAACAGTGAAAGTTTAGATCCTCACCTTCAGGGCCCGAGTCTTTGAGCAAAATGGCAAAACATACTTTAACTGTATGTCTCAAGAAAATATAAGCAGTTGGAACTCCATAATTAAGATAGTCCAAAATTAAGACCATTTCTCTTGAAAATGGTGATCTGTGCAGTAAACTCTCCATAAGCACATGCTCTAGAAAGTATTGTTACACTCACAGCCTTACAAAGCTGTGTGTTACCATTTACCAGGAATAACTGGTATGCTGCATTAGCTGTTTGATTGATAACAAAGAACCACTCGCTATTGCGAAGGATCAAGTCAAAGAAATTCCATATGGAAATTTTCTGTGATGGCTAATCTTCTGCATGGGATTTGCATACTATCTGAGCAATCTTGGGACCATTTTGAAAACCAAAAATATTTGATCGTAACAAACTGAGACATAAAACCAATCTGTTTATGTTACAAGTTGCTGTTGTTATCCAGATGGTAAGAAGAGAGGATATTTTGATTGCAAGAAGATAAGTAAAGCCTACCTGTTTTAATCCTTCATGTATGTATGTATCACCTGCTGGTTTTACCTCCTCCAAATCCTTTAGACCCTTCTTGATTTTCTCTCTGAAAAGAAAAAGGCAAAAGACTGTTAGTATGATTTGAAATGGGGAAAGAGGTTAGTTTATTGATGGAAAAATCAGTATTTGACATAAACAAGGTCTGAAATTAAAATCTGTAAAATATAGCATTCAGCTGAGATACCATGCGGAGGCAGATTTTTATATTCACAACGGAAGCAGCACTGTGGTAACAGATATTTTAGACCTAAATAACACAATATGCCTCAGTGAGACAAAGAGCTAGATTCAAGCAAAATATTTCAGACAGATCAGATATTGCAAAAAAGTTGCAAACCCTCAGCATAAAGATAGCCCAATGGAAATTCTGTTATATTAAGTCCACTTTGCTCAATTAAACCAACTTCACTTCCAATCATGCTGCAATTAAAAAAGAAAACCCTTTAAACAGCTATTCTATATCTAGAGTAATCTTCCAGGTCAATATACTGGTATTTAATGGGGTAGGACAGAATCACAATAATTAAAATCCTCTCCTTAAAAAATGCACCATTTGCAAGACAACTCTTGTATCCAAGGAAAGGGACCAGGATCAAGGATAGTTTTAAAATTTTCAGCTGTTGCCACCTTTCCGTGTGACCTTTGACAAGACATCACACTTACACAGGTTGCAGTTCAGTTATATTTAACCAGAGGATGAAGTTGTGCCATTATTTCTCATGGGCTTTTAAATAAATCCATCACTGACTGCAACACGCTCAGTTAACTATGATGGTAAGACTGGAGAAGCTCACAGGTAGCACAAAAGGAACTATTTCCAGCAAAATAAACATGAGTGGGGGAAAAAAGGCAGAGAGACTTTAGTGAAAGAATCAAACCTGGAAGTTCTTAATTGTTATACAAAGTTCTAGCAAAGTTCGTGGAAAGTTCTTCTAGGAAAGGACAAGCAAAAAGCAGAGAAAAAATCTGGGCCAGAATGTATAAAACACTATAACAAATATAGGTGACACAGAGGAAACCATCAGGGGTGAGGAGATGGAGGGAAAATACATTACAGGAAGCGTGAAAGCTTTCCTTAGGGTAAACAAAATGAGAAAGAATGCATATGTTGCTCTGCCTGAATGCCACCCACAAGTCATTTGTTCCACTGATGGGCTTCCTCTATGTTTAGAAGCTCTATTCCAAAGTACAATCCATAGCTCTAATAAGCTTCCAATCACAGGATCAACTGATATGATTGGGAAGCAGGTGGGAAAAAAAAAAAAAAAAAGAAAAAAATATAAATGTGGCATTGAATATATGGAAGAGGACAAGTTATGTAAGATAATACAATCTGTTTGATCCAAATATTTTACATTCTGCATCTAAAGAAACAACTTGAAACTGATTATGTATGAACGCAGATTATAAACCATATACTTCATGCTTGCCAGAAATGAGCGGCAGCACATCACAGGCGCTAGTGTTCTGCTGCCAAGAAACAAGCAGCAAGTGAAGTCCCAGTTTTCTGAAACAGATTTCATTTTGCAAAAATAGCTTTTGTACAATCACTTCAGTTTTACTTATTTAAAATGTCTTGTGACTTGGTCACATAGAAGTCTCTGGTGTTTCCAGGCCCCTGACTACAAGAGGTTCCAGGAAAATCTTTGTCAGCATGAGCTTGTTTAGCTGCATTTAATCAGTCACCATCTCTTTCCCTCGGGGCACACCTGTACCAGATAGGTCCAGCCAGGTGTGAACAGGCTCCATCCATGCTCTGAGTTGATTAGGTACCAGCGAGTCCTGGCCTGGGTGTCACAAGGCCAGTGCCCATGCATGACTTTGACCCTGGCAAATGAGCCCCACCAGACAGCAAGAGAAGTTAGTTCAGTCATACAAAAACTCACACCAAGTAGGTCTGGAGGACTGGCACAGGAGCTCACGTGTGCCTGAACCATTTTGATAATGGGACCCACTTTAGTCCATCAGCCATAGCACTCTGAAGCCCTCATTGCATCTCTCCAGTGCTCTCAAAACTCTCTTTTCTCTAGTTTCTGTAATATTTTTTGTAGCCACAAATCTACAGAAAAAGTCTAGTTTTGAAACTCATCTTACTGAAATAACAGAACCGTGATCCCAGCCTGGGTGTCTGGACACTACCGCAGTACAATTCAGTAACAGTGATAAAGGCTGAAGTGTCATTGGCTTTGTGGTTTAAGTCAGACAAGGGAGGGAGGTACAAAAAGCAAAACAAAATCAGCAACTTGTAGCCTGTGTTTGGGCTCAGTGACTACAAATTTAATGTCTCTTCTCCATTCAGCATATGCACTGCATTACACCTCTGTATTTTAGAAAAGGCATATCTAATTTTTAATAGTTACCCTGTCTGTTCTCTCTTTAAGTTTTGTACCTACTTCAGACAATTCTTCCAGCAGCAGCCAGGAAACACAACCATGGCTACAAGGTCTCTGTCAGTTTGACCTGTGGGTTCTTTTTACCTATTCTATGAACAGGGGCTGCAGGTGAAATCCCAGCCCGGCTGAGGTCAGGAAAGGTTCTGGTGGTAGCTTCAGCAGTACCCACTGGTCTTGTCTCTTTGGGCAACTCTGATGTATGCTGTCTCAGAGGGCATGAACTTGCACCAGTATTGGACAGAGGGCTCATTTGCTGTAAGGGAGGCTGTGCCTGCTCTGCTGTGAGGTATATGAGCCTATCTACAAATACTGCTCCCTGCATGGGACAAATGCTACACTGAGCTTGTCTTGCACCATCAGTGTTTCACCAAGACAAGGCACTATAGAATTATATTTAGAAATGAGAACACACCATTTAGTAAAGAGAGATTACAAAGCAGCCCAGCTTTTCAAACAACTTAATAAATCAATTAAATTAATAAATCAAATTAATATAGCAACCTCTCTTTACCTGAGCATATGTCCTGGTTTTGTTAAAAACAAGAGCAGTTTCTCTTTTAGTGAATTTTCCTTTCAGCTGAGTTCTTCTAAGTAACTGCATTTTTCTAAAGTTGGATACATATTTTTGTAAACAGACATAGCAATGGAATGCAAGGTCGCTGATAAGGATGCGTGTCCCATAAGTGAGAGGGGCAAGGAGGAGAGAAATGAATAGGTGACTAGAACTGACCAACTAAGTATTCCACCCCATCCACGTGATACTTCATATAAAAGTGGCAGATCACGAGGGTCTCATTCTTCTTTGACTACGGCCAGCATCTGAGGAGGACCCTGTCTGCCGTCCCTGTGATCTGAGGCCTAGTGACAGACCCTGCATCCTTGAATCCAGTTCCAGTTCGCTGCAGAGTCCAACCCAGGACTTCTGGGTGCCTGCCCTGAAGCTGCTGGAGCAGTGCTGAGCTTTGCCGGGAAATTCAAGATTGGTTTTGTATATTTTGCATTATTTTCTCTATTTTATTAGTAGAATTAATAAAACATTTTTAATTCTTTCCAACTGGCAAGTCGTCTCTCTCTTTGCCTCTCTTTGCCCTCCTGTTGCCTTTCCTTAGTTGGGGGGAGGGTGGGACTAAGGGGAGAGGGAAAGTGTTAACAAAGTACCTGCCATGGTTTATTGTCGCCTTGCATTAAACGGTGACAGCATGCTCCACAATTTGGATCTGCTTTAAATGTAAATATTTGCCTTTCAGAGTTGGAGCATGCCAAAGAAACTATCAGGAGAGGTTTCTCTCTGCACAAACTCTGTTGCACCAAGCTGCAAGCTTTTATTTAGGCAACTCAACAGGTACTGCTTAATATTATCTCTTGTTTTAAGTAAGTTTAATTGATACAATGCTAAAAACAGTATTGTGAGCAGGCAAGTGGTTGGACTATTGATGTTAATGCATTGCCTAGTTTCCTTGTGTAGTCAGCACCACAGCATTTGCTGGCAGTGGAAGACAGGTAATAAATAGATCCTTATACAGTAGCAGGGTGTAGATCAAACCCCCATTTAAGAGGACCAATGATAAAGCTACAGACCAGTTACAAAGCACAGACCACCTTCGTTTTCTAGAGACGTGAGACTGTCTTTGAGACCAATTACACTTAACAGAAGACAACATAAAGGAAATAAATGCATCTTCAACATGTATAAAGGTTTATACTTGCTAGAAAGCAAAGTATGTTTGAGGACTGAATCTTAAAAACCTTTCAAATCCCTGCTTTTTTGTGGGAAAAAAATGTGCTTGTATGTTAGAGCTGCAGAGGTTAGAACCAGCTGAAACTGGCACATAAGCCTCAGGTTGTGCTGATTCAGTTGGGCAGGGGGCAGGCCTTGTATGAAATGCTGAGTCTCCATTAATATCTATGCAGTTTTAATTAGTGGTTTCTTAGCTCTTCTGGGTGGGGGACGGTATTTTATATTTCTTTTCCACATTCCATTCTCCTTATTGAAGGGCTGGAATCTTGAATCGTTTTTGTGCATTGGCAGGGAACTTGTGATTCCCAATGAGCAGGAATGGGGCTGTGTGCCTTCGAGGCAACATACTTCATCTCTAATAAAGGCAAATAAAAATAAAACAGGTACTTTGGTTTTGCTCCTAAGAAGGAAATATAATAATAGGAAAACACACACACACTTGTTAGTGAAACAGAGAGGACAAATAATAAGTGTTCTTTAAGAAAAAGAGGGATGGTTGCATCCCTAACAAAGAGCTGATGCACTAGTGAAAGTAAACCCTGCACATCAGCCTCCTGAGATGCACACTTTAGAGGAGATTCCTGCTTTCTACACCTCTCAAATATCCAAGAGGGCTAGTATGATTACAGTAATTTTTCTCCTTCAAACTTCAGGCTTCCTGCATGGGTTCCAGATGGAAAAAAACTAAGTGACTAACTTTGCCATTCTTTATACACCCAGCAGAACACACTTTCTGCAGATGGCTCTGTTTTGGTAAGCTTCTTGAACCAAAGCGTAGGGTTCACTCAACATGACAGTCTGAACATGCATAAATGTCTTGCTAGGTTACATGTCTCTCCGCATTAAAGGAATAGTCAGTTAACTCCATCAAACTATCAACAAGCATAGTAGGGTATGGTTGGTCATGTACGAGATGCTTAAGTGTTCTATTTCCCCATCTTCATTAATATAATCTTTGTTTAGCTCCAACAGGAGTTTCACCTAAGCAGAGTCAGTAGGGCTAGTCCTGGCCATGGACACTGGTCAAATGCTGCAGAAGCAGGTTTACAGAAACCAGAATTTCTTCTGGAATGCAGAAGACATTGTGCCATCTGGATGATATTCGTAAGTGTATCCACTTTTTCAAACAACTCACTTCTCAAAACTAGTAGCATAACTGAGCACCAAATGTGAATGCACCAATTTTTGTTTACCACTTAGCATATAGTTTCCAGCTAAACTTCACAGGGGAAATGTGCATCTCTAAAATAGGATATAACCACTGTGAGAGGTCTTTTCCATCTGGGTGTTTTGTTGTCGGTGGGGTTTTTTTTTTCTATGTATTTATTATAGCATTTTGTGTACTGTGGTTAACAGTGACTTCTGTTTCCAGAACTATTCACATAGCACTGTTCATAGTCGCACAATATTTGGTAATCTGGAGAATTCAGTACTATGGTGTGGGTTTCTTTATATCCATAGCTTTATTACGCAGTAAAAAACACCAAGAACTTTGTGCAAACAATTAGAAGCCTGAGGCATTCAAAACAAAAAAGACTTCCCTAGTTTGAACTAACCGCTGAGATTGAATTGTGGTTTCATGACGTTCGTGAATGAGCAAGTAAGTGAGGGGAAAAACATCCCTGCAAGTCCAAAATGCACATTAAAAAAACAAGGCAGTAAGATCCCATAATCACACACACGTACACACCCATCCCCAAAACCACACTGGACTTAGCATCTATTTGGAACAATGGGTGTTAGATATTCTAAGTCATTTTCCACTGTTGACTCCTTTAATGTTTATAAGGACAGCTGTTCCAACTGTATCTATCCATTCTTACCTCTGTACATATGGTCACAGTTACTACTGTCTCCTTCATCATTCTCCTTAAAATTCCTCCTAAACAATAAGGGTAGTAATTTCCTTTCCCGTACCACATTCACAAAAGCATCAGTAAACCTTGCATTAAAGAAAAGTCCCACAGAAGAACTCACTAGAACTAAAAAGGGTTCTTCCTGTGCTTTAAACTAGGTTTCCGAAAAAAATATGTCTCTTTCCATGGCTTCAAGCGTGCCACAGAGACGCAATGAAAAAGGCACTTGTGCTTCCGTGGCTGGGTTCCAGAGTTCTGCCCAAGCATCCAAAGTGGTCTGTATGCTATCAGCACTGCCTCTCACTGCTTGATAAGGAATAGGCCACTGACAGGAATTAAAGGCCTATTGAAACTGAGAGAAAGGATCTCATTGAGTTCAGCAGTCATCAGAACAGGCTTAAGTGTCCTCTCCTGACCTCTCTCAAGCCATCTAGAAATGGCTTGTAACCTCGTCTGTCCTCACAGAGAGCAGATCCAGTATCCAAGCCCAAGTAGGGGGAAGTGAAAACTTAGCTGTTCTAAAGTCAGACCACTTTTTAAAATGCTAAAACAGGAGGGGCTTAGAATTACATCTTTAGACATCCTGTATCTAGGATGTCAGCTTACATTTCTACAGCAAGACACATTTGTGTGTTACCGATGACAGGTCTCTTGTAAGTACACACTCAAGTCTTATACTTGCTGCTGTGTACTACTAGAAACAAAATAAAAACAGTAAACTATGACAGACCACACTTTTGTATTGACTCTACTAAAGGGAGCAGAAAGGACAGACTACCTCACTTCCACCCTGCCACAGTTCATTAAAATGATTCCTAAATGGTTTATCCACATGTTCAAAATCCAAAAAGTTGTTCAGTGTGTGTAGCTTCTGGACAGAAGCAAGATAGAGAGGAGGTTGTGTTGGTTTTGACAAGGCTGAAAGGATTCTGAAGGAGACTGACAACAGTGCAACTGTCCTCCGCTAAAAGCAGTGATTCCACAATACTGTTTAGCAATTCCTGTGATTTTTTAGTAGTTAACTTTACAAGAATCTCTTCTCTACATTTCTTCTTCAGCTTCTCTCCACCTGTCTGTGACCTATCTTAGCTGCTAGTCATTATTTGCTTTAGAAAATCTGAGTGAGAAGCCTTGAATTGCATTGCCTTCAAAAACATCAACTGAGACAAGAGTTCAGGCTTATCCATACATCCTCACGGTGCTAGAAAGATCTCACACCTTTCAAGTGGCACCAACTCCACTGTCTAAAACTTGTTTTGAAGTTCTCATTTGAAAATACAAAACTAAATACCAACCTTATATGAGATTATGAGACTCATTAATTTAACGTTGTATGCTTTACCTAGACATGAAGAAATACTGAAGACGTACCTACAGATGTTTTTTTACAAAAGTAAAAGCAAGACACGGTTCTGCCGTGCCAAGGAAGATGCAGAGATGAAAAAATTACTTTTAATTGCTCTGCAAAGCAGTGGCAGAGTTCACATCAATAATTTATTCCACATTGTTGCTCTCCTTACTTTTTCACTATGATATCCATTGATATGTTCACAAAATTAAATCCAGCCCTACACAGAGGCTTCATGACTGGCCACCACGTAAAGGTATTGGTTATTTTTCAGTATCTGTTACTGTTCCTCTGATTTAATAAGAGTCCTTGAGCGGAGAGGAGGGAGAGGGAGAATTAAAAAAAGCAGTGCACTGACCTGTCTCCAGTTAATGGCATAATGACGTGTGCCTGGGTGGAAAACACGATAAATGATAATCTCATCTTGGGGCTTTTAAAAAAAGAGAAGGAAAAACAAACAAACAAACAAACAACAATTTAAATAAATTAAAAGAAATGTACAGATGCATAGCATTTCATTTGCTTATTCACGCTTCATTAGTATCATCTTTATCCTCCAGCTTCTAAAGAACATACTTTCAACTACAAACACAGAATGAGAGAGGAATTTGAAGGTTTCTGCCCATCTGCTCCTTACTCAGATACTTTGAGAATGAAGTAGCAAAATTATTATTTCTTGCCTGACTGAACTCCAGATCATGACATGCTAAACTTAAGAGTTAAGATCTCATGCAACCCAACTGAAAGTGAACTTCACAGGTTATGATCTACCAAAGTACAAAAGGTAACACATCCTTTTATATTTTCATGGTTACTGGTGTAAAAATAAGTCAGGGACATAGACTTGCAGTACCTTCTTGCTCTGGGGTATTAAACATGGAACTGTTCAAAGGTCAGTTTCCCCTTTTTATAGTTTGATCCTGACTCAATGTAAATTTCAAACTGTGCTTTATGGTTATAAAAGGATCAACATCAAAGAAACAGTGCCCTCCAACTGGTTCATTTCTTAAAAAAACAGCAAGACAAACTCTTTCAGAATAAGTATGTTTTTCTTTTGGTGACATAAAATTGTGACACTTAAGATCAACTTCCATAAATGTAACTGGGGAAAGGCCATTATAAAAAGCAACACTGTACAAATTTATTTTATTAAATAATTTAGACTTGTTTTGGAGAAGCCCACCTGTCTCTTTCAGCAAAACTAAGAGGAATTACATCCAGCTATCTGTGGAAAATGCATCTCTTAAGAACTGATGCTCTGGAAGTCCAAGACAGTAACTCCCCTAACGTAAATTGTAACAACATTTCTCTTACCTGCTTTTAATTTGTATTCATGACAATTTCAGTATATTCAGTAATTTTAAAATTCACTGTATATGTGTATGACCATTAATTTATTGGGTTGATGCTAGTAAAGACATAACACTTGTAAAGATGAATGATTACAAACTTTCAGTTGCTTATGTCAACAATGCAACTTAAAATTATTGACATCATGAAAATATAAGTACTGGGCAAGTCTTTGCTCAGATTGCAAATAGGGATCTTGGATTTACAATCCAGTCTTGCAGTCTATCCATTAAGGCTCTGAATACAAAAATCCGAGAGGATTTGAATTTAACTATAATCTGAGACACGGCATAATCAATCTTAATTGCCGCAAACAGTTGACAAACAACAAACAAGTACTTGCAATCCAGATCTCTTTGGATTACATCACCACCTAGCCCAAGTAACATGGGACTTCCCTGTCTGAGATGCAACTCTCTGTACATAATAACCTTAAAGTTACAATTTAGCTAACTTGTCTTTAGGACAACCACAACACTGCCCCCTTTGCAAGACATCCCATTTCTGTTCCACTCTCCCAGTACTCGGAAAATGCGATGATGGCAGAGGACTGTATGAATGTACCCATTAGACCTGACAGCCCTGGCATGTGCAGGGCTTTCAGAACTAAGATAATCAGCACACGCTGCTATTACTGCAAACATGCATTTTACAGACAAGCCAAAACAGAGAGCAGATGCACAGGTCACATGACCTTGAATTAATTCTTCAGGTAAGGGCTGAAGCAAACTGCTACCAATTGGTCCTTTGCCTTCTTCCCACAACTACTCTTTCAATTTAAGAAAAGGCAAGGCCGAATGACTCTGTGCCCTATTCTGAAAGCATACTGAGGCCTGAAGGCAGGACAAAGGCCTTATCAGCCTTCAGAGGTGATCCAGCCCCATCAGGGAAACACTGTAGGTGTGGCTGCTCAGGCTCCCACAAGAGCCCAAAAACAGTCATGCTATGAAGGGTTTCTGCCACATAAGGTTGAGTCCTCAGCACACAGACATCAAGCGAGATACTCTTAGGTTGGGCTGTCTGGCTCAGCACTATAATTGATCCTCGTTCAATGTGAAAAGTCAGTGGAGTAACTTGCCAGTTCAATAGCTTTATTTCAGATAATGCAGTCAGACCACTACACAACAACTATTGCAAAAGGGAGTGTCATTTGATGTCATCTTGAAGTATGAGATAATGAACTAAAAGATTCACCCTGGACAAGCAGCACCCTTTCAGCCATGGTAAATGCATTTTTTCATTACTCATTGAAAAGAAGTGCTGCTTTGGTCTCCTTAGTTTATTTGGGTTTTTTTTATTCTAAAGCTTCTAAAATAACTTTCAAAAGTTCATGTCACCCACTTGGCTTACAGAAGATTTGCTTTTTACAAGATGTATCTAAGCAATATTTAATTACACAAGCCTAACTGTATCCCTCTACTAGCAAGCCAAGATTATATTTGCCTGCTGCACTTCATTTGCCTTAGCAAAAAGTACCACACCATCTATGTCTGTGTATTTTAGGGGGGGTCTTCCTTTGGGTTTGTTTTTTGTTTGGTTTGGGGTTTTTTTTTTTGGGGGGGGGGCAGTTTTTGTTTCTATTTAAAGCAAAATGCTGCATCAGTAATCTTCGACTGTTTGTACAGAGTAGTTAGCTCGTATTTACAACAGCCATTTTGATGGCAGCAATACTGCCAGTCAGCTACAGACAAAATTGGTTACATATATGTATAACACATATACTGTTAACATGGGACAAACTTCCTGTATGTTTGTCTACACTTGAAAAATACTCCATTTTGACCTTCACCATATATTTACAAATATATGGATATGTATTCAGATTGCCTTCTTTATATAGATGTCTAAAAGCAATAAACAAGAAATACTCTAGCAGAAATGAGGCATGTGGCTTATAGGAAAAAAAAGTTAAAATAACATGTGAGAGTAATTTTAGAGACTAAGTATTTAAATATGCATATTACCACCTTTTTACTGAGTTCCAAACATGAGAATATGAAGTTTCCATTATTTTCCAGCAATTTAAGCACTAGAAGCCAAACTCTTAACATGTTTATGAAACACATCTACTGAGTTTACAAAAGCATGGGGTTTTTTCCAACATATCCCAGTATTATAGATGTCACAAGGAAAACGCACCTCACAAATCTTTCTGTCAGTTGGTTTACAAAATCAAATATTTCGTGCCAGTTCTGTGCTACACTTCCAGATCTGAAAAGAAAGCAAAAGCTATTAGTAGGCCTTATTTGAGGAAAGCAAGGGGATGACAATTTCAGTGAGAAACTGGCCAACACAGGACTCTGCTTTTCTAATGATTTCAAGTTATCACCAACCCTGGCTCGTGGTGGAACTTGCCTGTGATTTTTTTGGGGGTTTGTCAAGCTAAGGCATGGCAAACTGCATACATTAAACAGCACACCAGATGGAAAAATACATTAATAACTTGTTGTGAAGCCCAGCAGCATCAATTCCAATAGCCACTCTATCAAATCTAAGCCTTTCCTCTTCCCGCTCCACCCGAAAACGCGGAGCGTGCTGATGGCGATCTGTTATGCACAAACTTCCCCACGAAAAACATTATAATCAACAGCTGTTGAGGGGGAGGGGTGGCAGACGCTGCCGGTTGCTCGGGCTGCCTCAAAAATGTCCACCGATATACTTTCGGGCGGAACATAGACCTTCGCTAAAACCCTGCTCCCCGGAAACTTCACAAAATCCACAGACACGGGTGGCGGGGAAATGAAACCCACTCCGACCCCCCGCCCCCGCGACTCTGCAGCGAGGGCACCGAGAGTCGAAAACTTTCTGTGCGCCTCCCCACCACGGACGGTACAGCCCCGCCGTCGACTACCGACCCCCTTCAGCTGAGCGCCCGCTTCCACCGCCATCGCCCTCCCGGGCAGGCGTCAGCCCGGAGCGGCCGTTATGGCCCGGAGCGATCGTTACAGCCCGTAACGGCCGCCGCGGCGCGCGCACCGCCACGGCCCGGCTCCCCTCGGCGCGCGCGACCCCCCCTCAGCCCCGCGAAGGCTCCAACGGCCGCGCGCGGCCGCGAACAAAAGCCGCGCCCGGAGAGTGGTGGCGGCCGTGCCGTCCCGTCCCGAACCCCCGCGCTCCCCTTACTTGTCCAGCACGAAGTACATGTCGAACGCGCCGTGGCACGACGGCCCCTCTGGAGCCGGGGCGGCGGCGGGGAGCAGTGGCAGCAGCGGCAGCAGCAGCAGCGCCGGGCAGCGCGGGGCGAGGCGCCCCCGCGGCACGGGCCCCGCCATGGTGCTTC